>VZTJ01004172.1:124771-170996 GCA_013397795.1 Orthonyx spaldingii | reverse complement strand
AAAAAAAAAAAAGGAGAGAACCATTTGGAATTAAACAGTTCAACAGAATTAATAATGATTCCAGATGGGCCTGTATTTGGCACTAAGAAGTGTGTGAAAAGAAACATTTTCAACCAGAAGCTTGAATGATTTATAAGAGTTCTTGAGAGATTTTTCACTAGTAAAGATGCCCTTTCAGCCTCTGCATATTTGGAGCTAACAAAGGAAGTGACACTCAGTGAGTGAAAATCTTGGCATTGGTGAAAAACACACATATGTTCACAAGCAGAAGTGCCTGAAATAGCACAATTGCAAAGCCAGGTTCTTGACACACTCTCAGCTTCTTGTTTCCCTGTGTGTAAAAGAGGAAAAGTAGCAGTTCCTCACCTTGAAAAGGTACTGAAAATAGGAAACCTTTTGTGACTGTGGGGTAAATAGATACCATGGTACTGATACCTGTAGCAGTACAGTGAGAATGAAAACAGGTTCTGCTTGCAAGTTAAACCTTTTCTTCTGTCTGGGAGAGACAAGACACTAGGCCAAAAAGAGTCTATGTTTGACAACAATTATTTTAGTCTCTAATGTTGGGCAGACTTGGGACTACTGGAAACAGCACAAGGCAGAGTTACAAGTTCTTATCCAGAAATGAACACTATCTAATGAACTGTCTCCCTCTTCCACAGCATCCCTGTCATAACCACAAACTCTTTAGCAGACATTAAACTTTCTTAAATGAAAGTCAGTAGTTGGAATTAGCAAAAAAATTTAGCATTGTGTGGTCAATCAACCTCTTTACTGGTCACCATGATTCATGGATTATATTAAATGGAGGAACAAGGAAATGGATTACTCACACTTCATGTGCTACATTAAATCAATTATTAAAGGACAGCTGGGTATCTGACTGCCTTGTACTCTGTTATGAACTTGTGGGAATGATGAGCAGCAAAGCAGAAGTTAATAGACTGCCCCAAGCCACTTTTTTACCAATTACAGTGTTAGCCTGGTGTCAGTTAATGGAAATTACTGAAGTTCGCATCCTGCCTCTTCTGTGATTTACAACCCATTCCTTGATCAAGACTTTAGGGAGGATATCTTTTGCAGGGGGAGTGGAAATGACAACATATGGCTTCTGTCTCATTTTACATCCATTTATAACCTGCAGATTTTACTTCTTTTCTTCCTATAAAGCCTGAGAGACAGCCCCTCTTCCCTCCACCTCGGTTGAGCTAGATCCCAATGCCACAGAATCTCCCCTTGCCAGATTCCTCCTTTTTATTCCAATGTCTCTTTCCTTTATTTCATCACTTTAACACTTTCTGTCTGCTAATGCCAGTCTTTCTTTGCACATAAGACTGCCCAATTATTCATAATTTCTGGGCCCAGGTTCAACAAGTCTGTTTGGAAATGATAGTTGCTCTGCACACGCAACTTGCATTCTTATTGGTGGTCCCGAGACTCATATCAGGCTCCTGAGAGCTCATCCTTTTTAATGAATAAATGGCATTCTTATTCACCTGGTTTAAAATGTTAAAAAATTGTTCCATGCTCGAGTGATTGGATTCCTAGAGCCATCATGTGCTGACAGTCACGTGGCTTTATCCCGTGAGTGTCATGATCCTTAGTATAATTTAAAGGGAGATGTATTATGATCAGGAATTTCATTCACTAATTCCAATTGCTGAAAATAACCAATGATTAGCCCTTAATTTTCATTTTTAATTGCATCTTAGTGGTTAAGCAGTATATCTCTACCTTCTCTTAATTCTAAACTGAAGAAACATTGAAATTGGTCCTTTCACTTCCTGAATTTTCCAGGCGTTCAGTTCTTTCCCCTTTACAGTTGCATGGCCTTGGGGAAAAAACCAAAACTCAACCTTGCAGGCTGCATGTCGGATGTAGCAGAGTTTCCATGTTGTCCATGTACTCTGTGTTCTGCAGGTTGTGCTCCCTTCTCTCTTCTGCTTCATGTGCTGTGAGCACAGGCACAGCTTCTCCTTCATCCTCAGCATGAATTTATCCCTTCTAAAGGGCTTCACAGGGCTGCTCAGTTACTCCTTGTTCTTGCCTGTTTTGTGCTCTTTTGCTGAAAAGATTGGTAGAGAATCTGATCATGTGGTTTTTTCTTCTCTCTGCCTTATTCAGCAGCCTCCGGGGAGTGAAATGTATCGTGTTGTCCACAGCTCTGTAACTTTTCCATTCATCCAGTATATTTGGATGCATCTGACTTTCTAGGGCTTAAACCAAAACTCATCCAAGCAGATGGAAAAATTTCTAGTTCCCTCAGTTTCTGAGCCTCATAAACTTGGCTTGTCTCTGCAAGTCCTTGCACCTTTTGTATAATTATTTATAACTTTGCAAAGACGTTCGGAAGTTTTCTAAATGTTGCCCAAATGAAATATCAGGGTTTCACACCTCCTCTGTGAAGCTGTAGATGAGCTAGAAGTCTCAAAAAATTTGTTCTGCTGAATAAAATAATACTAAATATTTGGAGTTAATGTTGGGCTTAGGCAGGCAGAGCAAAGTACCAGCAACTCTGCCTAGGAAATGTAGGGAGAAAAGCCAAACCTCATAAACATTTCCTTTCGAGGAAAATAGGTTTTGAAACAATGTAAATAAAGACATTACCAAAACCATATTTTCCTTCTAGGGCAGCACCATGAAGAATGGATGGTTTTTGCCATTTAGGAAATCAAGAAGTCTATGAAAAACTATCAAAATCTATCAGAAGCAAAGCTATCTGGACAAGAATAGGAACAATCAAATTAAAATTAACTTTATTCTTTTAGGATTGTAGGAGCTACCTGTGGGTTTTTGTTTTGTTGGTTTTGGGTTTTTGGGGTTTTTTTTTTTGCATTGAAGGTCTCATTTTCTGACTAAAGATCAACTTCAAAAGAATTTTCAACCTATGCTTTTGTATGTGTTTCTACAAAATAGCAGATGCTAACACTGGCATTGATTCACAAAAACAATTCCAGATTTGAATGAGCCACTAGGAAAAATACAACCTTGCTGCTGCTCCTTGGTAAGAGACAGCCTTCCTGCCTATTTTCTGAGCCAGCCCACGATAAAGGTATGAGCTGGGACTTGAATCCTGCAAGACCCTCTGGCAGGCTGTATTATTCACTTACTGATGGCTGTGTTGCAGTAGTGTGACACAAGCTTTAGGTCTGCACCTACACGGCATTACTTCATTTTTGGGATATATCCTCCTATCCTTCACAACCCCTGTCAGTTATGCATGAGAGGCTTTTAGCCATTCCCTACTGATTGGGAAAGGAGAGGACAGTTTCCAGCTCATTCCTTGGTCTCTAACAAATCCTTGCTGCCCCAGTGGCAGGATCCCAGTGAGGAGAAATTAAAATGAGAAAAAAAGCTGTACTTCTAACGCAGATCCTGGGTCATTAAATAACTACCTGGGCTTGCAGGTACACAAGACCTGTGGGAAAGGAAAAGCTACAAACCCAAAGTGTTTGTTTATAGGGACGATTTTTCTTCTTAAGAATGCAAATTTGCAGCAGAAGCACACGTATTTCTGCTGTACCGGAAAAGGGCGTTTGAATGAACTGACAGATTCTAGAGCCCACTAGAAAGTGAAGCTCACTTCTGCTTTCCCAGTTGCCTAGGTGATTAACATGAGACAAACACAGTTCTTCCTATGGTTAGTCTTAAATCCTTAAGACAAAAGAATTTTTTGGCTTTGTGTTGCAAGATGTGAAGGTGTTTCAACAGCCGGATTTCACAAGAGCTGTGCCCTCCTCCTCTCCCATTTCTTGTGTGACATTTCTGCTGTGAAGGTCACCTTACAGTCCCTGTCTGAGCGCCCTCCAAGCTGTCTTAGGGCCGGGAGGGGACACTGTCCCTGGGGGCAACCAAGTTCAGCGGGTGTGTGCCTGTACGTAAAGCTCCCAGTAGTTAAAAATACCAAGCCACACGCAATTATCTGTAGTGCCATTAACACCCTGTAAGCACCAGAGCGGCAAAAGGTGGCTGGCCGTGAGAAAGAGCAGATTGCTGGGCTGGAAATCCGAATACCAGGCTTCTGTCTCACCACGCCGTGCAACTCTGGGCTCGTCAACTCATTCTAATCCTCCTGCTATTCTTCCTCTGCCGTCTCTGTTTGGAGAGCAGATCCTTTGTGGCAGGGATGGCTCTCCCTGGGTGTTTGTACAGTGCTCGGCACAATAGGCCCCGATCCCAGTGTATGGCTCCCAAACACAGAGCCTTCGGACTAGGCTTCTGCTACAGAAATCATCCTGGGTGCTGGTGCAGAAAATCCGGTTCTGCTGCGTTTTTCCTTTCTAAGGATTTCAGGCTGCTGGTAAAGCAGCATCAACATGAGACATGGAAATGCTGCTGCCCTTCCGTGACAGATCAGGAAAGAGAACTACAGAGGTGAGGCTGGAGGGATTAAGCTGGTGGTGCTTGGGCTAAAGTAGCCCATCACCTGCTTGCTATCCAGGAGGGGAAACCATTCTCCTTCAGGCCAAAAACGTCCCATTACACTGCAGGGCAAAACGGAGAGCTGCCTTTTCCATCCTATGCATTGAGCATGAATTTGAAGCTGCTTCAAAAAAGGAGGTTTGAAAAAAAAGAAAAAAAACCAAAAAAAGAAAGAAAAAAGGAGAAGAAGTTATTTCAGACATGTTTCCTGGGCTGTTGTTTGTGTTTGATGTTTTCAGCTGAAGCCAAGTGGAACGAAGCAAATGCAGCCCTGGCTGCGGCGCTCTGTTTCCCTGGCAGGTGGGGACACCTAGTGGGTAGGACAACGTGTTCTGGTGAAGGCAGGGGAAAACACGCAGTCTTGACTTCCCACCACGGGGGCAGTATTTCATTTTCTGAGTCATGGTAGTGCCTAATTGATGCTCGTGTTATCCTTTGGAATTAGCATGGAGTCGGGAGGAGTTCACAGCACGGCCTCCTTCAAGGAACAGGGAGTGCAATGTGAGAAGGTGATCTGAGCAGTGCAAACTACTGCTAACAGCAACCGCTGCCAGCCTGGCTTTTGTGCAATTGATTCTTTTGAAGCCTGTTGCAGTCATAATAACACCTACACGGGCTCCGTGAGAGCTGGCTTGGCGGTGGCATGATTCATCTCTGTCTGCAATTACGCCTTTCATGGGGCGTTGCACTGGGGCCACTTTTATTCTCTTGCAGACACCTACAAAATGACATTTACTGCTGCTCTCAGTGGGACAGCTTCAGCAGGAAAAAGCAGCAGGAAACTTAAAAAGAAGAAGAAGGCAGTTTGACCATCTGCCTCCCCTAAACCAACAGAGCTGTTCAGGATCAGGGCTAGCCCCAAATCCCTCCTGCCTCCTCGCTGCTCGAAGCACAGGTCGGGCTTTGCTGGCCCCATCCCTCAAGCTGTTGACCAGATTGGATCCTTGATTGCATTCCCTTAACATGTTTTTATGGGAAGAGGTTGTTGAGTAATCTCTTTATTTCCATTGTGGGACTGTGGACAACTTTTTTCCTGGCCTCTTCCCAAGCACCTGTCTGAGAGGGCTGGCATGTGGATGCTACGTTCCAGATCCGTGGCATCCCTAAAATCCTCCAGCCTGTGCCAGAAACAGAGACATTACATGTGAGAGATTTCTCGCAGGGGAAAAAAAACAACCCCTTTTATAAACATGGTAATTTTTTTTTCTTGTTGTTTTAGATAATTTTCCTCTGCAAACTACAGAATGCAGAGGCTGGGAAGAACCAGACTCCTGCCACCACTCTGGGGACATAGGCCCCAAAAAGATTCTTACACTTAAAAATATAAGATGAACTGCAGCTTTTTGTTCAGAAACAGATCATCTAAATAGAAAGAAGCAGTTATGCTTTGGACATTTTGAAATCATCTTCTTCTGATCTAATTATGTGCTAGCAGTAAAACTGACACAGTTAAGGCTATTAAGCACTTTTCCTTTTTTCCACCTTTTACCAGGAATTCTATCTTAGGATTAATAGGCACTTGCATCATTTCAGTCCTATGTGCAGTATTAAGGAGCACCTACATCATCAGCAAATATTTTTGTTGTGCTGACACTGCACTCAAAGTCGTGTGAAGATACAGAGCTTTATTTTTTTTTCCTCTGGACTCTCAACATAATTTGAATAGTTTATGCCTCATAAGTTCCTTCATTAAAGAAGGAGACTTAATTCTCATTTAATGAAATTAATAAATTTGAAGGAAGGGGTAAAAATTACTTCTTTCTGACATAGCTGCACAGTTTTGTAGCAGGACCTGAATATCTGTATTCTAAGTCCCGATGATAGGGAGAAACAGTAGATAATCTATTTAATAAGACTTTTGGCACTAATAACCTGAATTCATACATATAAGCTAGCAGTATGCAGTTTATGCAAAATGATGATTATCGGTGTGTATACAAATAGATGAAAAAACTCTCGAAGTATCATTGCCAATGACTCAATGTCAAACTGGAAGGAAATTTCAAGGGAGCATTCCAAGCAGATGTGCAGAGATCTTCAGAGCTGATTTTAGTCAATATTTTTATTAGTGATTTTCAGGATAAATATAGAGTACACTTATAAAATTTGCTCAGTCTGACAGGCAGGATCAGAATGCAAAATGCTAAATTGAAGAGATGGCCTCAGATCAACAAGATGAAGTTCACTAATGACAAGTATGAAGTACTACACTGCAGAGGGAGATATCAAATGCATAAATATTAATTGGAAATAATCAGCTCAGCGTCAATATGAGAAAATGATACTGTGTGTATAGTGGTTCATAAATTAAATATGACTCAACAATGTGATTATGCTGCAAAAATTGCTAATCCCACCCGGAGATCTGTTAATAGAAGTGCTGTATGTGGAAGAGGAGAGACCATGCAGGCATCCTGCACCTCCTTAATTCCACTCTGGTCACACAAATAGGGTGTGCTGCCCATCACCTCCCAGACCTTCCCTCTGCTCCCTCTCCAGCCCCTTTCCTCAGCCACAGCCATTCTTTGCTGCCTTCCTCTGTGGAGGATCCTTGACTTCTTCTTCCCTTTGGAAAACACTACCCACACTCCTGCTGCCTCATGTTGTTTCTTATGAAAACAAGGAACTGGCGATGCTGGGGTGGTCACTGTACAAATCCTATAGGCACATCCTATATGGATCCTACACAGGCAGCATGTGGTGCCCAGAGAGAGCTTGCAGGGACTCTGGCAAGGAGGACACGTCCTGCCCTTGCAGAGGTGCTGGCTCCTGGCAGCTCTGTTCTGACACACGGGAGCATCACTCAAAACAGGGCAAGGGTGTCACTTCCAGGTACAGCTCCATTCAAAGGGGAAAAAAACACTTAAAAGAAACAAAGGAGGCAGTCCCCTGAGAATTACCAAGGCAAGAGAAGAGCACGGAGGGAACTGATTGCATTTAATTGCACCGTTTTTTAATCCCAGTGAAATTTTTGAAGGTGTTTGGTTGTGGGAGTGTTTTTTAACTACCCAGGATTTAATGCGACCCGGAGCCATCCCTACTGCACCGTGTGATGATCGAGGGAGCTGCCCCAGGACTGTGAAACTGCCACAGCCAGCAGTGGCAAGGTTCAGAGCTCTTTCTATCTCTTCTGCAGGCACACCGGGCTGGCGGGGAGGCTCCGACAGCGCTAGAAATCATTTCTGTGTCAGAAATCACAAACATCCCCCAAAAACCTGGAGGGTGTGCGCGGCTGCTCCCGAAAGCCCGAGGCTGCCGCTAGATGGCAAACTTTAATTTTCCAAGCCTGGAGCTGCCGGGGCTCCGTGTGCGGCCAGGGATGGAGATGGAGCCGAGTCCCAGCCCCGCACACACCCGGGGCCTGTCGGCTTTCCCAGCGCCCCTCTTATTCCCGGGAAGCGGCCCAAAGCTTTCCCCAGGAGCTTCTGCACAGTAAAGAACCACGAGATGCTTTGCCGAGTGTCTCTCCCTCCAAAACAGGGAACCGGGGCTCTCCTGCTGTTTCCCGCTGTGTGGGGGCTCCAGGTGATGCTCTGAGCAAGGCCACGGGGGACAGAGGTCCCCGCGGTCACTCAGTCGGGCTCGGGGCTCTGCAGGACAGGTCTCGGCAGCAGCTAGACACTGTCCAAAGACCCATTGCCCCTCTCCTCCAGCCCTGGCTTTTCTCCCTCTCTTGGCCCCGAGCTGGCGCTGGATGTTGTGGAGAACAGAGGTGTTTTTCAAGGCTCAGGACATTGTGTAGGATGGGAAAAAGGCTTTTCTGCACTTCCCTCCCTGATGGTTATCTCGGAAAGCATTATGAGAGAAGCTAAGAAAGCAACTCTACTGAACATGGTCTTCTCCAGATCTTTATCGATCCCTGAGGAAACGGGCACAAACTGAAAATCAGAGTGGTGCCAGCACTGCAGCAACCTCGGGTCCTGCCATATTGTGAGAAGTGCATAAAGCACATAAAGTCTTACCTATATTTTAGGGAAGTCTAAATATTGTCCAAATTAATCTTAATTTTCTTATGGACTTAATAAAAATATTTGTCTTCCCATGTTGCCTAATTTTAATCAGTTCATTTACCTCAGTGTGAAGAGATACCTCAACGGATTCTGGGAAACTCCAACTCAAGTGTGAGATATGTGCTTCCCTGTACAGAAATAACCTGTTTACTCCTGTTTCTCGTACCACAGGTTTTAGACCAAGAGCAGACCTTATGAACAACATCGCTTCTACCATGGCAACTGCAAGATCCTTCAGTGGGATAAATCACATTTCCTCCAAAAATATAGTTCACTATTCTGTGTCACACTGCCAGGAAAAGCATTTCTTCACCACAGCAGATAATGTTTTTGTGGCAAAGCACAGTGGTTAACACAGCAACTTCTACAATCCTTAGGGCTCCGTAGGGTTCCATACAAGTTTCCTTGCATCTGCCAGTCGTGGCAGTCCTTTTACATCTTTTTAAATCTTACTAAATCATTCAATACCCATCAGTTGTCCTCTACACACTACAACTCTTGCAGAATTTTGCAGTGTGTTATGAAAAATAGGGCTGGCTTTTACTGACTCTTTTAAACTGCATGGCATGAGTACCATGTGAGCTGTATTTTTCATCTTCTATATTTTAATTCTTTTTCAGTTGTCTGGTCCTACATCCAGTGTCATTAGCTGAAAGCAAAATCAGAGACATTCCTTCCAACTGATGAAGAACTGACTCCTCCCCATGGTATTCAGTCTCCATTTTGAAGCCCAAACTGCCCAAAGTGGGGAAGGATCTCCCCTGACTCCATATAGCAGGGTTAATCACCTCATTTCAAAAGTAATGCCCTGAAACAACCACAGTTTTTTTACCAACAAAAGTAATATTTTCTGTCTAGAATTTAGATGTTGCAGCAAGGTGAGGAGTTCTTGGGCTGGATAAAGGACTTCTGCCTCCAGGCCTCTTGGTGAATCCATTCCCCTGAGGCATGGACTGGTACAGCACATTCAGAAGAAGGCCCCCATTTGCTTTCTGCAGGATTGGGATATGTGGTTCCTTTAGCTTTTTCTGCAAATGGCTGCCCAAGCTTGTGTTTCCCAGATCACCAATAACAGCATCAAACTGAGCCCGGGTACCTCCTTCTCCTTTTCCTTCTCCCTCCTCTCATCTTGGGAACTATAACCTTCTTCCTGGGTTTTTTCTCTCCTTCTGACATCTTGTCAGGACTGAGCAGAGATATGTGATATCAGTGATGCTTCTCATTAATGTGGAAATTCAGTTTTAGCTAACATAGGGCTAAGGCAAATAATGAAGCATTTTTCCAAGTCTGGTTTCCTTGATGGATTTTTGCATCTGTACCTTTCAGTAACAAGAATCACAGGCAGGTGAAAAGATTAATTTAGGGTCAAATAACAAATAAGTAATACACTCTTAGTTATTACTTCCTACTTTCAGGTGTAGGCTGAAAACTGTAAAGAAAGATTTGGTATCAAAATGTGTTTTAACAGAGGAGGGTTAGCTTTGGGTAGAGTGAGGTTGTATATTCTTTGTTTTCTCTGTGGAGAAAACATCAGGTAGTTACATAAGGGCAGGGATTTGGTTTGTTTTACTTTGTTAAGGTCTCATTCAATGCTCTTGCCTGTAGTCAGGATGGACATGAAGGAGTCACACCGTCTACCTGCAGTTTACCTGTAGTAAACTGGGACACAATGCCCACACACTATAACACTGGGAGGAAAATTTTACTGGGATGCTGTCAACACTTCTCTGACATCAGAAAAGCATTCCTTGTGTGAGTGTTTCATGCAGGGGGTAAGCATTCCCACCCACTCAGTCAGGATCTCACCAACATGAGGGACATGTGGCTCTGAGCAGTCAAAAATATCAAAGGAGGAGAAACATTGCAGACTGTCGTCTTACATATGAGGAAGGAAAACGGATCACAAGCCAGTTTCCAAAATAACTTTCCTTTTCAAAATTAACTATACTCACCTTCTGGGAGAGGAGAAGGCAGCTGAAATGTGATATGTCCATGAGAAACTGCAACCTTGAGGAGCGTAGCTTGAACAGTGAAAAAGTATCCAGGAAGGACTGGACCCTGTCGCATAGGTAGCTGACAGCTGACAGCTCTGAGAGCTTATCCGTTATTGCTGAAAGGTGCCACTTGTGAGGGACAGGGAGGCTCATGGGGGCTCTGCTGCTTGGAACAGCACCTGGAGAAAGATGCAGAAGTTTCCAGTAATTCCAGAACTTTTGTGAAGGGTGCTGGTTACAAACTACTTCACACTGGATAAATGCCTGGGAGGCAAAATCTGCCACCAGTGTCACCAAGAGGTGTGTGATGCAAGGGCGGGCGTGGCCTGGTGGTTTTTCTGTGTTTCCCCAGGAATGCTTGTTCCACTGCTGAGGCTGAGGCTCTCTGGAAGCACATCCAGCTGTGGAGGGAGCCCAGGTGGCTTCCAGTGGCAGTGGACACGTGAGGTCCTCCTTGGCACCACAGTGACAATCCTGTTCCCTTCCCTTAACTGCAGGGCTTGGGGTAGGACTTTGCCTTCCATGTTTTATTTTTAATACCATCACAGGCATTTAGTAGTGCTCAGCTGAACGTTTGCATTCATAGCTTGACAGAATTTTTGAGTTCAAAATGATATTGTTTACTATTTTTTCTCGAGTTTCCAAATAATAACTGTTTTCTTGTATGGTATGGTACAGCCTGGTTGCCTATTGCCCTACATATTATGCAAACAAATACCTAGAGTAATATAAACCCTGTCATATTAAAAACATATTAATGAATACTGGATGGAGAAAAGGGGAATAATTCTTAGAATTTTTCAAATTTTTATTGTCCTTACTCAGAACAAAGCAATATTTAAAGCCTGCAAAATTTTTTGTGAAAGGGATTTAATTTTTCTATGTGTTTTTACTGACACATCTTAGACATGTTTTGATTTTCATTAACTATTTGATAGCAGATTCCTGAGGTAGTGGAGGAAAAAAAAAAAAAAAGCAAACAAAAGAGTAATATTGGTAATTGTTTTTCAAAGGGCTGTGTTAGCATTCCAACTGTTCCATTTATGCAGCAGGGTAGTAAATAAAATGAATGAATGAAGAACTGGCTTTATTTAAAAACATTAATTGCTGATGCAAAAGATGCATGGGATTTAGTGTTAGCTGGGAAGGCAATAAAAATCCTTTATTATTAATTTTTAATTTTTAACTTTATATTTCCTCATCATGAGTCTGTAAAAATGCAACATTCTAATTTTTTTTTTCATGTCCTGTGTTAAGTACAATGGATTGCATTTAAGAAAATACAAAGGCTTTCTCTTTTTTTAGTAATATTGTTTAATTCTCCCTCTCCTCCCCAGGTAATAATTAAATGTAGAGCATGGAACAGGGAAGGTCTGTTTTTAATCTCAGACTGGCATGAACTGGGAGCTAATCCATGGACTCATTTGTGTGACAATGTGAGAAAATGGTTGGGAGATCAGAATTAAGGCTTCTGTTTCTAGGAAGACTCGTTGAAGAGCATATAGCTATTTTCCTGGAGAGATGCTCCGGAGCCTTTCACATACTTATTTTAATCATTTATTAAAAATACACCGAAGAGAAAAAGAAAGTTGAAAAAAAAAGAAAGATGTTTCTAATTCTAGTAGTTCCAAGCAGTGTCTCAAGGTTGAGCACAAAACAAACCATACATAAATAGTAGAAAACAGTCCGCATCTTGTTGCCATGACAATGCCCTACTTATAGCACATTAAGCTGATTCATGTCTTTTCTCACCTCACTGTTAATAAATTATGGTGGCTGATGAGAATTAAGCCAGCTGGAAGAGCCAGTGAATGTAAGCAGCAAATTAATTTGCCACTTAAACGTGGTGTCCTTCAGGGGAATTACCCTCTACATCGCAAGTGATATCTTACTGTATATGTAAAGCAGTAGGAAAAGGTTGAAACAGCTAATCTTTGTTTTCTTTGTAGTATTGATGTATCACAGCTCATTGCTGTACCAGCAAGAGCTGGTGCAGCCCCACTCCTGCTGTAGGCAGCAGCACTAACTTTATATAGTGGCAGATGGGTGTTGCAGAGACTCCTGCACTCCATCAGTGAAGATTACAGAATTAAATTTCTAAAACATTGATTCCCCAAGTCTGAGTCATGTTTTCTCATTGAAAATGTGGGACATTTGGCCAGCAGCTTCTGAAGGATGTCACCTGCAGTTCAGCACCTTCCTGCTGAACTGGTGCACCGTGCCTACACGTGCAGGGTTACAATGCAGACAGTCATTTCCCAGCTGATGTGTCAATGGGGTTTATGCAGGTCACAGTGCAGGAAAGCAGCTGAGAGCAGGCATTCATCAACGGTGAGCAGCATTTAGGCTTCTTGATTAATGTATATTCACAGTGGAAAAGATGTTATCCTTTTGCTGTAGGGAGATATTCAACAATGGTTATGGTAAAACTGAATAAACACTGTATAGCTCATAACAGCAGCCCTTAACAGAAACCAGCCACACTTCATTCAAATCTTTGTCTCTATACTCACTTGAAGTCAATAAACTCTAACAGCTGGAGCTGGAGATCTGTACTGGAGGACTTTCCAAGTCACAAGTATAAATCCCCTTGAAAAATAGCAAATGCTTGCTCTTGGGGCCTGAAATCTGTGAAACGCTAACTGAATTCTGCTAATAAATATTCTGTGATCTTCAAGTATTTGCTCAAGTGCAGGAGTCTTACTGCTTTCCCTATATTTTTTCTTCACTGACTTTCTTCTTGAATGGTTTCACTTCTCTCTCAGCTGTAAATCAAATGCAAATTTTCTTTGGCATTGTGCTTCAGTTTGAGTTAACCAAAGAAACATTACCTAGTCAGAATCACCTAAGGAAGCCAAATTAAACAGTTATTCTGTATAGCTTGGCTAAGCTAAGCCCTCCTCCTTTTGATTCTTAATTTCATCTTTTTATTTCAATGAAATGAAATATCACTGGAGGCTGGCACCTACTCGGTTATCAAAAGTGCCACTACCATGTGTTCCACTTGTGCTGCTCCTTGTCAGCCCCTTCTGGCCTTGCAGCCTCCCTTTGCAAGGCTCAGCTGAGAGGACACCAAGCACACCAACTCCTGGTCCTCCCCCACTGAAAGAGAGGTGCCACAGCTCTGCTTACCAAAATAATGCTTGGGGTCCATGTTGTTTCTTTCCCCCACAGTGCTCAGAAACAGAATCTCCCATGCCTCATATGCCCCTACACAAGCAAAGTGGGACACGATTAAATGTTACTTAATTATTTGTTTCCCGCACGTTTCTGAATATACTACCCGAGAGGCTTTTGGAGAAGATGCACTGCGTTGTTCTGGGGACCTGGAGAGGTGATTGCCATCAGAAGCTGAGCTCTCCCCGTGCTCTGAAAGCTGTGCTTTGTTTTGGGCAGGAGCATTGTCAGCCCGCCCCGGCAGCACCGCTGGGAGCTGGAGCTGCAGCTGCGGAGCTCCACAGAGGCTCCGTGGGGATGGGTCCCGCCAGCATCAATAGGCTCAGCTTCAGTGTCTAGACACTCCTGCCCATTCTTTCACAGCAGGAGAACAGCCTAAATGATTACATGGGTTTTGCAATTCAAAACCGTGTCTGTGCACCCCATCCAATGGCTTTTGAGCCACGAGGAAGACGCAGGCATGCATTGGGAATTCTTGCTTTATTCTGTATGCAATCCTAAGCTCTCATCTTCTTCCATTTCTGTGGTGCTCATCAGCTCCAGAGCAGTGTTAAGGTTTCTTTCTTTGTATTTCCACATCAGCAGATTTGGATCTTGATGAAGAGGATGGACTATTCTAAAATACCTTTTCCCCCCCTGTCTTTATAGGACTAGCTATGGGCACAGCTGAGAGATTTTCTGAATGGATTCAGAAGTATTGGCAGCTTTAAATCCACAAAGCTAAAATTCCTTGACTTCTTGCAATTTCAAGGCAAACACAAAATTTTATCCTATTGAATGGGACTTTACTACCAATTAATTTGGTTCCCTACTCTGAATTATGGAAAAATTAGCATACATGAGTGCTGCAGGATTTTTGCATTGAAATCTGCTTAAGACTTTCTGAAAATTGCAGGAACTGATGTGAACCTGATTTACAGCCTCTCAAATAATGAGCCTTTGGGAAACTATGAATTAATCTGTACCCTACTTTTATTCTTCCCTCTTCTGTTTTGCCTTGTGACAAAAGTATTAATGATCCCAAGTAGCATAACACATGAAACTGAACCTCAAATCTCACAGAAGACGAATGCCGCCTCCTCTCCTCGCTGCCATCATCCACCCTGCCCTGCCAGAGCGTCAGCTGCTGCACAATGGCTTAAAACCTCTCCCCTCCAGTGCAGCTGAGCAGATTTATATCAGCTGACTGACCCTCCTTTGTAACTTGCTTTGTGTGGAGGCCTCTGGATTTCAGGGGCTGGAGCTACAGAAAGGTGACAAGCCATTTTCATGTTTCCATTCTTTTCCCTACTCAGAAAAGTAAGTAAGAAGAGATTCGGTTACTTCTAAAGCAAGCCCTGAGCAGCTACAGAGAAAGAGGACATGCTTAGCAAATGTCCATACAGCTTCTGCTGGAGTCTTGACATGGTGGGGTGGAAAAAGCAATGGCAGAGAGGACTTTGTAAAGTGAACAGTTGTGTTTCCTTCTGCATGTAATGAAAATACCAGAAACTCAAATCAACCCATGCATGTGAAGGATCACAGCCTCCCAAATCTGCCATTACCTTCTTGTCTTCACCAAGAATGTTATTGGTTTGGGTTAAGGTACTTGATGCACCTTGGATGCCTGAGAAGTTTTTCCTATTCTGTCTGAATGTACCTCTGAAAGAGGGAGGCAGGGGGTGGAGAGCCTTTAGATCAGCTTGCAATCTTCTCCATCTGTTTCAGTAAATAGTAGATAGAAATCAAAGGCAAAGCAAAAAATCAATGCATTCAGTTGCCTGACACCTGGCATGAGGATGTCTGACTTACAGAGCCTCATTCTAAAAACCGCTTTATAGATTAAAGATATTTTTTCTTCTCCCTGGGTTATTCCAGTTCATTTTCCTCATCATGATGCTCTCTTTCAGTTTCCATTGTGTGGCACATGATGTGATTCTTGGGGCTGCCCTGTGCAGAGCTAAGAGTTGGACTATGACTCTATGATTTTATGTATTGCTATTTTAAATTAAAGTGAAACCATTTTGTATTGTAAGATCACAGAAACAGATTTACAGCTACTGTATTTTGCCTTTTCCTCATTTCGCCCAGCACAGCTATGTACAGTGGTATCAGCTTAGTGTCTGACTTCTTGTGTGGTTTTCTTAAAGCATATTGCATTTAAAAAAATCCATCAAATCTAAGTCTAAACACAGCAGCAAATTGTTTGGTAGGAGCTTTGTAGATAGGTAGCCTTCAACAACCTATGCTATTAATACAACTTAGAATCAACTCTGAATAGTTGTGTTGTCAATAAAATGCACAAGGAAAACCAGTTTCCAGCCAACTTTTCATATGCAGAAACACTTGAGCTCAAAATTATGAAATTGAGTGATTTTATATATATGTAAATGCGTATCTGAAAGTGCCAACGTTACATACTAATATCAGGATATAAATGACAATCTTACTTGCTAACTTTAAAAGCATTGATGCTCCTGATGACTTTTTGTTTGCTGAGATACAGACTTGAGGAGGTTCAGTAGCTATTTTTCAGACATAAGCACCCTGGCTGAAGCTGATTAGTTCAGCACTTAGAACAAATGGTCTTAACATTGCCCTGATTCTGTGTGCACCTTGTGTTAGAGGAAAATGTTGCTGATCAGCAACTGATAATGCTGCCACCATATCAACATACCTGGTCTTGCTTCCCCAGAAAATCAGTGGACATTTTTTTCTTCAGTGGTTAGAAGCAGCCCCAAATCTCCTGCTTTCCCACACTTCAATATTTCATTCTATGTGTTTGTGGGAGAACCTCTTAGCAGTGCGATTTTTATGCTCTCTTTAGAGTTTCTTAGCCTTCAGTTTCTCTTATTTACAGTCACATCTTGTATATGTGGCAATTACAGCCATGACTTATTTTGTAGAAAGTGTGCTGACAAAGTGTGTAATTTCTGACACTATAAATACAGGGAGAACCATTACCAGACAATGATCAGCTCCTCCAGGATTATGAGTTCAACACCACAGAGTTTAACAATTTCAGATCCATGGTACTTTGCAATGTTTTTGCCTGGAGACTGTATGAAAGACTTTTTTAATCTTTAAAGATTTTTACATTGGAGTTAGTTGCATTAAGATAGCGAATGTCAAAAGCTGTGCACAGTGAACTACGGCTTCACTTATTCTCTTCCTTTTGTTGAGGGGGGTGTTGTCTTTCCCCTTGCAGAACAGGGGGGACATAACGTGAGGCAGAACCTGGGGAGAAATGCATAGCCAGAATAACTGTAATTAATACCAAGCTTAGCATTTGGCCTCTGTTGAATAATCCCATTCCTCAGGCTTCCTAAGCCAGACCTTGCCTGTTGGTGAACCAGCAGCAGGATTTGGACCCATTGGACCCAAAGGAGGGGGTGAAGAGGAGCAATACAGGGGGTGACAGCAGTAGCTGACAGCACCAAGTACCAGCAGCTTCTTGCTTCTGTTCATTCCTGCTCCTCTGGCCTGTTCCCAAATGGGTCAGCCCCAGTGCTGGGGTGGATTTCAATAGCACTGTTGCCTAGAAACTGTCCCTTCCTTCCACTGCTCACTGACTGAAGGCTCAGGGGTGAAAGTTTTGCATGTGTTAAAAAAAAAACTTTGAAAAAAAAGAGAGAGAGGAAGGGATCCAGCTTGGTTAGCATTTCTAGACCACTGATAGTACTGTCAACTGGTCTGCAACTTACAAGGGGCCTCAAAATCTCCACTCAAGCAAACATGGGCTCTGCAAAACACTGATAGCTAGTATTTGAGTCAGCACTTCTGTACTCATTTGAAAACAAACCAGTGGGAGATTGCAAGTCAGAATTATAATTTAATAGGAAAATTAAAATAAATGCAATAATACAAGGAAAAAATACTGACAGAGTCAGGATACAACCTGACACCCTGTTAGTCAGGGTGGTGGTAGCAGTCCAAGTGAAGTGGTTCAGTTGAAGTGGTAATCCAGTAGAAGGGTCTGGTCTCTACCTGAAGGTCCAGTGGTAGCTCTTGTCCTCTGGGAATCCAGGAGGCAGGGCTGAACTGTGCAGTTCCAAGGTCCAGGTTATATCCAGGTGGGAATGCTTGACTCCTCCCCCCTGGGCAGAGCATCTCACAATGGGATGAGATAATTCCAGTGAGGTAATTCCATGAGTCATGCAGTGGGATCTTGATGGCCCATTAACAGAGATAGCACCCAGAGGGAGTTATCAGGGATGAGTCATGACAGGAGATAACAAACAGTGCCCCACCTGTTTTGACAGCTAATGGAGATGGTAATAGACTATATCTTATATTGCAACCTAGGACAATTTCCTAGCATGTCCTGCTTGTCCTCTCTTCCAATGAAACACATACTGAAATATGAGACCTAAATGTCTCCGTTCCTGATCTGAAGCAGCGGCAGAATACTGTCACTGACTTGCTTCTGTGACAAAATCTGCACAGTGGCTGACAACCACACCACCAAATGCTATTTGCCTGTTTGTTGTTGTCAGCAGTGTTAACTCTTAATGAGCACAAAAAAGCTTTTCCTGTTTCAGTGCACACATCCCCCTGTCTCAGTGCTGTGGGGTGAGCCATGGTACCTACTGCTATGAGCAATCCTCCCTGTGCTTCAGCTGCTTTTCAGCTGCAGGGCAGCAGCAAAACCTTTACCAGAAACTTTTCATTCAGACTTAAGGTGTTTGCTGCACTTCTTTCCTCTTAAAGGTGGATCAGGGATGGTAGTGCTTGTCGTTGCTTTAAACAGTGCCATTTATAGGTCGGGTCTGGGGAAGGAGACGTAGCTTTGGTCAGTCTGTCTTTTGGCATCAATCTGTCTTTGTGATATGGGGTGGGGTCACAAGAATATTTTTGAATGGCTGTTTACTATATCCTGTGGTCTGAGGTGTATGTGTGTGTGTGGAAAAACCTGGTCCAAGGTGTATGTGTGTGTGTGGAAAAACCTTATTTCTAATAACCATATTAGTTTATCTGTGAATTCTGAAGAGATTGGTATGCTGGGCACAGTTTAACATGGCTTAAGTCTGTCCACAGCTGGCCTGTTGTTCAGTTTTTCCTTATGCTAGAAAATCTAAGGGAATTCTTTTTCTCTTTATGGCAATATATGTCCTAAATGATACAGAAATCATCTGAGAAACCTGAACCCAGAGAAACGCAGTTTGATATCCGTGCTCTTGAAAAACCAGAGCTTCTGCAGAGACACTTAGCATTTATGGAAAATCCATTATAGGCGATGCATATTCTTCTAATTATATGATCAGGAGCCTGTGCAATGTGAAAGTTCCCTGTCTGGTTCAGTCAGAGTTGCTTTTTCTAGTTTTTGCTTTGGTTTTCTGTTGTTGTTGTTTGGGGTTTTTTTTAACCTTGCTGCTATTCCATTTTCTGTTTATTTTCTCCTAACTGGAATCCTGTTTCCCTCTGCTGTTCCATAACATGTTGGCTTGCTTCCCATCTTTTATTCCTTCCATGGTTACAAGAGGCTCTGTCCTGCACACCTTACACTGGGTTCTGCCCTGTGCAGACACCAATGTCTCTGCTCCAGGAGGTCTTCCTTTCCTGACCTGCTCCTGTGCTCGTGTCCTCACCTGGCCTCGAGCACCGACCTACCTTAAAAATTGCATATTGTTTTCTTGGTTTCATTTCTCCTGGTTTTTTTTCAAGTTGTCTCACTCATGGTGGAGTCATGAACAAAGTTAAAGAATGCAGCTCCAGAAGATGTTACTTGATTTCTTAATTCTTGTGGGTTTTAAATTATTTTTTTTCCTGTGCTTTGAATTTTATACCTAACAACAGAATTGGAACAAGTGAAGTGTTATAAATTTTGTTAAGCCCCCATAGCATTTTGAGAGTAGCTCAGGAATCATGAGACTGTTTTTAAGAGATTAGAGCTCTTTTTATTTTGTCTGTGTTTTTAAGTAGTCCTTTGGCTATATTTGGGTCACATTTTCAAGCTTTGTTCTGCAACCATGAAGGTTAAACTTTATATTTTATAACAAAATTGGAATTTAAGGAGGCATCACTTCAAACAACCAAATACTGCAAGACACAGTATTGTGAGAGATGCCAGTTCTTCTGATCTACTCCCAGAATGTGTTTTTACAGAGACCCCTTCACTACGTTGGAGGTTTATGAGTTTTTATTTATTCAAGTCACTGGTATTTTATTTGTTTTCATCTGTTGCTTTTGAACACAGCACATATGTGCAACCTGGGACAACTGTAAATTTCATGATGGATTTGGAATAAATATTGCCATACTTAGCAAAAACTGTTTCTTGCATTGACACTTCACCTCCCTTCCCTAGGGCTATAGGATCTCTCCCAAATCCTCGCTGCATGCAGCTGATCCAAATGCTGTGTAATCCTTTTGATGCAGTTGGGTTCACTCTGAATCAGCAGAGCATTTTGTGTGCTTTTAACCTTCATAGTGCAGCCACACCTGTAGGGGGGCTGCTAATCTAATTTTGATTCACAGTGGTGGCAACAAACAGGTCACTTACAGAGTTAATGTCAGCCACTCCACTAATTACTGCAGGAAAGTGATCCCATCATCCCGGATGAAAATGTCTAACTCCAGCCTACAAAGCACTTTCAGTACACTAATTCTGTTAATGCTCCATTACTGCTTCATTTGAGCTGTGTAGTCCACCTCCCAAAGTGAGGTAGTAAATCCCCAACCAGCTCCAGAGCTGGGAAAATGTACGGACTAAAACATTATTGACGACATTATTGGGCATTGTTTTCTGTTGGGCTTGTTCTGTTTCTTGAGGTTTATCTAGACAGATCTTCCTTGCTAACTCTTAGCTTTAGTAGCCTTAATCCTCCACTTTACCTTGAAGGGAGTTAGATGCCAAAAAATACCCTGTGGAGGTGGATTTGACCTCTCTGCTCCTTAGATACTGAAATATAAAATGAGAATATAAAGCTACACAATTGCAATACCTTAGAGATTATCAGCATCTGAGAAAACCTGGCAGATTTTTATATATATAAACCATGTATATATATATATATATACCAGCCCCCTCACAGAAGTAAGGAATACCTTGAAACACCTGGATAGGTATCCTTGGGCTTGAGATCTTGCAGTCTTCTCTTGGCATGAAAAGCTCCACAGCAGCCTCAGTCCATGAGAAATAATCTGGGCATTGTATAACAGCAAATGTTATAAGAATAACAGAGACAGGATTCTATGCTACCCTCCACCCAAGGTCCCCACTAAAGACATAGGTATGTTCAAAGTGTCTTATCTTCCTGAGTTTGGAAGGTTTTAATTTTCTTGTTTTTGAAGTAAGCAGGGATCCTCACGCTGGCATCTTTAGAAATTCCTTAGGCTTCTTCCAATCATCCTCACTGTCATTTCTCCTGAAGACCACTTGTATGTCTCCTTTGAGATATACAAATTGTTTTGGAATTTGTTGTCAAGCTAAGTGCTTTTGAAGAGCAGAAGAAAATGTGTTGTGCTGGGAGTTGCCGGCTGGCTTGGTTTCTAAAGGAGTTCTAAATGAGGTGTGTTCACAGTGACAGATCAATAAATGTGCCCAGATGCCTGAGCTGCCTCTAGGCGTTCCCTGCTCACTTCTCAGCTGAACTGCAAAGACTCTTGCAAGCTTTCTTGCAAGAAAGTTGTAAGTGAAAGGCAAAGTGGAAGCTGTTGAGTTCCTTGTAGCTCGTGGGACAGCAAAGGCTGGGTGATGGTGGCTCCTGCTTGTCTGACACTCCCTCCATGCCCCATCCCTGGGACCTCTGCTAGTCAAAATTCCCTTGCACTGAGTTTTATGGAGTTCATGCCTCAAAAGTAACTCCATGCTGCTCTTATAGTTCTTTTCCACTTGTTTTAATATATAAGCTGTATAAAAGTATTATAAATTGTGATATCATGACTTAACTATATTGATCATCCTGCAGTGAGCAGAACCTATTGGTCAGAGCTCACTAATTCAATACATAGAAAGAAATGTTTCTTCAGCCTTTTTTAAGTTTAAAAAACCCCTTATGGTTCTAAATAGAAGTTGAATATAAAAAATTGCTGCCCGAGAGGAACTTTTTTGTCACTGCTTAGGAACCAATGAAGTGAATGGTTATGGACGAGGTTGGAATGTAGCCTAAATGACAGAATATGCTGACAGTGTACATTATCCTGCTGAAGTGGGTTTATTTCTACAAATACAGCTAAAACACCTCATGTGAGAAGGCAAGTGAGTGTCAGAATAAATACTGTGATTTGATCTGAAGGTGTGACTACATCTTGTTTCGCAGTGTGTGATTATACATAACACAAAGTGTCCACTGTCTCCCGGAACTCGGACTTCGATTAACGCAGACTTGGAACACTGCATCTCTCTTTTCCATAGGAACGACCACCCTGACAGACTCATGTGCACCAGCCAAGCAGGTGACACACCTTCAAAGAGCCAAGGCTGACACAGAGAACGTGGCACCGAGCTGTGCCCCCTCCTGCCAGACAAGGCCTCATGCCTTTATTTCCCACTGTTTCCCAAGCTCCTTGGCTCTGCCCTGCTCACCTGGCTGTTGGCTCTGCCCGGCTGCCTTGGGCAAATGGCTGATTTCCATACCGGTTGTTGTGGGCAGTGTGTGCTCATCCCAGCACCAGGCACAGCCCAGCTGTAGCTAAGCACACGAGAGCCGATTCATCCTCCCGCTGATGCCAGGCTTGACCTTTCCTGAGGAAAACTGGTGGTGTCACTTGAAGCAGATGGTGAACAGGAGCTTGGTAAGACATCTGAGGTGTCATTTTTAAAGAGTCCTGCCAGGCTGTGCAAGGGCTGGGGCTGTGGAACTGGAATATCGCCATTTCTCCTTGTTCCAAAGGTGAGCTGCCGCTAAGGGCAGCATGCACCTGATATGGGATGGAAAATGTGACCGTGCTTCCATGCAAGAAATTGTCAGCATTTCTTTGTGATGTCCTGAGCTAGGTGAAATATAAACTTTCATCTTCTACAGCGTTAGACGTGGCCAAAATATCCAGCAAAAAATGTTCAAAGCACAGCGATCGTGAGGGGTCTGTCGGGCACACTCAGGCAAGAGGCTGCATGTGTGGATTCCTCGCTGACCATGGGGCAGCTGCAAATGGAATTCTGACAAACCCACACTTGCCAGCACTGCAGTCGTTCTCAGGAGCCTTTGAAATCCATTGCATTGTATTTAAATCAGTATTTGGCAAATTCAGCCTGACCGAAGAATCAGTGTTGGTTCTTCTCTTTCATCTTCCAGAGGTAGGAGGTGAAGACGTCTAAAGAGAAAATTGCCACCACTCTAGGATGAGCTGGGGAATCTGGGAATCACAGCTGGTGGGGAATGAACCATTGCTGTGAAATCTGCTGTGTTAACCTCTGTGTCACCCATACCTGTCCAAGGACATTTCTGTGCACATCTGAGGTGGGTCCTGGCTGCATCAAGGCTCACAAAAATGAGTGGTGGCAAGGGCTGATTTAGGCAGGTAATGAGACTTTCTCTGCTCCAAAGGAAAGGGGATGGGAGACATCATGGAAAGAGATTACCCAGAGAAGCTGATGATGCCCTATCTCTGGAAGTGTTCAAGGCCAGGTTGGATGGAGCTCTGAGTGACCTGGGCTAGTGAAAGGTGGTCCTGCCCATCACAGGGGAGTTGAAATGAGATATTCTTTAAGGTTCCTTCCAATCCAAACCATTCTACGATTCTATGAGACTTTGAGCAGCAGAAGTGACTGAGGGGAGTGTTTAGAAGGGTTATGGGGGAAGGCTGAAATCAATGGGAAGTTTTCATCAGTGCAGTGTCTCACATTGCTGGGATAACTAAGACAGGTGAGAGCAATCTGTGTGCTCAACATCCCTAGACACTGTGAATTACCAGGGCCAACATGACCTTACATTTAGGGTGTTTGTGCTTCTGCTAGTGCTGTCTGAGCTTGCACTGATTTCCCAGTTGTATGGTCTGGTTTGTGTGTTGTTTGCATCTGACATACAGTTTATGATGTGTCAAGCCTCTTTCAAGCAGCTCAGATGCTTTGGATTATCACTTCTACCAATAATCTTACGTCCTCCAATTTTTCCTGGTAATCTGACAGATTCCTGGAAATCTTGGCTTCCAAAACAAGAGTGCCTCTTCATTTTGTGTGTGGTGAACCTGGCATGCTGGGGGTGCACATGAGATGGGCAATACCTTGCAGATGTACAAGGCTTTCTGTGCACATGCAGTGGGTGCTGCTCTTTTGTGTGCAGATTTTAAGAGTCACACCATAGGTAGGCGTCTGGAAGACACCCCATTCCAACTTCAGAGAATATTTTGGGACTGAACTATCTCTCTCTGAGGGAAGCGGCAACAGACAGGCTTGTCACCAGCAAGTGTCCTGACAGGGACAGTGTTGGCAAGGGCAAGTATTCCTCCCAGCAAAACATGTGAGAGGCTGAGGAGGGGCCAACAAACAGCATGAGTTACTGTGGTTATCCCTAACAGTTAGCTGGTTCATTTCTCAGCGTAACAAGCCCATGTTTACCTATGATATCTACACAGCACCTCTGTGTATTTCATTGTGGCAACCTAAAGTCACACAGGGATGTGCCCCTTTTTCCCTTTCCCTGGGCATAAAGGGAAATCAAAGTTGGCAAACAGGTCCGAGCTGCCTAAGAAGTATTTCTTCCCTTCAGTGGCTCCCTGCGACTGGCCCAGATCAAATATACACGTCACTGTAAAAATATGAATGGAAAGAAGTGTAACAGCACATGGTGACAGTAACTAAAATGCTGAATTTTCTCTGTGAAGGGTAGGATAAAGGATGACTGACTGGTTTGGGTGCAGTACCAGCTGTCTGCAGCAGTGGGAATGGGATTGCAATGGAGTTGGCTCACTGAGTGAATCACACATCCCCAGAGACATGGATGGATCCCCCCGATGGATGGCGTGAGCATCCATGACATTTTATTCTCTTTGGAGTCTCTGAGCATCTCTATCATCACAAAAAGTACCTTTCTCACACATGATGGTGCTTCTGCTGCCTGCTTCAGTGTGGACTGGTTCAGGTCCCCCAGGAAATAGCAAGGTGTGCCAGCAACTCTGCCTGTCCCCTAGCTCACACACCCCCAAGCCTGCACCCAAACTGATGTGTTCCCTTTGCAGTGTCTGTCTGCCCCATATTTGCTGCTCTCTCCTTTGTCTAGTGCCCCTTGGCTTCTCCCCAGTGATGGCATATCTGGCCCTTAAAACACTGAGCACTAAAAACCTGCTGGAACAGTTAAAATCCAGCACTGGAACACCATGACCAGCAGAATACTTGTTTTTGCCTGTTTTGTTCTTCGTCACCAGTTCTGCTGTCTGCCTTTAGGAAAGAACTATTTGTATCTTCAGCGCTAGCCGTGACTGGTAAACACCATCCTTACATTACTCAATAGCTCGACAAATTCTTGTCCTTAAGATGAGCTGACCATAGCAGGGTCTGCCAGAGTACAAACCCACCAGCAACAGGCACTGTGGGAGCTGCTGCTGCTCCAAGTGATGTAGGAACATGACTCTAAAGGCAATACTCGGAAGTGATCATTTTTGTTATCAAATATAAGGCATTCAGGCTGACTGTTAGGTTTCATCTGATCACAAGGCAGGCTTTTATTAGTCCCTTATCAATGTAGTGCTTTTGATTGAAATCTGTCTCTCTCTTTCTCTCTCCTCCCCCCTTTTTGCTTGCTGGACATAAAAGACAATGGAAGGGATAGGGCCAAACTGCTCTTCTGCAGACAAGAAGCCAATTGTCTAAAAACAACACATCATTCAAGACCATGGGAGACTGAGGACAGTGGCAGGAGCATGAATATACAAAAGTGCCTACTGTTAAGGCCACAGCTTTAAGTGTTTAAATTCAAATCACATTTCCATTTGAGGTTCGAATTTATAGCAAGAACATACTCACAAGGGTTTCAGTGTTCTAAATAAATCTCATCTGACTTCTCAGGGTATTCCTCATGGCAGCACATCAGAGCTGAGTACAAGGGAGACTTGCGTTCTTTGCTCTATGAAGCAAAAATATTGAAGTAAGTTATTTTGGTTTGGTTTGGTTTAGTTTTGTGTTCTCTGTGTTAGTAAATAAGGCAGCCTGTCATGTCTAGGCTCTGGTTTTCTGATTGTGAGGTTAGCCCTTGGCTTGACACGCTATTGTTCTTGGACCTTTGCCTTGAGCTGGAGGGCTCATATGTGGGGAGTAAGAGGAGGAAGCTAAAAATAAAGTGGAACAAAACGCTGCTTATTGCCATGGAGGAGATAATGTTTTCCTAAATGTCTCGGCAGCCCTGTCCTTGCAGGCAGTGTGGACTGGCACAGTCTGCTTTCATCACATGCGAGGTGTGATTATCCCATATCGCCTTCCTCATAATGTGCTCTGTGCTCTGTCTAATATTTTGCTCATGCTGGTCACAGCAACGGCAAGAGAAACAGGCTCCACTTTCCATTACATGTCAAGCAAAGAGCATTTGCATTGCAGATGCAAGAGGCAGGTCAAGTTCCTTCGCTCCTTTGTGTCCCTCAAGGTGACCCTGTGGTGTCTGCTCCTGCCACAGCCCTGAACGGATGGAAGATGCTGAGAGCCACAGGGAATGCAGCACAAAATACCTGTGTGTTCACAGAACCTGGGCCAAAAGCACTCTCTGTCTCCCTTTATGGAGAAGCACTGAAGGCAGGGAAGGAGGGACTTCTGCCACAGCAGAGCCACAAGGGCCACAGCACTCTCTGTGACAGGACTGGGTACACACAGGAGCTGAGCAGATGTTAGGTTGCTTATGGGAACCATGAGAATATCCCCAAATACATCAGATGAGCTGCAAACTAGATGTGAGGCAACTGCCATTAGTCAGGATTCAGAAGAAAGCTTCTGTTGGGTGGGACATTCCCCCCTTGCCCATTTTCAGGCTTTGAATACGTGACCCTAAACCCTCAGCTATGAAACCCTGTTGGTGCTGGGCACTTGACTGAAAGCACACAACTGACTAAGTGCACAAATTGCCCTGTTCAATATAGATGCCACAGAGGCAGGTAAAATATTCAGATGTTCAAGTATTTTCCATGAAGATCTCTCAGCTGAGGTTATCTTTGACCAGTATATCAACATCCACCATCACACAGATAAACAGTGACCAAGGAAAGGTCACAGAGGCCACATCCTCTGCCTGTCCAGCCATGCTCCTCTTGCACTGATAAAACATTCCAGCAGCTTTATAAGTTCAAAGAAATGGATAAAAGGTTTCTATCAGCAATGTGGTTTTAGTCAGATCGTTGTGAATAGTTTATGCACAGTATCATGAGGTGCTCAGTTTCTGAAATATTGGCATAAGCAGAATATCATTTAAAGTTTGGGTTTAGTGTCTCAGCACTGAGGCACAGTGCATTTTTAGACATTTTAGAGACCACTGCATAATAATGTTTCTCTGTGTGAGTAAAACACAGAGCACAGGTGATGCCTCTAGTGTCCTTTCCCAACACATACTGCCTGTGCTCAGTGGCCCAGTGGCTATCTACTGAGGATCAAACCAGGGTATCTGCATGGAAAATTACCAGGTCTGGCATTCGAGTTTGTTTATATTATTAGCACATCTTGTTTCTTCTTTTAGGGCAGCTAACTGAGAAGCTGCAGCAGAGCTGTCTTTTCCTGAGTCCCCAAAACCATGGAGGTCCCTTTTCCTTTGCAGCAGTAATTGAGAACATGTAATCAGATTGCCTCTGGCAGTGGTGAGTTATTAAAAATGAGGCACTTGAGTACTGTTTTTGTGAGCTGGAATGATGGTAAAGGGCAGAAAGGCAAGTCCCTTGTGCAGAAACCTCAGGCTGGGCATGACATGTTGCCAAATGCAGCTGTGTGGTGCTACAAATGTCTTATTCTAAAGTCCTCTTCATGACTAGGCAAGGGTCTTGCACACCCAAAGGGATGGATAATTTTCTTCCTGCATGGGCAGTTGCTTTAATAAAAGATGTCATCTGTTCTTACAAACTTTGTCTCATTTAGTGGAGAAAATGCAACAGTAATTTTAGTATCATGTGGGTTGTAAAATGTAGGAATTGTCCATCTGCATCCCAGTCCTGTGTCTGTGCCTTACCTCTCTAGGAAATGGGTTGTGAAAAAAAAGACCCCAAAGCACCCTCTACCATCACTTTTTTCAGCAATTAAGGCATTCCCTTTTTCTCTCCCTAGTACCTTTGGTGCCTCACAGATTACTCAACCTTAAACCACTTCCCTCCCCTTGGCTGCTGTGCATTTCATCCATGCTGGTTGCAGTACAGGTGGGGTGGCCAGGTGGAGCTCCCATGTCAGCTCCATCCCTGCAGCCACTGGAAATTCAGGTTGCGTAGAGAGTGTCATCAAAGAATTGTGAAATGTCCTGAGTTGGAAGAGACCTACAAGGATCATCAAGTCCAACTCCCAGCCTTGCACAGGACTGCCCCAAGGGTGACACCATGTGCCTGAGAGTGTTGTCCAAACGCTTCTGGAGCTCTGTCAGGCTTGGTGCTGTGACCACTGCCCTGGGGAACTGTTCCAGTGCCCAACCACCCTGTGGGTGAAGAACCTTTTCCTGATATCCAACCAAACCTCCCCTGGCACACCTTCAGGCCATTCCCTTGGATCCTGTCACTGGTCAGCAGAGAGAAGAAGTCAGTGCCTGCTCCTCTGCTTCCCCTCATGAGGAAGTTGTGTTGTTTGCACATGGCCTGGGACAACTTTCCAAAGACTCATCTGGAAGCAGGATGAGGATATGCCTTGTGCCCCAGCCTTGCTCCCCACTGCAGTCAGGTTGAAGTGACTCACTCTTCCAACCCACCACTACAAGAGAGCTGGGTTTTGGTTAGTCTTCACCTTGTCATTTGAAGATTTGGGGAAAAAAAAAAAAAAAAAGAGAGAAAACAGCAGCAAGGAAGCCTGGCAGTGCCATCTGTGCTGAAGGCCTGCCACCCCTCACCGGCTGGGATCTGCACTACAATCTGCAGCCGGCATCTGCTGGGGAAGCTTGTGAGCTCCAGCTTCAGTATTAAGGGGAGCAAATTACCATTGGAAGGCAAAATCCTATAACAAAGCAACCTCAAAACCAAAACAGGAGGCAGGGTATCACCTGGAAGCACGTGCTGAGCCTGAGTGGGCTGGGCATGAAACATACAAGGTGGATGGATGGAAGTTGGCAATGCTGCCTTTTTTATGCCAGGTCTTGCCTTGTCTCCTGAAAATTCAAGTACAGATCCCTCTTGCTCAAAGTGTCCAAGATGTGACTCTTGAAAAATAAAGGCAGCAGGCTTTGTTCCTGCCGTGAAGTAGCTCAGTGTCTGCATAGCACCTCTGAAGGTACAGCATGGGTGAGGTTGGCTGCTTTGTTTAAAGTCTTCACCCTGCCATTAAGTTTGTTATAAATCTCAGTGCTAAATTAAGTGTTCTGATACTCTTATTTTGATTCTGTCTTCTCCAATGGCTGGGAGTTTTTTTAATAAGAAATTTGTAATAATTCTCCTTGCTCACCATTCTCACATGGAATTAAATCCAGCTCTTTCCTCTGGTTGTATTACTGAACACCACTACAGGAGGTGGTTAAGGGTGTTTTTTACTGGCAGCTATAGAAGAATCACTTTGCACAAAATGTGTGATCGATATTGAGAATGCTTTCAACCGGTCGTTTGCCTTGTTTGATTTGTGTGGCACCACTAATGTAATACCATCTTTACAAATTACGTTAATTATGACTTTCCCTGTGTTATGGAAACAGAATGGAGAGCTTTTTCAGAATATAACAGCCACACGTTCTCGTGTCCCATACTTTGCAATATTCAAAGCAATTATCACATCAGTAAAAACATGAAAAACAGTTTCACTGTTACAGCCATTATTGAGAATACATGACTGTAGTTGTTGAAAATGTGCTATCTACATCTACATATATCTTAGTGAGTGCCAGAAGACGTTACTTAAAAGAATCTTGTATTTTTTCAGGCAACCTCAGTGTTACAAATAACCACAATGGTGATAAACAAGTGCACTTGGTTCTGTGGTCATGGCTCAAATTGTGCTTTCAGGATGAATGTCTGAATATTATCAGATTGATACAGATTTTAAATCTGTATTGTCATAAGTGTGAATGAGGTTTGCCTTAGCAGCTGGGAAAACATATTTAAAGCTGGGAATAAATTAATATGAATAAGAGGATGTGCGAGGAGCTGTTTAATACTGCCAGGAGCAGGTTTTGTTCAGTTAATACAAACAGAATATTTGCATCCACATCTTAAGATATGGACCTAGGAGTTACTGAAGGCTGCTGTATAGATGTTTTTGTTGGTAGGATTTTGTCAGCAAAGATTGCAGTAGAGACAGCACCTGTAATGATAAAACTTATCTTCTTCCTAGAGAGAAAAAAATCCCCCCATCAATGTGATTAATACAATAAAATGACTTTACTGCTGCTGTCGGTTCTGCATGTGCTGCTGTCTATTTTGCCACCATTGCTTCATCAGTGGGAGAGCATTTTTGTTGTCCTTATGGCTCCACATTTGGTTTCAAAGCCAGATTTGGTGGCTTTGACCATGGATGGAAGCCTTCACCTAAATAGCCTGGAAGTTGCCATGTGGAGTGGCTGTATGGTCACATAACTGGGAGGAAAATATCACTGCCCTGAGTCTGCAACATTATTTCAGATGCAGTAAACCATTCAGCCTTGTTTTAGTTATAAAACTTGATGAAACACTGTTACAGAGGTGTTTCAGGAGTTTCAGGAGAGGGTTTTCAGGAACCCTTCTGGCTTCCCTTGCTCTTCATAAAGTTGCTGAACAGCCTTCTGCTGTGTTTTGGTTTAATTCTCATGGGAAAAGTCTACCCTTTTGTTTCTTTGTAGCTCACTAAATGCTGACAGCCAGCACAACATTGTGCAAGACACGGGAAAAGGGAAAAGAAAGCAGGAAAACTCAGAAGAAACATACAGAGGATGTACCCACCACAGTAACCAGAAAGAAACTCTAAGTAGCAAAATCATGGGACTTGTATCAGCTTGATGTTTCCTGGATAAATAAAATTAAGCCAAATTACACTGATGACTTAATTGCATTTCTGCGGAGCCCAACTGCAAAGTTCCCATTTGCTACCAAGTTCGGTGTCTGGGATTTGTACAGGTGGTAACCCCTGAAGAGAGACTCAGATGGCACACAGCAAGGTCAGTCTGGTTTCTCTCTGTGAGCCAGCCTGTTGTTCCCAGTCACACTCTGAGAGGTGCTGGTGCTGTGCTGGCTCAGGGTGCTGTGGCTGAAGGCAGGCCTGGTGCATGTCGATAGCATTGATGTTACGCCTGATTTGTCACACGCAAGTGACTCTGCCCTGCCTGTCCCATCCCTGCATCAAAGCGGTCTCTCAGAGTGACATTCCAGGGCTCTTTTTCAGACCCCTTCATCCATGGAAGGAGTCAGCAAAGGAAACTAACTGGGAGACAGATGTGCAACTGATGCAAATGCAAATCCTGCTAATGAGCTCAGTGGAGCTGAACCAATTCCATCAGCAGAAGAAATTTCCCTTTTTTCCCAGGTCAGAAGTGGTGACCTGCAGCCTGGCTTGCCCGTACTCAGCCTGAGTGCTGTCATTTTCTGCCAGGAATACGTTTCCTGTATTTTCAGAAAGGGATGGTGAAGGCCAAAGAGAAGAGTTGGGGGCACAGAGCTGGAGCACCAACGACTATTTTTGATTAACCACCTTGGTGGCTGCTGAGTTTCTTCCTGGATGGTTCAGTTTGGCAGAGTGTGAGGTACCTGATCTCCTTCTGTATGGCAAGAATGAATTGTGTCAGCCGGCAAAAGCCTGGATATGTGTAATGCTTTATAGCTCATCCACCCTCTCCTTAGCAGATACTTTGTTTTTTTATTATAGGAGGTAATAAATAAATACCTTTATATGTTTGCATCATTAACAACAACAAAGCTTTAGGAACTTCCTGAGAATCTGAACATCTGATTGCAGAAAAACAAGCAAAAGAACGTCTCCAGTGGTTAAAACTCAGGGTTGCTCTTTGAACTTTTGCTGCATTTTTTAAGCAAAGTCATCAGCTGTGATTGCATCCAGTTTGAGATCATTGCCATAATTAATTTTAATTAAAGTATACTTAAATCTTGTGAGGGTTTCTTTCATGTCCTTTTACAGCACTGATATTCACGTACGATAGGACATCACTCACATGCAATCTTGCAGTTCGATGTTGACTCACACAGCACCTGCCAGCTTAGCCATGCTTTGAAAATTCAAAATATGCTTCTGTAAGTAGGTTGCAGTGAATGCCAATACAATGATTACATAAGCAGAGGAATCTACTGTCATGCGTAAATGCAATTTTGTGAAAAATCACATCACACGTGTCCTCGCACGTGCCAATCGGTTTTTATAACATACAGGGGATTGATTTTGCTATGCCCTTATCAATCTATTCCATGTGATGATCTCAGTTTGAGGTGATGATGTGCTGTGGACAGGGATTTGATCTACGCTTCCAAAATCTCTGTAACTCTGGCCATTTGACTGACAAACTCATCTCCTCTCCCCCAAACTGGAGCCAGCCCCAGCTGCTGTGTCGTTCACTTTTGGGAAGCTGTGAAAAACAATGAGTGCAGCTACAACTGACTTGAGAGTCAGAAATGTTTGGTATGGATATAAAAGTGCTCCTGGCAGAACAGGAGAGGCCATCTTGATACCTAATTGTCTTTATTCTCACTATACATTCCTCTGGCAACTGGCTGCACGGTCGTAGCAAGTGATATTATTCCCTTCAGGCCTCATATAAAGAGATTCTGACACAGAAATCAGAAAACCAACAAGTGTATACAGGTGTGATACTATTCATTAGCTTATGAAAATATAATTTGGATTTAGTAGAAAATTAAACAGAAGTGTTTCTTTTATACATTTGAAACAAATGTATGGGCAAAGTAAATTATTTACCACATAAATTTCCATATAAGCCGGTCCCTGTGCTTAGGGAAAGCTGGAAATAAAATTAATTGAAAAAATGTTGATTGAAAACTGCTTGTCTTCCTGAAATTTACTGCCACCTTGAATTAGTATTCCTCATGGTAAGTACTTGTCAAGCACATGGCCAATAAATAACATGGGTCGTGTAAACAGAGCTATGTGATCAGGAAGTTAAAAAAGTTTTGCTAATGCCTTTTGGGGGTTCTTCCTGTTTCCCAGATGAAGAGTTTTCCTGCCCAGAACACTCTCAGATATCTGTACAAGCCCGTGTTGGCTCAGACAACAGTTCACCTCTGTTCTGCAGATTTTAGTCACAGAAATCGTTTCCAGTTCCGCTCTGCTATTGCCTCGCGTTCTCAAAGGGCAGTGGGTGCAATCAGCAATACCCAGCGTTACTATTGTTGTTGCTAAACCAAATGAGAATAAAGTTAGAAAAGTTCTTGAATGGCCTCCTGGAAGCCAGTGTTTAACTCCTGATGTTGGGATGAGAAACACAGGTTTTTCTACACCCTGGGAAGCATCCAACACTAGTCTGCATCACAATTGCTGAATAGACTGGACTTTGAGATCAAGCCAGGAGATTAATTCCTACTTTCCTGTCACAGCCTCCTTCCTCCTGAAGGTGGAAAACAAGCCAAAAACCCCTCTGCAGTGTGTCTGGCCTGTGCTGTTGGCTGCCAGGGCCCTGAGTGCACTCATTGCCTGGCTCCTGGGACCCACGTGCACCCCATTCCCATCCCTGGCTGCTCCTCATGTGCCTGCTGGATGTCCCCATCTGGTCATGGACCCACCTCACCCACTATCAAGCTGCTCCCTGGCATGGCCACCTGCCTCCATCTCTTGGGCAGTCCATCCATTCTAGCTCCCCTCCGTTAAAAGGCAAAAGTTTGTTCTGGATCAGAGTACTTTATTGTCAGTGTGCCTGGGGAGCTGGCCAGCCTTTGTCACACAGAGATGGTCTTTACCAAGAGAGATGTTGGAATTTTGTGCAGGGAATGGGGTGACCTCTCCTTGACTAAAACCACATTAGAGGGAGGTAAACAAGTAAACCAGGGTCAGGACAAAAGGAGGTGATGCTCCATGAAAGCAGTGGTGGGCCAGAGGATCTGAGGAAGCCTTTTCCAAAGGATGGTATTTGGATGGTGTTTCATGAGTTCAAAGGGAAGATGGTAACATGCCTGGAGCAGAGACCCTGTGATTACTGAAACACAAAGTGCAGCAGGCTCTGGAAGCCCCCAAGCTGAGCATAAGGAGAGGATGGGAGAATATTAGAGACAGGAGGATCATGTTACTCTTGTGCTGCTCCTGCCTTCAGATCTTCAGTCTTCAGAACAGAAGGGTTTGGGGCAGCACTGCTGCCTTCTCGTGTGGATGCTTGGCAACACAAAGTGCTTTGTTGGTGATTGATTTGGATGGATTGTCTTATTGGTGGCTCAAACCTGTGGGTATAGGAACACTGAATAACATCTAAAATAAGTTTTAACATTATTTGACTGACTTTTTTCTTAAACATTAAGTAAATTCTTCATCTTAATTAATTAGAAGTGATCTTTCAAAGTTAACAGAGCAAAATTGCTTATTGCTGGTGGATGTACTTACAGATCTGTGGCTAAAGTTCTACATGAAAACCTAGCCCTACATTCATTGTACTTTTACTCATGTGCAATGTTTCTCTAGGTTAGAAGTTATTCAATATAAGCTTGGTTTGTCTAACTTACCTTTCATGAGTTCCTAGAATAATCAAATGAATCCTCCAGTAAGGAGAAGCAGTTTCTATGCTTCATTCTGATCCACTGAAGCTCCAAAATCCAAGCTGCAGTAAAGAGGAAAAACAACAGCATGGTTTCATACCACCTCACACATGCCAGTGGACTAATTAATTTGGGCCTCTTGATGACTTTGTTCCATGTTTCCAAGTCAAAAATGATTTGAGCAGGACATCAGTTCAGAGAGAATTTAATGCAGTTTTTGTTCATTGTGATAATTAAAAAAACTTGGTTTTCTCTCAGTTTCCTGAGCTTGTCTGATGTTTTTCTCTCAGACAAAGGGGTCAGTGCCAGAACGGATGTCAAACAACGTGACATGAAATGTTAACGATGATTTGCATTTTATTTTGTTTCTCGTCATGTTTCTCATCAGGCTCCCATCTCCCCATTGACTCTTTCAGGATGAGTATGTGCTTTCCACGCGGGTTGCAGGCTTTCCTCCACCCACAGGTTTTGGCCGAGGCACCTGCAATGTCTGGAGGTCTTGGTCTCTCTCAAGAAAGGCAAACAATGCAATTTTGTTAATGCAAGATCCTTTATGTGTGGATTAAACAGAAATAGATGGGTCCTCAACTATGGCAGAGGCTATCTCCATGCAGATGCCAGAATGTATGAGTCCACTGGACAGCTGCAATCAGGTCCAGGCACTAATCCCTGCCAGCTGTTGCACAGATGTGCCTGTCAGAAGCATTTATAGTTCAGGAAGCTTAACAGGCACCGCCTAAGCAAGTCCTCCTCTTTTTGTCCACAGCACAACCCCTCCAGTGGGCTGTAGCACCAAGGTCTGTTGATTTCTAAATAACTCTCCAAATCACATGAATCTAAAGATTTCTGGTGATAAAAGTGTAATGGTCTATGGAAGTGAATAGCTGTGCATGCCTCAGAGCCTGATGTTGATCTAAGTTACACTGTCCAAGCCACGCTGCTGTAAATCTGGAGTGACTTTCAGAAGGGAGATACAATAGAGAAATGAGGCAGGAAACAATGCTCTAAACAGGCAGAGTTTGCAGTTTTGCTAGCACGTTCACCAGGAAGTGCAGGTGCTCTGCAGAGTGGGGTCACAGTGGCAGCTGCTTCTCTGCAGATGAGTTACAATGGGTTTTACAGCAACTGCTCCAATTCCAGGGACAAAGAGCTCCAAAAGGTTCTCTAGTAACCATCCCAGGACCACAAGCTTAGGCTGATTGGGAGAGAAGGTTCTGGAGCCTGAACTCTGGTCCCACCTGCCTCCTTGGAAGGGGCAGGGAAAGCGCCTCATGTTGCGTTGGCAGAGGCAGTCCCTATCAAATATGGGAAACAGGTGTGCAGAAGGTGCTTTTGACTTTGTGCACCCGACTGGAGATGTTCTCACAGACTCCAGAAAGGAAAGAAATTGCTCTGAGGCAGATTCTGTTATCCTACACCAAGCAAGATGCCTAGGAAAATCCCAGAAAATTTACTCAAATGAGGATTACTCTGCTTGAGCCCAGCCATTTGTCACTACCTTGTGGTACCCCCAGATACTCTTACCTAAATATAGCCCATTCTTTTGCTGGACTCCATGCAGAACCTATAATAAAGTGGATTTATATTGAATATTTAGTATAATCTTATAGTTCAATTATATATATATACAGTTAAATTATGTGTATAAAAATACACATATATTCACACATATAAAAAAAATCACATATGTACACATACATATATACAATAATCGCAGCTTCAAAAGACAAAGACGATGGAGAGATGGAATACAGTCAGTATTTCTGAAAGCCATTTATGAGGGTAGCTCTGAATAAATTAAACAGTCCAGTTCAGGAACATCAGCTTGGACATTTTCAGTGGCATATGGAGAAAATTCCTTGCAATGATTACAGAGCTGTAAACTGCTACTGGGTGGTAACCAATGCTACATGCAAATGTGGAAATTGCTTGTAAAGTGTAATGTTGAGTGATAAGTGTTTTGATTACAGTCATTTTAGGGAAATCTGATATATGGCAGCAGCAAGAGCAAAGGAATATTAATTCCATCTTGGATCACCTCAAGCCTTGGGACTGGCAGAAGATAGAGGAAACCTTTCTCTCCTGGATAGCTGTAAGTTTTAGACAGTTCTGAATTATTTGGATTTTTACAGGTGAGTGAAAGATCAGGACATCAAGGCTATTAAAGCCTATCAGAATGCAGAACCACCCCACCGGCAGCTGCAGGCACAGAGGACACACCACCAGCTCTCCAAAATTTATCTGGCAGGTTCATTGGCCAAAACTTAATCTTGCACTGGAAAAAGAAAAGGAAATCCTGGTCCTAAAACCACAACTTTTTTCCAAGGATGTAGAAGCAATATTTGTCATGAAACTGTTTTTTTCTGAAGACATGGGAGATAAGATGTGGAAAAAAATGCCTTCTGGTGAGGGGCTCCATAGCTCAGAGCCAAGCTCACTGGGATGTGGCATTGGGTCTTCCTCCTAAGCACCAACTCTGTGCAAAGAGCTCTTAAAACTGGTTTTGTTTGCAGATTATGCACTGGGGGACAGTCTATGTCTCTTCCCACCCTGTCCCCTCTCCCACCTTGGATTTGGGCTTGGGAGCCCCTCATCAGGCATATACCAGTTATCAGATTCATTTGCATCTGAGCTCTAATTTTTTAATTTGCCTTTGATCTCTGATTCAATCCTCTTCTTTTTCCCCTTGACAGATTTGTATGAGGGCAAAACATTTTTTAAAAGTACAAATGAAAAGTAAGTAACAGAACGTGGGGAATATACACTCCTAATTCCTGACATTTTAATGAACTCTGTGGTCTTATTCCTGCACTGAGCACTTCTGGTCAAAGCAGCCCCCTTAGGGCAATGACAGGCTCATAAATGAATTTCAAACATTTTGCGGATTTTCTCCATTGCATATTCAAGACAGACTGTGCTTGGTGAACAAAACCAAGGGTTTAAGAACTATCTTTAACTGGACACCAAAATTTTGTCTGCCCCAAAAGAGAGCCAACAAAAATAACCTGGGGAAGGAGAGGCTGCAAGACTCTTCTTTGGTTCCTGACTAAAACCAGTCTCAGATGGGGATAGGGACATTTTCTAGATGTACATGTGTGGACACATGATTTTGCACAGAAGTGCTTTTTGTCCTTCCAACCTTCAGCCCATCCTCTATTTTATCTGCTTTTTAGCAGTTTGTAAATTCCCATTCACAAATGGAAACATCCCTGGGGAGCTTCTATCAGCCGCTTGCAGCTGGATGCCATGGTGATATGAGTCTGAGAGGTGCTCACACGTTCCTGTGCTGAGAGAGAGCTGCCAGCCCTGCTTGAGCTGTGGCAGCTGCCAAAGCCACCCAGCTGAAGGGCTGGAGATGCCACTTGAGCACCTCAAGGGCCATTTCCCAGCAGGATGTGTCAGCGTATGTAGCGATCTACACCATCAGTCATTATTGGCACAACTGCCTCAGATACCTGGCAGATCCACGATCCACAGGCTTAATGTTGGCAAGCCAGCTGTTGGGACTTTGATAGTGAAGTGGATTAAAGCCTTGATAATCCATGAGTGAGTGTGCCTAAAAGGACCGGCTTCCAGAGAAAAGGCTTCCTACACTGAACCAGGATCATTAGCGGCATACGGTTTGCTGGCTGCAGGAACTACATGAATATATCAACCAAACAAAATGCTGCATGGCCATTACGCTGCCCTTAATCAACTGGAAGACACCTTCTTGAATGCCACAGAGAAATGCACCAGCTGGTGTTGAACAGGTTTTCTTCTCTCCAAATAAGACCATAACCAACAGGACATTTGAGTCCAGATTGTTTTCCAAGACCTCATTTATCTCCTTCTCTGACTCATGAGATTACACACAGCATCAGTGCACTGAAGAGGACAAATTTTATTCCATAGCCAGGAGTTTCAACAGAGTTGATCCTTCTGCCCAGTACATCCTGCCCAGGCAATGAAAGAATGAAATAGTATTTTTTGTCTACAGAATAAAGAAGCCATTTCAATCACCCTTCTCTCCCATGCCTTTTGTACTCTGAGTGACACAGTGTCACAGGTCAGTATCTTTATCTATTTGGTATGCCTTCATTTCTCCAAGTCAGTTCCCTCAGACATAGCCAGCAGGAGCCATGCCAGCCCCCAGCACGTGGGGATAAGGATTTCAGTGCTCATTCCCTGAAAAAGAAACTTTAATGAAAATGTGATCTTGACTGTCAGAGACCATGCAGCAACTAGACACAAGGTCCTTGACCATTATCTTTCAAACATTTCCAGACAGGGAGCCTGTCTGAAATCATTGACTGGAACAGGCTGTGACTTTTCACTCGATGATGGAATATCATCCATGTGAGAGTGAATTTCTTAGCTTCCTTGAAAAATTCATTGAGAATTGGTTTGTACCAAACCAGCCGTAACTATTTGCCTCATTCAAGGACCACATGTCCTGAGTTTCTCTTTTACGAAAAGATTATCAAACAACTTCAGGACTGGGGGGAGATTCAGACAAAGGGTAAATTCCCTGCTGAACCAGGCTGCAAACCCACAATTTTCATTGTACCTGGAGTCTGAAACCATGTTGGCCCTAAACAGGAAGGATCAGAATTTCACACTACTCTTATGAGCTCTTATCACATCATGAAGTCACTGGAACTTGTAACTTGTACTGCCTGAGTAAATATTTTGATACCAGTAATGGCATAACTCTATAGCAATCCCTTGACATAAAAGCTTTGGTTGTGGATTAAGCCCAGCTGGACATTAAGCCACTCTCACACAGCTGCTTTCTCAACCCCCTGCTCTCTCCCCTCCACATCTTGGTGGAATGGGGAAGAGAATCTAAGTAAACCTTGTAGGTTAGAGAGGATAGAGAACAGTTTAATAGATAGGGACAGTTTAATAATGGAAAATAAAGTAAATTTCAGTAATTATAGCAAATGACAATAAAAAGGAAAAAAACAAGTGATGCACAACACAATTGCTCCTCACCTGCTGACAGATACCAGACCCTCACTTCCTGAACCCAGATCATCCCCTCTTCCAAGTAACTCCCCCCCAGTTTATACACTGGGCATAAAGTTCTACGGTGTGGAATATCCCTTTGGTCAGATCAGGTCAGCTGTTCCAGCTATGCTCCCTCTCAGGTTTTTTTGGGTACCTCCTTACTGGCAGAATGTGAGACAAGGAAAACATCCGTGCACTAGGATAAATATGACTTAGCAAAACCCAAAACATTAGTGTGTTATCTACACCATTCTTATGCAAAATCAAAAACACAGCACTGCAACAGCTAGTGGAAAGAAATTAACTCTGTCCTAGCTGAAACCAGGACAGCATTGCACAGGTACCCAGGAAGACACAAGGAGTTTGTTGTCTGATTATTGTCTTGCTTTGTCTCGTGCCAGGTGCTCCTTGGTTTGTGAGTGCCATGTGCAAAGGGGACGTTCAGAGAGCATGTCCCAAAGCTGTCCTCCCAGCCCTGGAAAGCTCGTGCATTCCTCTTGCTGAATACGAGGATGTCATCACCTGTAACAAGAGTCCAAAAACATCCAGCAGCAGAGCCACAGCTCTTCTGTGCTGTTCCTAATTCAGCCAAAACATATCCTGATGGCAGGATGAAAGCAAATCTCTCTGGGGATTATTTCAGAGATGCTGAACCCCAGCCTACCACTGTACAATGATGAGATGCTGTTCTCCTCCCAGTCCCACCCTGTATGAACCCATCTGTATTAGAGGAGATTGTAATAACCAGCTGCTTCAGTTGGTGTTTTGAAGCTAAGCACTTATAAATGCCTGAAGATATTTGTATTAAACATAGGCTAAGCAAAAGCTGGTATGAGAAGTAAAGCTTATAACGTGCAGGAAGATTGGGGGTAGCTTTCAGGTTTTTCATTAGGCTTTAAAGGGTACCTTTTCTTTTGAATAATAATGTAAAACCATAAAACTTTGTTACTGAGAGGCACCATAATGAGTATTTTGCATTGAAATCAAAATAGTTTGTTTTAAAAGTACTCAAGCTCTCTTCAAGCTGCCAAGTCCTTAGTCAGAGATTTAACTTCAGAATTTGAGCTGCCGCCATTTGTCTTAAAATTTTAAGCATCAGCATAAAAATGAACCACAAGTAAATTCATTTCAACTACTGCCGAACACAAGTTGAAAGCCAATTGTTAAACAAGCAAGTACTCTCCTAATCACAACAATAAGAGAGTGCCATAACACAAGGTGAAAATAAGCAGAAAGCAAACAGAACACACCATTGATTGAATCCTTCATTATCTAGGATAGCTTTCAATGGAGGGACCTGCCTGTGTGTCATTGCTCTTATCTCTCCAAAGGCAGTATGCACACACTGTAAAAATCAGTCTCTTCATTTTCTGCTTGAAAAGATCATTGTGAAAAAAAAAGTGTCAGGGAGTGGAGGTCATGCTGATTTATTGGCAATTAAACCTGCAGGATTTCTGCACTCCTTTCAAAACAAAGTATCTCTGGGTAATTTAGCCTGGCACATTGCTTAGTGGGCTAGATACTAAAAAGCATGAACCTTTTTGTTTGTGCACAACAAAAACAATTGAGTTGGTCTTTTTTAGGAAATTGCTACTATTTTCTGTAAGGTATTTGTATTACCCATAAAGAGAGGGAGGTAAGTCACCTCTCAACAATGCAAAATGCTTTCCAATAGTGAAGATGATGATTTTATTCCTCATTTTTTGTTGAGGATAGCAAGTCTATAGACAAACTTCCTCCTGCTTAAGAGTAAATAGACGACAGTGCTAAATATGTGATGTGTTGCTAAGGTAGACCACATTGGCTTTGCTCCGTGATTGATTTGTCCATTCTTGAGTAAGTTCTTATGCACAAGCTTTCAAACCAGGCTGCACGTTGTCTCCTTGTGTGCATTTTCCAGCTGTATTATTTAGAAGACTGAAAAAAAGAAGTCACTCTCCACTGACACAGCTACACTGGAAAAAATATTCACTATTCTGTTTTTGCAGAACCATCTCACACAGGTTTAGGCTTACATCATTTACTGAGCTAGCATAAGCTGTACCACACAACCAGCTGCAATTAGGATTGATATTCCCACTCAAAGTGTTTCCCAGAGTAGTGATATTCTCTTTCTAATAAAGGTAGCTTCTTAGATCTGCAAATGTTTTTGGAGATCCAATATTGAAAAATCTTAATGTTTTGATTGTAATTCAATACATTTAATTCAGTTATTGGACATGTGACAGGGGAGAAATACTTCAACCAAAACTGCGCATTTTTCCAATCAGTGGTTGTATGGTTGAGAAGTCACCCAAATATTAATTTTTACAGGTAACATTACCCCTACAACTTCCTTTGTAGTTTACCTGCTTGTCTGAAGTCTGGATCTACACTGCTGAGATATTCATAGAAAGGTGGATCTCAGCAGAGGTTAACAGACCCTCAGTCCTAGCAGGAGCTGTTCAGGGGAAAAGGAAAAAAGCTGAGGGCATATTCAGTCCCTAAAATGAGTGACTGTGGACCTGCCTGTATATAGCTACAACAAGAACAAGAACTTCAGCACCGACTCCCATTCAGGACGTTGCAAGAGCTAAGAGAGAGCAAACGTGGCAGGCAGCAGGGTGGTGGGAGAAGAAATGCTACAAACCACACATTGCACAGTGTCCCTTGTGGCTTTGCCTAGGGTGAGGGAAGAGATCAAACGCTGAACTAGGCTGGTGGTAGGAGACAGCAAGGCAGGAGATATTGCCAGGTAGAAACCACAAGCAGAGAGTTATGGTGTGGGAGCTGAGCAGGCAGACACACCAACCTGGAGAAATAGGAAGTCCCTTTGAAGTTATTACTTCAAACAGGCTGTCAGTGTAAATCAGAGCTGCCTATTGCAATGAGAATTCCTAGAAGAAGCAGGTGTCCAACCAGTGTTGGGCCAGCATTTCCCTCACAGCATCCCTGGGCAGAAAGAAAAGTTAGCCAGAGCCATAAACAGCATCCTGGTTTGCTCCCATGAAAGAGACAGTGCTATTCCTGGATGGATTAACTTGATAAACTATTTTGCCAGCTTTTTACAGGATGATACACCAGGTGTGGGTCACCAGGATCAAAGGGCTTGTGGTTTCATGAGGAGAAGTGCTGAGACACTCTGAAGCCTGGCTGACTGTTCACATGTGGGGCAGAAATCCCAGCACAGTGACTGGGGCTCGCTGGCTCTCGTAGCACACACCCACTGCATTGCATGTTCGGCACCTGCCCCTCTGCTTTGTAGCAGTTCTTGCCCTTCCATGCTCTCCACACTCTTGGGTGCAACCTAAGAACACTGAACATGCACTGAGCTTTAGAGGACAGCTTGGGTGAGGAGGTGCTTTCATGTTGCTGTGTGGCACAGGTCAGCTGATGTGTAGAGGGGAGGGTCCCCACTGTGCCTTCTCTCAGGAGAAGCAAATTGCAACTGCAACTTCAAACCAGTGGACTTGTTTCCCACGTAACAGGTTTGGAAGCCTGTCCTCTGTACTCAGGGAATCTTCTCTCAGGATGCCCTTTTCCATCCTCACCTTGCATTGAAATTAGACAGGAGGCCTGAGGATATTGACCCTGACATGGGAGAGGTGGAAGGGAAGATTTTCTGCACAGAGCAGAAAAAAACCCAAACAACAAAAACACTTCATGTTCTTCTGCTTGTTTTCTTGCATTCAACCACCTGTGGTGATGGCAAATCACCCAGAACCATAGCTGTGCCCTGAAGGGGAGAGGACAGCCAGCCTCTGGTAGAAACCATGCAGGAGGCAGGAAGAAGGACTGCAGTGATGACAGCTGCCTTGGCAAAGCAGGCACAGCTGTCCTTCAGTGGATAGGACATTTAAGGACAGCCTGGAGCCAGGCCAGGAGGCACCAGCAGCCTCTGTGAGTCTGTTTGGCTCAAAGCAGGAGGTGACAAGGGTAGTGTGGAGGGTACCTCCTACCACCTCCTCAGCACCTGCCTGGGTTTCTGCAGCCCATCTTCCCCACACCTCCTGCTGGGGGGGTGGCTGCAGGAGGTGCTGCATGGACATCCTGGGGAACTGTGCAGGGACCCACATGGAGGAACATGACTAATGTCTGCCCCACCTATTTTAAAGGTCTGTGTTGGAAAATAGCACCATGTCCTTGTCATATTTACTGGATGAGTTCTGTTTTGTGTGCTTGCTGTTTTGCAGTAGGTTTCCCTCAGTAGCTCTGGTGCTGAGTAGAAAACTAAGATGGCACAAGAGGGAGACCAAGGCGGCGTGTGGGCTCAGACGGCCAGCAGACACAGGCCTCCATCGTGGGACAGGGGACATTGCAGGAAAAATGCCTTCGGTCTGAAATTTGGGAGCAAGCAGCTTTCAGGGATTCTGCACAAAACGCCTTGGCAGGGCATCCTCCACCCTGTGGCTCTCCAGCTTCTGGGAGGTGATCAAATGCATGGCAGGATGACACCGGTGGCCTTGGCTCTGTCCCATGCCATTGCTCCCAGCCCTCCACCACCTGCTCCCTCTTGCTCTCACTGGTTGCATGCAGAATTCAGCAGGGAAAATGGATCACAGTGAGGAAGTGGGGATCAAACTTGGTGTGGACACTGAGCAGAGACAAACACAGCTCCCTTGATCATCTGCCTGGGCACTAAGTGAAGCTTCCTGATGCTGGCTGAGGTCTCTAGTCAGGAATCAGTACAGGTAGGGACAGGCAAACATCAGGAGAGGTGTGAGCGTACCCCTGATGACCCAAAAATTCTCTGCAGCCCACTAGGCTGGGCCGGCTACAGTTCCTTTAACCCTGCACAGACAAGCTGTTGAAGCACTGCAACTATACATGCACTGATGGGGATGAGTAGGACATGAGGCAGAAAGTTTAAGCCTCTCTAAGAGGCTGGACTTTCTTTTGTCCCCTGTCCCAACTGCACTGCTGCAGCCACCGGTGACTTCACAGACTGCCAAAGAGTGAAGGTGGCTGTGGCTGGACTTGGAGATAAGGGGGAGATGCAGAAGGTGCTCCAGAAAACCTCACATCTTGGTTACTGTCTTTATTGACACAAAATTGGTAGATTTGGAAAAATGTGGTAGGGTTTAAACCCAAAAAGACCTAGCATGGGTATTCTGAGGAATGGAGAGGGCTGAGGAAGATAAAGGTAACAACGTTTTTCAGGAGGTGAGAAACACTTTATTTTATTTGAAGTGTTGTGCTACACATTGGTTTAAATTAAATGCCAGTTCAAAGGCTAAGTTTTTTTTCTTTGAGAGGGTGTCAATTTCAGGGCACTTACAGCTTTTATCTTTTTAACTCTTGTTTGGTTTTGTGGTGTTTTTTCCCACTAAACTATGAAGGGGGAGAGAGCATGCATTCCTACTGAACTCAGATTGCATTTTTAAAGGGTAAGTGGAAAGAACCTGTGAGCAGACACACTTTAAAGGCCAGGGTGTAAATGCAGTCAAACGTTGAGAATAGATACCACCCTTGGTGGCCCAAACTGAATGTTCCACATAATAAACTGGAGCTGGAGGGATCCTGGATTCAAATGTCTCTCTTCCTGGTTGCTGCCTAGCTGGGCAAAAGTCAAAGCAACACACCCTGATCCCAACGGGCAAACAACGCTCTGCTGGGCCCTGCTCCTCCCTCTGCCAAGGCAGCTGAGGTGTGGAAGGCACAAAAAGCACATATGTGCTTTCAGGAGGACAGGAATTTAGGCAAAAGAGCCTCTTACAGGCAAAACCATTGCTGGTACCAGCGGTGCTAGGTCTATTTTTAATGATTTGGGAATGGAGGATGCTTTCAGCGTTAGATGGTTGTAGCAATACATAATTAATGCAAGTGCACTTCTGTTGTCTGTCCAGAGGGTAGGAAGGCCCTGGCTAACTTCTGAGGCTGTAAGAGGCAAAAGAAAAGGTTGAATGAATCATAACGCGTTCAAACATTGAAAATTAGGTAGGAGCTAAATGAAACTTGCTGAGAATAATGTATTCTGATCAGAACACTGTGGTTGGGCTCTGTTTCTGAAGCATGGTCATGCTTCATGGTGCAGCAGAAGGAGCCACCCTGCCACTGGATTCAATCCTCTGCCCTTGGGAGAATATTCTGCCTGCTATAACCCTGAGCCTGATATATCCTCACTCTTAAAAAACCCAAGAAGTTGTTCTCTGAAATTGCTTGAAATAAAAAAAAACCAACCCAACCACTGGTTCCTCCTAACGTGGAGTGGTGGAATTTCCTTGAAACACATTCCTATAGTTCCTTATAAATAAAATTACCACGAGTCATCATCAGGCAGGCGTAAGCTGTGTCCTTGAAAAGGTGAGGAAACCTTGGGAAAGCGAGCAAACTTTTTTTTGTAGTGGAAGATCAGCTCCCAAACAAGACTTCTCCCTGCAAGCGACTTCCCGAGGTCCTCTTTGTGATGTAGTAAAACCGCAAGTGCGCGCAGGGCTGTGCAGCCCTGCTGAGCAAACAGCCGAGTTCTTGCCCTGGAAAGCTGAAAGCGGACAACAATGTGACAGTGAGCTACAAGGCAGGGCGGAGAAGGCGGCGGCGGCTTCGTTTTCGTTAAGAGGACAAAAAAACCCCACCAAACCCAAAAAAACCCAAACAAAACCCCCCCCCAAAAAAACAACTAACAACAAGAAAAAAGAATATATGTAAAGAAGGTGAGGAAAGGGAAGTGAAACTACAAGGAGGGTTTATGCATTTCTGTTTTAAAATTTTAAACATTTTTAAATTGCGGCATTTCTGGGGGCAAGGGGAACTTTCCGGAGGCGGCGCGGCCGCTCGGGGCAGGACGCGGAGCCGCTCACACCCTCACGGCCCCGGGGCGGTGCCGGCGCCGCGGGAGGGCGGGCAGGAGGTGAGGCGGCCGGGAAGGAGGAGGCGGCGGCGGGGCCTTGCTCGGCCGCGGTTGCCATGGGGAGCGGGAGGGCGGCGCCGCCGCCGCTGCGCAGGGAGCAGCTGCTCCCTGACACA
>VZTJ01004172.1:62839-124408 GCA_013397795.1 Orthonyx spaldingii | reverse complement strand
GAAGGGGAAGGCGCGGGTCCCGCCGGTGCCGCGGCGGGGGCGGGGGGTGTGAGCGGTGTCCCCGCGTTCCCCGCGTGGGGAAAAACCCAAACAACGGCGCTTCCTCTGCAGCCGCTCCCGGCGGCGATGCGGGGGAAGGGGGGGTCCCCGCGCACCTCCCCCCCTGGGGCCGTGCCCCCGCGGCTCCTCCTCCCGGCGCGGCTCCGCGGAGCCTCCGCCCGCGGGGTTTACGCGGGTGACCCCCGCTGCACCCGCTCCCCTGGCAGGGCAAGCCCGGGCTGCTTGCGCGCTTCCAGCTGCGATGATGGCAGACGGGGCCATCCCGGGGCCGACGTGCTTCTCTCCTCCGGGTCATCCCCACCAGACTCAGGCGCTTCATTTGATGAAATAAAGCCGCTCTCGGCGTTGTTCCGCCGCGCCCCCGAGGCGGCGGGAAGCCCCCGGAGATGTGCGGAGCGGCCGCGGCTTGCGGAGGTGCGGGCAGCGTGGGAGAGGCGTTCCGAGGTTCCCGCGTTTTGGGGTGAAACCCAGGAAACGGCAGGCTAGGTGCTGGAGGTGAGGCTGGGATCAGCACGTGGCCCTTCTGAGTTTTCCATCTTTTTCGGGGCTTTTTGGTGAAGTTGGGCGATGAGTTGGTGGCGGCAACGGAGCAGCATCCCACTGCCTTCCTGTCTTATTCCTGCTTGAACACACTGGTGTGCTTGGTGCTTGGGGTCTGTAGGAGCAGAAACTGGCTTTTGTTGGTAAGGGTTTTGGATTATGACAAGGCCCAAACAAAGAGTGAAAAGAACAAAGAAATAAAATAGAGTAACCTTGAAGAGAACCCAATAAACTCATGTTCCCGCCGTGGTGCCTGCCTGTGGAAGGATGCTGTATGCTAAATGTGAAGTTAAAGATGCTGAATTATGGTGGACTTAAACGCTGGGAAAGCAATTTGATTAGCTTTGTGTCTAATCTGTGAACTCAAGATAACTTTTTATATAATTTACCATGTGTATATGTGTATGTATGTGTATATATGCACACACACACTCTCCAAATCTTGTTATCGGTAGGCTTACATTTAGACTGATTTAGTAATAATTGAGTTGTAATATAGTGACATGTGAATCATGTAACTTCTGTTGTTTCTTGGTTTGGGGGCTTTTTTCCCCTCCTTAAAGACTGGCTTGATGCTACATCTATGCAAGAAAAAGTAAGCTGCCATTATCTTGTGTCAGGAAACTTGGACTAGTTTGAAGATTGCTGTTGTTTTTTTTCCTTGACAGGTGCCAACTCACATTTCCCAAGCTCTGCAGAAGGTGGTTGGACACAAGTCTGCACTGAAAGCTCTATAGTAGCAATTAGTGCAGCACAGGGCTTGAGCTGATGAACTTAGCCAGTGCCAGGGTGTGTTATCTCTGAGCTCAGTCCTGCGCTGCTGCAGCAGATCAGCTTCTGCTGGGGGCTCACTTGTCTCCAGCTGTGCCACTTAATTTTTGTAGAAACAGAGAGGAGATGGTGATTCTCACTTTGTAGGTTTGTGTTGTCTGAAATAAGTATAGGACTTTTCTGCGCTTTTAGTATTTTTCTTTTGTTATCAGATATGCCCATAAACTGAGCAGTGCTGTTGTACACGGTATTTACACTTGCAGACTGTGGTGGAGATGCTGCATTGGCTGCCCTGCAGGTCCTGAAGGGAGCTGGAAGTACTGGCCCTATATCAATCCAGACATGTGGCCCTGAGGACTCTCAGGGACCCTGCTGGAATAAAACTTGGTTGATGTCGTTGTTGGTCATGACTAGACCAGAGGATGAAGTTGTGACCTCCTTTGGGTGCTGCTGCTGGGGCTCTGCTGAAGGAGCTCCTCAGGGATTTTTTTAGCCCAGAAGTAAGATATTTTTTGTCTAAAAGGGACGCCAACCAAGGAGTGTGCTGCCTCAACAGCTCCAGCCCCCATGGAATTTCTGCTTGAGGAACCTTTCAGTGTCCTTTCGAGAACTCTGGACTGAAGGCACCAGCATTGCCAGCAATTCTCTGTGTCAGGACGTGCCAGTCCAGTAAGTAATGGAGCAGATAGAGGGATGTGTAATGGTCCTGCTGAATGAGAAGTACTGCCTGGCAAGTGAGGGGAGTGCCTTGGAAAGAAGACAGAGGCTTAGGGACATGTCAGGCTGATTTTTGCCATCCTTTACTAACCACAGGCTCTGACCACTCAGTGCAATAGACTTGAAAACCTGACGTGTTGAACAAAAGCAAACTCTTCTGGTGAATGAGATAGTTTGGCATCTGAAGATGCTGTACATGGATGTAATTTAAACTGGTGAGAAAGCCATGCAGTTCTCATGCAGAACTGTTGGTTCCCATAACAGCAGTGGAAGTTTTCTTGTTGGTTTCACTGGGGTTGTAACTCCACCTTCCTGCCCTGCCGTCTTTTCCTTGCCTACTCATTGTGGGGGTTAAAAGGAGCTCGTAATTACGAGAGAAAGTACCCCGGGCACTCAGAATACTTTTTCCATGTGCAGGTTTGTGGTACCTTATCAGAAGGAGCTGCACAGAGGTGGCAGAAAGGATGGGTGGTGGGAGGAGTGACAGTGTGCTCACAGCCACCGCTGCTGTGCATCTCCTGATGCTGTTCCCTGCCTTGGGATAGTCTTACTGCACTGGTGTGGTGCAAAACAAGCTGTGTGAAACACAGCTTCCCTTGCCTGGCTGCAAATGGATCAATAGCAGCCTCTAGTCCCTGTAAGTGTCTGTCAGGAGTTTGGATGAATGGTCACTACCTTTTGGCAGAGGTGCAACTTCTGGCTTATTCCCTTTGGCTCCTTGAGTTTTCTTGACACAGAGGTTGCAGTTCCTCCCTTCCCGGTAAATGAGTGCATTGTGTGTAAGCTCATCTATAGGCTGCCAGTGCACTGGTGGTAACTTTTCCTGAGGGAAGTAGATGCAGGCAGTGAGTACCTTGTCCCAGTGTGTGTGTGTGTTGCTGCTCCAGGACTGAAATGGTGTTGGGCAACTTCCTGCACCACATCGCTGCTGCTATGGCTCAGGGTGACTCATGGCTCTGCTCTGACAAGTGCTCTCTTGCAGCCTGCAAACCCCGTCCACATGGGGAGACTCCCTGTGGCTGCATGTAGGGTGTCTCCTTCCAGATCCAGCGGCTGCCTTGGCTCCCAGAGAAGACACAAGAAACCTCCAAGACGCTGCTTTGCTTTTTTCCTGGCTGGATCTTTGTGTGTGATAGGTGTGTGTTTGTTCCCTGTCACGTTACACCTGCTGATTGGGTAATCATGCTGTGTGATGATGAGCTCTCCATCTCATCCTCACCATGCTGGGTAAAAACATACAGTGATGTTCCATGGTGCTTCCAAAATATAATTTAGGTCAGCAAGAAGAGACAGCTCGTCGTGCTTGGGTAATAAATTACGTGGAATGGAAGAAGTGCTGCCTGATGCCAGCCAGCACCTTTATGACCTCTGGTACTCTGCCTGATCCCTGTAAAACATTATGGCCATGGAAGCACAAGGGTAGGTCGCTCCAGGTTGGGAGAGCACTGCTGGCCTGCAGGATCATCAGCTGGGAAACCTGGCGGCTGTGTTTGGGGTGATGCCTTTTCTGGGGATTACCTAGAATAGAGGCTAGACAAAATTAAGAGAATAAAAAGCAGTTATATCTATTGAAGGGCCTTCAAAGGTACATTCAGGGCAGTCAGAGCCCACCCAGGGCTACACCCCAAATGGACGATGGGTCACGGGTTTTTCATACTGTATAATTTTGGTGCGTTTACATGTTGGGGGTTAGACCTCCAATTACAGCTTCAGGTCATGAAGTCATTTACCCTGAGTTTGCTCCCCCCAATTCACTGTTGTTTACATATCTCGGGGCCTGAGACAGTAAGGTGTGCTTGAGTTTCAGGCCGAGAGAGGAATTGTTTTGTCTAAAATGAGAGAACAGTAGCTTAGCACTGTACATGGAGTCTAGAGTTATACATTAAGGAATTAAAGGATTGCAGATACATGAAAAATATAGAAGCTAAAAATCCTAAGGCATTAGGGGCAGGAATACCTTTTTTACTGAGTGGTTGCTCCGGGGCACCATTTTAAGAGAAGCCTGGAATTTGTGTAGGTAGGAATACTTATACTGAAAGTCAGTGATGTGGATTTTAACCTTTTTTTTTTGCCTAGTGCATTCAAAATTTTTTCCCATTATGTTCAGACTAGGCTTAGAGCTCCCTACTTTTTCCTCAAGGGTTAGGGAATCTTAGGGACTCCTTTAAATTGAGTACTGCAGGCATCACCTCTCACCCCTACTCTTCTGCATATTAAGGCTTTGTGTCTTCTCTCAGGTTACTTTCAGTGCATTCCTATCTTGCAGTTTGTCTCTACTTTTAGTTTCCAGTTTGTCTCTACTTTTAGTTTCCCAGTTTAAGTGTGGTCCCATGTTTGCTTTCTTTTCAACAGTGTCACTGGATTTTGGTGTTCTTAGATTCGGGGCAAGTACGTGGTTGTCTAAAAGCTGAGTACTGGGTATGGAGAGAGCTCAGCACCTGGAAAAGTTCCATGAAGTAGAGCTGAAGGAGTGGGAGCCAGGAAGCTTCCCATCCCTCATCCTCTGGTCTGTGAGGATTATCTTCAGACCAGTTATCAGCCAGTTCAGTTTGGTTTAGGGATGTTGAGTAGTCAAAAGTAGGAGGGTTTGTTTGTTTGTTTGAACAGAAAGTCAAATTCAACACTGGTAGAATAAAATTAAAAGCAAGTTGGCCAGGGAGGTCAGCATAGCGAAGAGCATTGCCTTGCCTTCCCCGGGCTCTGGAGGACAACTTTGGGAGCAGGAGCTGGGAAGCAGCAGTTGGGAAGCAGCTTTGCAGTCACAAAGTTGTACTGATAGGGTTGTTTTTGTGATATGACTCCAGTGCTGCTTTCCAGTTAAATCTTGCAGAATCATCACTTGGGGTGAAGCTTCAAATTGTTGGTTTTCCACTGGAAATGGGGAGTTTTGGTACTTTAAAGGCAGAAAAGCTGTATGGAAAAGATAACTTTGTTTTCCAGCGTTGGTAAATTGATACTGACACCAGCTGAAATGTAGCTGTGTTCACTTCTGTTTCAAAGGATGGTAGAGAAAGGGGTTACCCTGAAAAGGGAATTTGCATCAGAATTATTTTGCAAGGCATTTGCTCAAATGGCTCACTTGTGAACATATCAATGGTTTACATTTTTTTTTGTCATTTTAGTCCACTTAGCAAGTACAGTGTTGAATTTATGGAAAATGACCCATAAGCATCTCTTGAAAAGCTACTATTGGCTGTAAAGCATTTGTCTTGAAAGCACTTATTTCCCTCCCCTCCCCTTTTTCTGACACCAAAGGTTTTTCTTAATAGTTTAGATTTCACTGCTTGTTTGGGTTTGTTTGGTTTTTTTTTAAATTATTTTCATATCCCATTTTCTCTGTTAGGCTGTTTTCATGTGCATGTTTTAAGTCTGAGGCACAGGGAACTAGGTCCAACAGTGACTGCAGCCTTTGGAAAGGCTTCACGTTTGCAAAGTCTCTGAAGGCAGAGCTGGAATAAATGTCCCAGAGGCTCTGGGCTGTATACAGGGTCTGGAGTGGGGTCAGGGCATGTCTGATTGCACATACCATTTTCCTTTCAGATATTTGTTTCAAACACAAACCCACTTATTTATGTATATATGTGTATTTAAAATAAAAATGCAAACTTACAAAAAGAAGTTAGATGAAATCTTTCGTTCCCTGCCCTTCCCTGGGCTATGATAAGGCTTTATTTAGTCCCTTCCCTATTGCAGGATTTCTTAACTTTTCTTAGTATTGGACCTTTGAATTGATTTTCATTACTTTTTTTCCCCAGCCTGCCTTTAATTATATCACAGGGTGTGGGAGAACACTGACATGAGAGAGACTTGGAAGTATTTCTGCAAATCCCTGGAAAACCTCTCTTCCTCTTTGAGCCCACCAATGCCAAGGTTCAAATGAAGCCCCTGAGCTTATGGCTTGTCCAGTCCTTTGGTTGGTTGGTTTTTTTTTCAGGCTAGATTTGAGAAGGTGGTAACTGCCGTTTTAATATATTTTTTTAAATCATTATTTCTAATTTTCCCCTGCTTTGCAAGCCAGGAGGATCGGGAAGGGTCCTGCCTGCTGTAGGTGCTACCCCAGGGAGCATCTCTGGGTGTCCTTTGTCACCCAGGGTTTCATCTCTTCCACAGACACTGGGTCCCAGCTTGCTGAAATCGATGGCTGAGAGGTGATTTTATCCTCAGAAGTCTGTCCTGCCTTTAGTTGTCTTGGATATGTGACATCATATAGTGTTATAATCAAATATAGGCCTTTCTCAGGGCTGGTGGGAGGATCTTGGCTGACCTCGAGCATGGGTGTGGGGTGTGCAGGGCACGGAGCAGGGCAGCCCGAGACAAAGGAGATGAGTGGGGGGAAAGGTTGAATTAGCAGTGGGCAAAATGTTTGGTGGCCTCCTTTTAATGCTCCCGGTCAGGAGGATGGGTGCTTTTTATTGACGGGTTTTCATTAGTTGTGCCAGGATTTTTTATCTTTTTTTTGTTGTTGTTGCTCCTCCCTCCAACATGCAAAGACTTGCAGCTGGTCCAGTGCTGTGTGCATGCTGACTTGGAAGTTTATCCCCAGTTTGGGCAGGTGAATAGTGACAATCATTTATTTGTGTAATTCTTGGGCTGTTTTGACAACACACATTGATATAGTTAAGTCAGGACAAGCCCTTATGCTTCTTGTAGATGCAGGGGAATATGAAAAATCAATAGAGGAGTTTGCTTTTGGTGTAGTTGTTTGCATGCAAAAGCAAGTACCAATCATAAATACTCTTACAGAGCCTGTTTGTATCAGGACAGAAGGTGTGTGTAAAGCACAACTGCCTGGCTCTGTAACTAAGGCTGCACACCCTGAGCTTGTGGGTGCAGAGCTGCTGTCATTAATCGAAGTGTGATGTGGCTGAAAGTCTCTTTTCCTGGATTAAAATTACGTTCGACTCCTCAGACTTGGGCAGTGCATGGTAAGATTTATTTTTTGTTTATTTTTTAAACCTGAAAGGAAATCACTGCACTGTCGACAGGCTCCAGGTCTTCCCACTATTAGCAGAGGTGACCTAGTTGCTCGGCTGGTCCTGCAGAAATAAAGAGGTGTGTTTAATTGTGGAGAAGGTTGTCCTAACCTGGGGCACTGATGCTGTGCAGGTGCCAGAAGGGCACCTTTCATCTGATGCCACTGTGAAGAAGGATCAGGCTGCAACAGCGGCTCTGTTCTCATGCTAACTTGGCATGGACAAGGCTGTGGCATCTTCCGACACAAAGGCTGAATTCTTTCTTGCCGGGTCAGTGAGTCCAAGCATGGTGGCCACAGTACTGAAATGATACCTGTGCACTTACACCTGCAATGCTGCTGAGTTTGGAGGAGGTCACCTTTGGCGGGATGGTGGTATCTGTCACAGCTTTGTCCTTTGGGCCTGGATTTGGCTGGAACTGAGACTTCTTCCAAGAAGGGCTGCTGCAAAAATGTGCTTCCCTGCTTGCCTGAGGATATGCCTAAGTGGACTTCCAGTTTTGTTAAATTATTGGCCTTCAGTAAAGCAACTTTGTCCTCATTAAATGCTCACACATCAAAGCATTTGCTCCTGTGGCAGAATGTAGCCGTGCCCAAGGTCTTCCATCCAAATTCAGTCACAGCTGGGGATGTTTGTGGGGGCTTGCAAACCTGGTTTAACCCAGATGTGCTCTGCTAGGCTGGGGAACCTTCAGTGCTCATAACCTTTCCCAAATTTAGCTCTCCAGTGAGTTTGAGAGAAGGCTGCAAAAAAATATTACCATGTCTTGCGACATTGAGTCTTGTCCGATCTCACTGTGCTTCTCTGGACCTGGCTGCTGCTGTCATACACCTGCAGCCTTAATCAGCCCCTTTGGACCTGGACACTGCTGCTTGGGCTGTGAGTGCTCTGGAAGAGCAGGGCTTTGGGCTTTGGGTGGTGGACTGGCATGGATTTAGCAGCCAGATCTGCTCCTGACTTTATGTGATGCCAAACATCAGACTGCTGGGAGAAGGTTGTCTCTCTCACCTCTTTCCTGAAGCATCCTAACTTTTATTTGAGCAACCTCAGTTGACTTGGTAGCTTTTTAATCTTCTTACCCTGGAATCAGAAGAACCCTCTGTCTGTAATTACAGCGCAAAATGATGTGCACCTCCACTGTGATACTTTGAGGGGTAAATGTTTTTGTTGGCCTTTCTTTTGAAGGAGAGAGATTCTTGAGTTCCTTAGGAATTGGATACATGAGGCTCTGCTTCCACCTGGAAGTGTTAACACCAGTGAACAGCAGTGTGCTATGTCACTCTGTACTCATTGGTAGGGTAAAGCGCATGGGCAGAGCACAAACTCTTCCACAGTTTTCAGAGGTGTGCTTAAAGCATATTATTTTTGCATTTGCCTGGCTGGAGGTTGCCTTGTGGCTCTGCTTACAGGGCTGGGGCTGTCCCCATGGGAATTATCAAAACATCTGCACTGGAGAGCTGCTCCTGTACTCTTTCATTCTCACAGTTTGCTCTCCTTGCTCTTACTGTGGTTTTTCTGCTGGGTCATCCCTGAGCACAAAACCCTGCCAGCTTACAGCAAATGTGGCTTTGGTGAATGCCATGACCCTTATGTAAAACATTAAACCCCAAATATTGGAAGTGGTAATCTTGAAAATGAGAGCTTGGAAGGTCTGTTTTCACAGTCATGTCTGCTTATGGGCAATCAGAGCGCATATGGAGAAAAAAAATTGTGGATTTTGGATGTCATTAAGGGTCTGTGTAGATGAAGAGGGGTTCTGGAGAGCACTCAAGCAGACTACCTGTGTGCCTTCAGATACGCTCCTGTGGCACTGGTGTTGCTCCTGTGATTTTATTTTTTCTTATTTTATTGGTTGAGTCCAGTCCTATATGGCTTTTATACCTTTCTATCAAAAAAAATTCATTTCTGTTGTGTTCACGTAGAAGGTGTGCAAGGTGGTGAACAGGGATAAGAAGGTAATGAGATGTGTGGATTTTTGTAATGCATCTATTAAGTGAAACATGGCACCAATCTATATTATTTACTATAAGTATATTACCTGCAAATAATTATTTTCAAGTAGGACATTAATTATGCTAATGATTCTCTGCTAAAACTGTAACATTTAAACAAATAGTGCATTGAACACCACAAAGTCTACCTGATTATTAGTGCTGGCTTAATAAGTTGTTATATTTTTTCCCTTATATTTTTGAGAAGATTGAGTGTGCCCACGCCATTTTTGTGTTGACAACAGACTTTATTGCCCCCTTTCCCTTAAAACATGAATATAGTGACCTCAGACTTGCATGTGTGTGTGAGCATGTGCATGTTCTTGATCTGCCATGCTGATGGAAGATTTGTAAAGGGAGATTTCGTGCAACTTGAACCAAGAGCTAAAATTACCAAAATGCAGCTGTGAGGTGTAAGCTCCTGTGTAGCTGCCTAAAGAGGTGCTGAACAAGGGGGCAAAGTTAATCATTATAAAGAGAACAGAGCAGCTTGCATTGCAGCAGAGTTGGGATTTGTCGCACTGTATGAATTTTATCACTAGCTCTTTGTTTGGTTTTTTTTTTTTGATTTAAGAAAGGATTGAAGAAGTGGCATGAGCACATGTATATATGGTTGTGTTTAAAGGCAGCCATCGCTGACTGCCAATATAAATCTGCTCTGGTGCCTTGGGGGAGAAGTAAATTGTAGGGAGAGCAAAGCTATTTTTGACCAGCTATTTGAGCAGCTTGCTTTGCTTTAATTTTTTTTCTTTTTTTAATACTGACTGAGCTGGTAGTTAATCATACCCGTCCCTGCACTTAATAGAAATAAGAAACAGAAAATAAAAAATTTATGGATGTTTTCCAGCACTGCTACTGGTAAACATAACTGCAAGTGCTACTGTCAGTACAGCTTTGCAGTAGCTGTTGCAAGAGCGTATGAGCAGATGAAGAGAGGGGCAAAAATTGCTGGTGGGAAGCACGGGGTGTTTCCTGGGGGAGGCACAAATTCTGCATCTCATGACTGCCTGGCACCAGGCAGGGGCTGGCACGACTGGGGAGCATGACCTGGATGATCCTGTTGCCTTTCTATGTCACCATGTCACTCCTCCATTTTGCGTATCGCTGCCCTTCTCCAAAATGAGGAGGCTGGGCAGTGAACTGCCATGGACAGGGTGAGGCTGCCGGGTTAGAGCTGGGTGGTGCTGGGGCTGGCACAGCCAGGCAGTGCAAGGAGACAAGTGTTTGCTGCAAAGTGGTGTAAGAAAACATCCAGTAACGGAGTAGAGCTGTCTGGTCAGATGTGATACGGAAACTGGCCTTGTCTTGAGCTCTGGCACTGGGAGATGGAGCATGAAACCAGAATGATAGCACTTACTGGGACAGGGAACTGGATCGGGGTTTGTGGTTTTGTTTGGTTGTTTTGTTGGATCTTTTTACAGTTAATATGAACTTCAGCTTTGCTGGTAAACTGCATCCATGGTTGGAGCGTCTTATGTCTGTAGTGTACGTGTGTGTCTACGTGTACACACCCTGCATCTGTACAGTGCTTTTGTAGCTCTGTACTTCTGGTATAGCTGTGTTGGCCAAAGCTCTGGGTGCAGTGAAGCTCTAACATGTTCACATCAGCAGGAAAAACCCCAGCTGTTCCCATAACATAGTTTGCTATGATGCCTTTTTCTAGTCTTGGGAATGAAAAACCAGACACGGTAGAAGGGTTAGGGGTTAATTACCACGGTATTTTCATAGGAATCCCATCCGATGCACCACTTCGCCGAGGTGAAAGGCACTGCGGTGCCCACCATGCATGCATGCACCCCCTACCGTCGATCGGTGTACATTTTATAGACCTAATACATGAGCATATCTACCCAAGTGGCCCAATAAGGGGCTTGGATGATCTAATTTCTAGTTTACAGAACACATTCTACTGCAGGAGCCATGGCTCCTCAAGATAGTAGGATGTTTGGTCTCCTAACTCTACAAAACCTTGGAACTATGCTGAATTATCAGACTTAAAGAAGTACAAGTATGCATGCTAATACTTGTGGATACACAGAACTGTGTAAAAGGTACAAAAAGGAATAGCAAAAAATCCTTTAGGCATCAGCTAGAAGACCCCTTTGAAAACTCTACAAGCAAGGTGGTTTTTGTTGTTGTAATGCCTCTAAAGCATGGGTAGCCTGTTAGACCATGCATTGAGTGACAGTGTTTTATCGATAATAATGTTATGATTAGGTTTTTAGGGTTTTTTTGTTTGTTTGTTTGTTTTGGGTTTTTTTAAATCTTAAGTGGTGAGCCATTATTCCTGCACCAGGTCTGAGTTGCCACCCCAGTGGAGGGACCCTTCCTGTTGAGAAGTGGTCCCAGCACCCTTTGCTCTGCAGGGCATCCCAGGTTAGGACAGCAAGCCCTTGCAGGAGGGGAAAGAGATCTTTTAGACCCAGGCAGCTCTGTGGGACCCAGCTGATGGACTGATAGGCTGGCCAGATCTCCTCCTGGTAGAAACAGGCAGCAGCACTTGGGACTGACTGTGACTTGTAGGGGTTGTAAAGACTTAATTTGCACTGAGACCACAAATAGACTTTATACTGATTTAAGTTTTGCAATTCCTTTGTCTCTCTTTGGACACCAAAGGCAAACACTTCTAGACAGGGTCACTTTTGCAATATAATGAGTATAACTAAAGAGTTAATGTGAGAGCTGAATGGATTGGATCCTACTTGTTAAGGTCTTTTCCAGGTTTCAGATGACATCACAATAGTTATTATTTCTGTGTCTGAATTGGTGTTTCAAGATAGATAAAGCAGTTTCCAAGTGCTTCCCATAAGCTCTGCCTATTAACCAAGGGGATTTCACACTTGCTCGGGAGGCTCCTGTGGGGCCCTGGCTCTCACCAGTGACTTCAGTGCTCGTGCACAGCATGGGGATGGTGCAGGCCCACGCCTGGGTTTGGTGGGCTTGTGGTGGTTTGCAGTGGTTTCTGACCATCTCCTTTGTTGCAGACCAATAAAGCTAAATGGGCCCAGTCACTGGAATGACTCCAGATAAGAAAGCTGAAACGCCTGGAGCAGAAAAAGCTGAGGGACTACGGCAGTGCCATGGGATGAGCAGCCTGCCCGACACAGGTGATGCCGGCAAGCCAAAGGCCACCATGGTGGACAGAGATTCAGCAGATGATGAGCTCACAAATTTGAACTGGCTGCATGAAAGTACTAACCTGCTAACAAACATCAGCCTCGGCAGCGAGGGCCTTCCAATTGTTAGCCCCCTGTACGACATCGAGGGTGACAGCGTGCCATCCTTCTCACCATCCTGCTACCAGAACCCTGAGAAAAAATCCTCCACTTCCAAACCCCCTTACTCCTTCAGCCTTCTCATTTACATGGCGATTGAGCAGTCCCCCAACAAGAGCTTGCCAGTCAAAGAAATCTACAGCTGGATCCTGGACCGCTTCCCCTACTTTGCCACAGCCCCCACTGGCTGGAAGAACTCAGTCCGACACAACCTCTCCTTGAACAAGTGTTTCCGAAAGGTGGAGAAAAGCCATGGCAAGGTGAGACCTGGCAGAAGGGAGGGTGGTGCAAGTCTGAAGTTCGGGGACAAATGGAGAAGGTTCTGTTGTTCTTACGGACATTTTGTTTGGGTTGTTTTCACCCCACCGTGTCCTCTTAACTCTTTATTTGCAGATGGAGGTGGTTTGGAAATGCTGTTTCTGGGAAATCACAGGATGACAAAAGTCAATGGGTTTTGTCCTTTATTGTTGACCTGGGTACACCCAGCTGTGGTGCATCCTTTTTAAATCTGGCACACATGGAAACACAGTCCTTTGCAATTCTACTTACTTACAATTTTGTTAGCCTGCAATAACCAGCCTGAAATTTCAGATAGCCCTCCTAGGATTTCTTCTTGCTGAAGCTACTTAAACTAGTGCTTTCTCTATTTTCCAGTGCTGAAATTCTGGGATATGTTCCTCCTTCCCTGCTTTTCCAACATGGCCATGGCTCCGATCTCACTGACAAACAGAAGAGATTGTGGGTTGCCACCCAGTTTCCCTGCTTGGCTAGCAGGGATGTTCCCCCTCTGGGTGCAGGTGTGGTCCTCTGCAGGGTGCCCTTGCTCGTGGGCACACTGGATGTATGTGGCTGTGTGTTCCTCAGTCCAACAGCTTTCTCAAATATAAAATCGACTCTTCCACTTGTGATCTCCTGTTACACCCAGCACAGCTCCAGCTTCACAATAACCATATTAATTCCTGCATTTGATGGACTGTAATGCTTTAACATCTGTCATAAGATGTGCATCTCTGTGTGGTGCAGACACACTTCTTAAAGTCAAGGATGCTCTTTTCTGTGCAAGTTCTTTTCTTTTTCTGATTTATATGATTTTACCAGTGACTTTCCTCCTCCCTCTCTCATTTCCCATCTTGTTCCTCAAAGAGCTGGTTTTGACTTAAATAAACTAACAAACCACATACTGAAAGTCAACAAACAAGTCCTGTGCTTGGAGGTCAGACTCGTTGGTAGCAGCCTTGCTATCAGAAATGCCTGCAATGCTTGGTGTGCTTGACAGCCTCTCACTGTAGAGAGGGGTCCTGGAGCTGAGTGTGCACTCAGGGGGACTGCCTTGTACTGATGGGACTGAACACCACTGCTTCTCAATATTCCTGCTTTTACATTAAATTGTGTTATGTTCACAAGCAGCAGCTTTGCCCTGAAAAAAGGGTGACTTTTTATTGCAATGTGACAAGTCCAGTAACTGCCCCATTGCTGAGTTCTGCCAGGTGTTAGGACGGGCTCTTAACGTGACTCAAGGTGCTGTAATGGGGGAACTGAGATGCTCAAGCTGTCTCTGTGTGAAGGACTGGATCTGAGCTGGGACCACACGCTGCTGCAGGTGACAGAAGTGCTGTTAAAGGCCTGGGTGGCTCTGTCCAAGGAGGGTGATGTGAGTTTCAGAAAAATTAGGGCAGGAAAGGGAAATTAGCATGAGTTCCTTCTGTCTGTGGATCTACCCTTTAATGCTCTGCTGTTTCCAGCCTCATGGGTTAGGAGTTACCAATCAAACCTGTTGTCTTGGCATTTGGGTGGCAGGAGCTTGGGACTGCCTGGTCCCCTGCTTACCCTTGCATTTCCATGAGTATTGCTGGGCTCAGAGGATGGCTTGCTGCTCAATGTGACATCTCTAGTAGGAAGAGCAAAAGGCAGAATATCTCCTACTGCTACCAGCAAGCTGATGCTGATGTGCTCTGTCAGTGTTTTCCCAGGGCTCCAGAAACTGCACAGCTCTCTAATTCTAAAGAACAGAAACTGTGCTTACCAAAAAAAAAACACCTCAAAAAAGCCCCTCCTGAAACTTTGCTGAAGTTTCCTCATTTGCAACAAACAGTAGTTAAATCTTTACCCTCTTCCCTGCTTAGAAAAGGACCAGATGAGGGTACTGCTCCAAATTCTTCCTGCAAAATAAGTCTGTGTCACACAGCAGCATGCCTGGACTCCATAGAAGTTGATCTGGCAGGTGATGGAAATGCTGCAGAGCCCTTTGGATCAGCTCCTCAGAGGTCACTTCTTGGCGCAAGCAGCAGTTGCTCACAAGCTCATTTTGCTGATCCTGTTGCATGTAACCATGTGCTAGCCATGCCTCTAGGTGCTCCCCTGAAGGGGAAGATAATGTTGTGTTTTTTCCTGTTTTTTAATTTGTTAATGGCATTTTATACCTCAGAGGGAGCACACAATGAGCTTTCTTCTATGCCAAGTGCCCGTGGAAACAGAAAGGCCCATGGCATGTTGTATCAGAGGAGTGTGGTTTATTTGGTAACATCAGGGTAAGAAGGGTTTTAAAGCCTTTCAGATGAATCCGGGCTCTTGTGTTGGAACAATCTAAATGTCTGACAGGAGGGGTTGGTCTGTGCCCCTGTATCCCAGGGCAGGCTGCAGTCTGACACCTCCCTGGCTGTTGCTGCTGGCGGTCAGCTGTGAAATCATCTCTTTGAGGTCTGGCAGCAAGAGTAGGAAGAGTCTGTCCTCATCTTTGCTGTAATGCTGATATTTTGTTCTGGATTGGGAGTGCACCTTGAAGGAAATCTGATTTTTCCACACCTTCCTCCCTGAGCTGGCACTGCAGGGCAGTTTCAGGACACTTGCACTGTCATTTTGGCTGGTGCTGACCTGGCAGAATTGCTGCAGGAGCATGCTTACTGTGCTCTGCTGGCTCTGGGCATTGTCCTCAAGACCCTGCTGGAGCAGATCTGAGCAGAACATCCAAGGCACACACAGGTGATTCCCCAGCACCAATTCCCTTTCTCTGCAGAGCTCTTTCCACCAGGCTGTGCCACATCATGTTGCAGACCTCTGGATGATCAGCTGTGGCTGATTGTTCTGTTTGTGTATATTTACATCAGCCAGCTAAATACCTGCAGGGGGTCAGGAGTCTAGGACAGCGTCCAACAGAGACTGGGGGAAGACTGTTCTTGCTTGGACCACTGGAAAAGATTATATGTTGTGGTTTTCTTGTAATGAGTGGTGCTGAAGGGAAAGTGCCTTGAGATGCCTCATGAGCCAGCATTGCAGTCGAGAGGAGGAACCTCTCATGCCATGGGGTCAGGATGTATGGACATTATCACATCTCTGCTGAAATACCATTGCCTGCTCTGTGTGCACATAGCACACTGCTGCTGTGTCTAAGTGGTGTGTTCAGGTTTACCCCAGGAGACAGACCCACAGGCTGAAATATCCTTTCTTGGTAGAGCTGCAGTTGGGAACATGTCTGCAGTCAGCCAGGCAGATGAGATTTCCAGTGGGTCTCTGGTTATGGTGGTGATGAACAGCAAGGGGATGATGCTGGAGCAGTCCCAGGGACACCTGCTTGCCTTCCAGTGTTCCTGCTGTGGCCCTGGTGCCCCCGAAGATGTGGAGGTGTGATTGTGAGTCAGTGATCCTCAGAAGATATTGCTGGTCTTTTTTAAGATGCTCTTTGCATCTTAAGCACCATCATGCTGCCTTGGGGTTGGGGAGAGAGGTGCCTACACTGTGACATTGCTTTTTTTGAGGGAGCAGCATCTGCTCTACAGCACAGGAGGTCCTCAAGTGAAAAGGGGTTAGGGGCTGAAAGCCATGAAGGGTCTCCCTGTTCTTTGCTAGATTTATTTTTACAGTTATGGCATTGGGGATTACTCATTAATTGATAGAAGAGGTATGAGGAGGCAGAATCAACATCCACATCAAACATCAATTTGGCAGGCCACTGCTCGCATGGATGTGGCCCTGCCACTGTTTGCTCTAGAGGCTGGGGGTTACAGGGCTGGAATATCTTCAACAAACCTCCTCTTCTTGGTAAATATGTGGCTTAGGTTTTTGTTTGTATGTTTGTTTGTGGTCAGGGTGGGTTTTTTTGGTCAAGAGATGGTGATAAACAATCTGTGTAGCTCTTCAAGTATTTGGACAAAGAGCAGGGCAGGTCCTATCCATAAACCTGCAGAGATAGGAGAGAGATGCCTTTTATCTGGTAAACCTTTTGGTGAATATATTCTATACCTCCTTGTACGCAGGTGGTGTTTTCCAGTGGCTCACCTTGCTCAGGTGGATGCAGCTGGTGAACACTGTCCATACCTGATGGAGCCAGGACTGCTGGCCAGGTGTGAGGCTGAGGGACAGCTCTCTGCAGCACAGGGACATGTGTCTGCAGTGTGCCTCAGCCACCAGCACCAGCTGAGTTGCTCTGCTTTGGTTGCTCCTTGGGCTTTACTCACTGGACTGGTGGGGTGGTGGTAAAGGGTAAGGCTGGATCATGGGAGGCATTTTGTTTCCAGCCCACATTTCTGTAATCCAGCGCTGAAACGCTGGGGGCTGGAAACTTCCTGTCTTTATAAATAGCTCCAATGCTTCAAAACACAGGAATTATTTCCTTCCTTTATTTTTGCCTAGGTAAAATCCTGCAAGTCAAACTAGAAACTTTAGAGAGATGCAGAAAAGATGATGGACCAAAAATTAATCTCAGAACCATGTGACTGCCCCTGTTTTGAGTGGCAGAGTAAGAAGAGTCTGGTGGCCTCTTTTCACTTACTCTGGAGGGATGTGTCTCTAGATCTTAAGTAAAGTTACACCTACATTTCATTCCAGCACTTGCCTCACTGTTGATGTGAAATACTAACCTCCAAAGGAGTTTAGCATTTTAGAGTGTCCTGAATTAGTCCTGGCTAGGAGAAATGGCACAGTCTATTCTGGCTTGTTTTAAAGCTGGATATTGATTCTGTGGAATTTCCAGCTCCAGCCATGGCAGGCTTTCCCCTGACACAGGACACTTAATTTCAGACCTGAGTTGGACTTCTACCGCCTGTCTATGCTAAGCAGAGGGTGCAAGCAAAGCACAGGAGCAGCCCCATCATCTCTTTTGCTCCTTGCCTACTTTTAGTATCTCCAAAGGTGAGTGGAAGTGTGGTTTCACATTACACATGACCCAAAGAAGAAGTCAGCCTGTTTACTGCCTGTTGCATTGGATCTGTCAGTATCTGGATGGCTTCACGGTGTGCCTGGGTTCAGCTTGCTGTTGCAATACCCACCCAAAATCCTTGTGTTGTATTGTCAGGGCAGCAAATGGGAGGAGTGCCTTGCTGGGAAAATGAAAGAGGGAAACTAACCCCCAGCAGCTGAACTGAATGAGGCATGAAGAGAAAGTGCTCACCTAAAGTAGCAGATAAAGCAGTGGTTTTCTGTAGCTCCCTGGGGGCAGCAGCCTCAAAACTATGAAAGGGAGGGGGAAAAAAAAGCCAGTTGGGCAAGGTTGGGATACTGGGGAAAGAGGTCTGGAAGAGGGGCAGGAAAAGGATCAGAGTGTAAGTCTGTCACTGAGATGATGGATAGAGCCAGTTGGGAGGATGTCCCCTGTTAATACCTAGGTGGCTAAATCATCTTGCCTGCCACCATGGCTGTTTATTAATTAAAAGTAAGCGTCTTCATAAGTATCTTACAGGCTGTGCTCAGTTTTAGCATGAAAAGATAAGTATAAGGAAGATTCAGGATAAAAAAAAATAACTTGGAAAGATGCAGCAGCTCAGAGATCTTTGTTAAAGGCAGTGGCTTTGGCAACAATTGCAGAGCTGCATCTCTTTCTCAGCTGGGGCTCTCCCTGGCTTGATTTTTCTCTGTTGATTGCAAGGTATTGCCTCTTCTCAGAAAACCCCTGTGACTTAAATAGAACCACAGACCTACATGCTTTGTAAGTCCTTTTCAGTCTGGAGTAAGTCAAGGAGCATCCGTCCATCTGTCCGTCCGTCCATCCATCCATCCATCATTATTGCCCCCCGTGATACTGGCAGGAGGAGGCCAGCTGGCAACTGTGGGCTCACAGGAGCTTCTCCATGAAGCTTGGGTTTCTGCTCTGATATATATTTAGCCCCAAGAAATCCTTTAGAAGAATCTTACTGTTCAGGTGTACAGTTGCCCCATCCTTCAGCCATGTACATTTCCATTTCTGTAGCATCTGTTTTCCCCAAAAAATCTGGTGCTGCTATGTGCAGAGCTTTTAGCTGATCTCTTAGGTCAGTGATTATAGAATTGTTTTTTACTTTCCTATTTATTTTTCTTCTTTAAGTTGCAAGAACTAGAAGGCTCAAAAAATAAGTTCTTTTTTTAGTAAATTTGTGAAGAAACCTCTGAGAGGAGCAAGATGTGTTGTACCTTGTTTAAGTTTCTGCATACCACATTTAATATCAAGAATACGAGCACAGGGGTGCTTACATTGTTAGGTGCATCAAAAATACATTCATTAGGTTGTCAGACTTTGGAAAAGTGAAAATAATCCATTTTGTAGCTGGGCATTGAGCAAGATCCTTTTCCAGGGTAGTATAAATGAGTACGTGTCTATATCCAACCAAAGGGAAAGGTGCTTTGGTTTCTTACCTAGAAACCTGTTAAAGAAAAGTGTTGGGGTAGCTGAGCCCATCCTGGGATGTTGGTGGGACAGCTCTGCTCTTTGAAATCACCCCTTGGAAAGTAAATGGTCTCTACCTAGGTTACCTTACCTGGATATGTTAATTCTCTTATATTCATTGGCCCTGACCTGTTCCTCACTCCACCCTTCCCTCCTTCTGTATCCCCCTGCCCCTCTCTCCACCCCTGTGCCCCCTGCCCTCTGGCCAGTGCCCTATAACAAGGGTTTCACAAGGTCATTCGGCCTCTTTCGCCTCTGGACACCTTCGGAATAAAGTGTCTCCGGAATTCTATGCGATTGAGCCCTCTGTTTGAACCCTGGTGACGCACGAGCCATCTAGCTGGGGGGAGGTGGATGCTCTTGCCAGAACAGTGGCTGGGGTAGGACAGGGCTGTCTGCACAGTACCCGGCTGTACTGGCCAGAGTGGTCTTTCAGAGCTTCCAAGACACTTCTGGTAAAAGCAGAAGCTTCCATGCACCCCACCTCACCCCCCCTCCCCCGCCATCGGAACTGCGTTAGAAAAGATTGCTGATCAGTTTGCTGGTGCCTGCACAGATCCTTAAACTCACAGCTGTGTTTACCGAGTGTTAAAATAAGGTTTACAGCATTTGGGGGACAAATGGGAATGGGAATGAGGCTTTAGGGAAGGGGCTTTGGAGATGCTATCCCAACTTTCAAGATGGGTGCTTCCACAGTGTATAATAAGGGTTTGGGGACCATTTTCTCAGTTTTGGGGGCATCCACTTTCCATGCAGGCAATGGAACTGTGTGCAGGTGTTGAGCATCAGCTGTGCAGTGGTGCATGCCTAAGTGCAGTCATTGCACTGTGCTGCAGCTTGGGGATGTTAAATTAGAAAGGACTGTAACAGCCTGGCCCTGGATTTTCTAATTTGCCATGTTTCTTTGTTGCAGGTGAACGGAAAAGGGTCATTGTGGTGCGTTGACCCAAAATATAAACCTAATCTTGTCCAAGCACTGAAAAAACAGCCTTTTTCCTCAGCACTTGCATTTTATACTCCGCCAGCATCGCCACCCAGGTAGGTAAATATTCCCATCCAAGCAGGACGTGTGGTGATGTTGCTGCAGGTAGCAGAGGGTGTGGAAGTGCTGTTACCTGCTGTCACCCGAGAGCAGAAGTTGAGTGGGGCTTAGGTGAGACCAGCTGGGTGAGGTGGGGAGATGAAATGAGCTCAGGCTTCCCAGGTAGCACATCTCTGGAGTGTCCAAGTCTCTTATTAACTGTGGAGGAGTTTAAAAGGAGGTCAGGGGTGTGCTGGCTGCTTTCTGGAGAGCCCAATTTTTCCAAGAGGGCAGGCAGTCCTGGGAACTGGAGCAAAATCCTCCTTCAAGCATACTTCATGAGGACTGTGCTAGGGTGGTGCCTGGTGCTGCTCTTTAGAGGAGGTGGGTGTCTTCTTCTATAAGTCACTTGTCTGGATATAAAATGTATCTATTCTGTGCAGTTGTGGAAAACAATCAACTTGACCACAGTCTGAAGTGCTGAGAGAGGCTGCTCTGAGAGGGTTGTTTTCCTCTAAGGCTGTTTAAAAGCATTTTGCAGCAAGGATGGAAAAGACAGCCTTTGCCATAAACGTACTCTGAGGTAGGGCATGCAAGACTTCTGAAACCAGGGCTTCCGTAGCAACACAGTTTAAGATTAGACAATAGATTTTGGAGCATTTGACGTCAACCTCGTGTGTCCTGAGTAGAGGAAGAGGAGCAGCAGCTAGGTCAGCCTATGGAGGCAGGAGGACAGAAAGCAGAGGAGCACATTGGGTGAGCTCAGTTCTGAGGGAGGCATGTGGCTGGTTTGTCTAGTTCAGGAAAGAATTTGGGTGAGACAAGAGGTAATTAAGGTGCCTGTACATTGCCCTGTGCCTTAACCTTACTGCGGGGAGTTTCCTTAACAAACAGGAGGAACTGGGATTCCTGGAGCAAGATGTAAGGACTGATAACACTGAGCAGATGTTTCTCAGGGTCCAACAGGACACTGACCCTGGGAGCTGGCACTCCTGTGCAAGCCTGAAGATTTTTGTGTGGCGTGGGCTTGTCCAGTGGGGCTTGTTACCCACAAGATATAACCAGTGGTCTCTGGTCTCTCTCCAGCCCAGGCCCGTCCTGAGATGGAACAAGCCAGGCAGAAGTATCCTGTTTCCCAGCTTTCTGTTGGAATGGGGAGCATTACTAAAATGACCCTGAAACATTAAAGTATTAAGAAATAGCCAGATTGGAAAGTATGAGATGGCTGGTGGCATTGCTTGGGTTTATGGGAACAAAGATTATTGAAACAACTGTAATTGGGATTTAGGGGATAATGCTTTTACAGGCTTTAGTGTCTCTGTGTACCCAACCAACTTCTGGTTTTGGGTACAACTCAAGTGATCCTTGAAAGTTCCAATACTGTGTCTGTGTTAGTACAGCCAGACTTCAAAATGTCTGGGAAGGGAACTTTGGACATTATCTGTCCTGCCAGAGATGCAAAGGATCAAGACAGACTCAGCCTAGGGCAGGGTGTTCAGAACTTTGACCAGTTAAGCTGTTAAAATCTCCAGGGTCTCCAAGATTAGTCCAGCTGAAGCTAAGTGTGGTTTACTTAGCTTGGATAAATGCAACATACTGAAATTAGGTGTCAGGAAGGAGACATTTCATCTGCATGCTTAAATACTTGGAAGATCAGGACTTTAGTTTGAAGCTGTTGGTTTTGGTAACCTTTTTTTTTCCTTTACTGAAGGACTAGTCACACTTGCCAACAATTACAAGGAAATCCTGGATCTAATGAAGCCACGTGGCAAAATTCCCACTGACTTCAGCACGGGAAGGGTTTTTGCAGTGCTTGTATTTATGAGAACAAGAAAATAAGAAACAACACATCAAGATACCAAACTACTCCCTAATGAAAGCTGGTTTATTTTCCTTCAATAATAAAAAACATTTATGTGACTTTCCATCACACACAGAAAACCAGATTTTTTTCTTCCCTTTCCATGCTTGGATTTGATTTAAATTCTGGCCTAATTTTGGGGAAGGGCTCCCATGGATCTGCTTTGTTGGAGAGAGAGAGGAAGCCCAGAGGTACAGCTGGAGAGAGGCTGGAAGTACTGTCCAAATTTATCTACAGAGTGATCCTAGAATTCAGCTGCAACGGTCTCTGAATTTTTCTATGGGAAGGCTAGTGTTCATGATTGTTTTACAGTGTGTTTGTGGGGAGCATGCCTATCATTCAGCGTGATTTTAAAATAAAATTTAAGCTGTTACTTTTGAGCAGAAGCTTTCCAAAACTGTAATCTGTGTCTAGTGACACTGAAAGTTGTATTAGCATAGATGATTGGCATCCCTGATGCATTTTATTTCTGCACAGCTTGTTCAACAAGTCGTTGTGAAGGCCCTGGCTGCATTCTGGTTCCAGTGCTACACGAATTACAGCCCTGGGGACAGCCATAGCCCTCATCTTGCAGATACCTTATGCATGCTTGTCTTAGTCAGTACCAGGCATTAATTGGCTCTGGGGGAGGTCTATGTGGACATGATTTTTGAGGGATCTGGGCTTAGACAAAAGGATAAAGAAGTTTAGCATCTTTGTACAATGGACCTGTGGGGAGCAAAGCCAGCCATTTTGGGTTGGAGCATTGCTTTCCTTTTATTTTTAATTTTTTTTACCCATTTTTGGATCTGTTTGTTCCCTTTGTGCTCCATAACTGCTACCAGAAAAGATACTAGACAGTGAACTCTAGTTTTGTACATTTTTCCCATTCAGCTGAGGTTTCTCTTACAGGTTCAGCTTGAAAATTCTGTCATCATCCTTCAGATTCTTTCAGCAGCACTATAAAAGATGCACATTGCTACATTGCATGCAACTTTAATAGTGTGTACTATTTTTGTTGTAGTTACTTCTAACTGCTCACTAATATATTTGTAATAAACTGAATAATTAGGCCTGGGTGTGTAGTAGGGAAAAAAACATCTAAAAGTTTTAACTTGCCCTTTATTTTGTGAGGGATTTAGGTGTACTTTGAGAGGTGCAAAGCTGGTCTGATTGTGAAAAACCACCCTGCATAGCATCACCAAAACAGTCAAGCTTCAAATAACTTTAAAATCAGCAGGTGTCTTGGTTTGGCTTTTAATTTTTTTCTTCCCCAGGTTTGTGCCTATTACTTTTTGGTTTTGTTGGTTGCCCACCACTGTTTGGAAAACCAGATGGACACAACTGGTCCTCACCTGTCCTCTGAGCATCCCTGTATGAGCTAATGTTTTGTTCACATGCAGGTTTTATGTACTAAAAAATACATATCTTTGTTTAAAATCCTTTAGGCACAAATATAAAATCTGTATAAGTTGGTATCTCTTGCCAACAAGATTTTTGCTTTTTGTGTGTTTTTGGAGGTGTTTTCCAAATGCTGATGGTGGCTTAAATAGTGCTACACAAACTGTGAACCAGCACCAAGCCATCTACTGAGGGCAGCAGAAATCACTTGCCTTCCTATGGTGGGTAGGGTTGGTGGTTTTTTCTACCCTTCTATGATCATAATATTGTGTCTGCTATACTTTGTACAAATCATTTGCCTCATCAGAGCTGAGCTTTGAGCTGTTGAATTTTTTTTTCAGTAGGTCGTCGTCCCCTCACTACCTGACTTCAGTCCTTCAGCAGAATCATGGCCGATCTCTCAAAGGTAAACCTTGAATTTTCTTTCACTCTTTTCCCCTGGTTTTGGTCACAAACAGGGACTGCAGCCCAGCTGATGTTGTTTCTGTCCCTGCTCTGAAGGGTCTGCTAGATGACAAAAAACCCAGATGTAGTATGATGCATGTGTATTATTAGCTACTCATGTATTAATTTTAAATCCATAAGGTGAATTTCAAGGTGTAATGGGGCCATCTTGTTTTGACAGTGAAGTATTCAGCACCTGCATCACACCCAAGTATGACCTACTTAATGAATAATCAGTAGAAAATTAATCTGAAAGCTGCACATCTCTATACAAGTTTTATGGAAGATCAAGAACTGACAACCAAAGGCAACAAATGTTAGTGTATAAAACTTGTGGTACCAAGAGGCAGCTAGAAATTGTGCTGGGGTTTGCAGCATTTCTTTTGAAGGAGCCAGTTGAGCACAGGTTTTGCACCTTACTAATAAAGCTGAATATACTGAACTCTTGTCCTAGACAAACGTGATAATTTTCGGTTTTAAGTGCTGAAAAATGAATAGTACTCAATTTTTAAAAGGTTAAATCTAACAAAATGCGTTGCAAAGGAGTGTTGTTAAAGCTCTTTCAGAAGGACAGTGAAAGGCACTGCCCAAGTGGGACCTGAGCAGACACCCAGCTCCCTGGTTTTGCTGGCTCAGTAGGCTTAGAGGTGAGAAGGTTGCTTTTAGTTTTTGGCCACAAACGAGCAGCTTTGGTTAGGCAGCAAAGCCAGGGCTTTTTGGAGACCAAGCAGCTGCCTGGCCCACAGGTGATGATCACCATGCACCCAAATGGAGGTTCTGGGGTGGCATCTGGGTGGCCAGGAAACATCCTTGGCTGGCTGGCTGCTGCAGGGCTGCTGGATCTGGGATTCTCAGGACTCCTTGGAGAGCACAAAAAATGCCTCTTCTCCTAATGGTTCTGCTGGTGTGTCCTGTGACAGGTTTGGAGGTTGCCAGTCTGATGCTGCCTGTTCCAATTAACTACACCAGAGGTGCCAAAATAATGATGGGCATCTGGTATCATTTAGTTTCGGCACGTAGGGGAGCCTGATCAGCAATTCCGGGCATTAGAGGCAAGCCCTTGATGTTCCTGGGGTCCCATAGGGCAGCTCTTGTGCAGGTGAACAGAATTCCTTGTAATAAGGTGCTTCCTCAGCCGTTCTGCTGGAGAAGCATAAATTTGGGAAATACTGCTCTGTTGAGAAGAGCAATAACAAACAAAGCCAAAGCACATTATCAGTGACACAGAGCACTGCTAAGAAGCCACTGCAGACGTGTCTCTTATCTTCCTTTGGGAGTATTAAGATGCAGAAGTACTCTTTGTAGGTGGTAATCTTGCATTGCATTAATGCCTCCGATTGCTTGTCATTTTAACAAGGTGATGCTTATATATATACCAACATCAGATGATAAAATAAAATGTCTGGGGTAGCAAGTAAGGAATGGGAATATTTTACTTTCTGATTACACGAGTGGAGCAAAGTAATTCTTCATGCTTTATTCTTCTGCTTCTTTTTGTCAGTTGGGTGCATATAACCCATGGATTCAGGGACTCTGTTTCTGCCAAAGAAAGCCAAAGCAGAAGGAAAAAAAAAAAAAGATCTCATGAGTACAACAGGGTAGACCCTAAAGTATGCTGAGTTTAAAGTGAAAGACATAGAAAACAAGGGGGGGAAATGTGTATGTTTTATAACCATGTTGGAAACAGCAGCTCAGTCCCTCTCCCGTGTTGGTACAACATTCCCAAGGTGTTGTGTTCTTCAATTTCTCCTTGCCCAGGGATGAAGTCAGAAAGAATTATCAAGACAAGGAAGCCATGCTGACAACTCTGCAGTCCCCGTTCCAATACTACTCTCCCCTTAAATTCAGTAATACAGTTCATGCTTGTAATGTGGAGAAGAAAACAAATGCCATCAAAAATTACATTGCTTATGTTTTACTTCAGCAATTCCCTCCACAGTTCCGGTTCAGCAGATCTGAGAGCCTGTTCTGCTTGCTGCTGAACATTGTTTTCTGGCACATTGTTATCCAGCCCTGTTCTCCACTCACTGCTCATACATATGTACATACCTACCTACACCTCAGATGTGATCTTTTGCTCCCAGACACCAAGGCTCTTGGAAGAGCTCACTGTCTCTTTGCTCCTGTTTTGCCTGGTTAGTCCACCATACATATTTCTGTCCTGCATAAGGAGTACTCATCATCCATTGCAGAAGTGAGCCAAGGAAGACTTTGGATTTCCTCTTCTTTAAAGGGCACAAGCATGTCCTGAAATGAGTGGGGGAGGTGTGCTTGTTTCTTTTCCCTTTCACCTGCTTCTGGTTAAAAATGTCGCTCTCTGCCCCGTTATCCTCAAGGTGCCTCTCAGAAATGTGAGCAATCTACTGTGCAAAGGATGGCATCTTGCAGCAGTGCTTCTCGCTGCAACTGACAGTGCCACAGTTCATCCCAGCCTTTCTGCGTTCCTATTTATTATTTAAATCCCCCTGCTTTCTGGATTGAGCAGTTTGGTGCCCTTTCCCCCCTCATAGTCTCAATTTCTTCCGTTTGACTTGTTCGTGTGGAAAATCCTGCTGGAGGAGGGAGGTGTGATGAATTAGTGCTGCGTTAATGGGCACGGCTGTTCTCAGCCTTGCATATTCACACAGCCAGGGCACGGAGCTGCTGAGGTGCTTTGCTGTGCCGTGTGTCTAATCTTTCTCTCCCAAGTGGTACAAACAAAAGGCACTTGTTAAGTATAGCAACAGCATTGTCACATGAATGTCTAATTGTGTCACTGATTCTTGGCTTCGGTGAGTGCAACATGAGAATTCAGCCTTTGAATGTCACAGTTAAGGTATGAGACTGATCTGGAATGGTATTGAGCTGTACAAGGGTCAAGCTTTGTCTGAGTTTGTACATTCCCCCCCACCCCTGCTTTTTGTTGTAGGTCAATACAGGCAAATATATATCTATATTCTTTGTATATTTTAGAGACCTCATCTTGTCAGGCTTGCCTGAATTCTAACTTTTTGCTGCTTCTGCTTCACAGACTCTGATATTGATGCTGCTACTGCAATGATGCTGTTAAATACTTCCATTCAACAAGGGATGCTCGACTGTAAGCATAAGCCATTTTACTCTTGTTTTTCTTCCCTACTCAGTAACTAAATACTTTATCTATAAAATTTTAGGAGGCAAGTGTGGTCTAGTTTCCAAATGGTAAGAGTAGCCAAGAAATATTTCTGTGGTTTGGTTATTCTTTTAGCTAGCATTGCAAGGGTTTTATTAGAAGCAACCTTCTTTTTCTTTTCCTGGTTAGTTTCCTTCTGCAAAGTGCTTTCCCTGCCCTCCCTGTGCTGGATGGTAAGAAGAGTTTCTTGGCTACTTCTCTGTTCCTGTAGCTCTTGGTTGTGATTAGGTGATGACTGCTGTCCTCTGTGGATGACAGTAAATGGGCACATCGTGACTTTAAATGCTGGCGTTCAGCTTGCCTTGCAGCCAGCCAGCCAGCCAGCCAGCCACAGCGTGCTTGTGGTGCAGGTGATCTCACTGGAGCGTTTGCGTGCTGACACGTCCTGTTTTCCACAGGTGAGAAACCTCAGCCCCTGAAGACGCCCAAGAAGAGGAGCTATGGCAGCGCGTTCAACCCTGCCAGCTCCATGACCCTGCCAGAGAGCGACTCCGTGGCCGCCAACATCGACCCAAATGAGGATCACAACTACAGCGCCAGCAGCATGGGCGCCCAGCGCTGCGCCTCCAGGGCCAGTGTGTCCTCCCTGTCCTCCCTGGATGACGTCTATGAGTTCCTCTCCAAGAGCAGCCACGAGGGCAGCGACGGCAGCGAGGGCTTCCACAGCGAGGTGGACACGGACGGGGACTATGAAGACGATCCTCTGGGAGACAGTGGCTATGTGTCCCAGCCCTGTGGGGATACCTCCAAGGAAAGCCAGCCCAGCAAGAAAGTACTCGAGGAGCTGTGTCAGGAAATTGATGAGGAGCTGAAGGAAGCAGCAGGGTCTCTGCTCCACCTTGCTGGCATCCAAACATGCTTGAGTTCCTTAATAAGTACTGCAAAGACCCACTGTCACAAGCAAAGGAAAAAATAATATGTTTGTCAGTGTTGAATATATACATATATTTTTTTTAATTGTGGCAATACTCTTCTACTTTTGCCCTTCACAAGGGAGATCAAAGCCATAAGAGGACTCACTGCTTTTTTTTTATTTTTGGCTCAAACTGTAATTTAGCCATTTATTTTTAAATCACCACCTAAAAATCTTTTATCACCTCTAATCTTCTCAAATTAGAAGATATGCATGACTTGTGAAAACCTGAAAGCATACTTCTTAATGATCACTTCTGACTTTTTTTTTTCTTTTCAATAGTTGACTTAATTTTTTTTCAGAGATATGTTTGTTCAGATGCACACTGTGGATCATATTTACATCTCTGCTGGCCCCATCTGCAGAGGTGAATTTTGTTGTCTAAGGGCTCTGACTTCCATGTAAAGGATTCAAATTCATTTTGCAATAGGAGAATCTCTTTATAGTTCCTAGACATCCTTCAGTCAAAAAATATTTTGTGGCATGTTGAACTTTATCCCTGTTTTTCTTTTAAAATCAGTGGTGATTGCTTACATCTTCCTGTAGATTATGCCTTTTTTTTTTTTTTTAATTTTCCATTCAAAAATGGGTAAGCAGTTCTGTTGGAGTGGGTTTTAACAGTACTGTACATACAAGGATGCCTTAAGTGTGTTGCAGAATTGTATACAGCTATCCAAGGTCATCTTTCCTGTTGCTGAAAGGTAGCATGATGTGCCATAAATGTTCTCATGAACGTGAAGCTACTGCTTCCACCAGGTGTTGGGCAGGCTGGGTGAAAATTAGGAGCAGAGCCACTTAGGAAACCAATGTCCACTGTTGAAGAAACAGTGCTGGATTCAGCCAAAAGTTAACCTTTCCCTAAGGGAGTATTTTCCTGGCTATTTGAATGCCTTTCTTAGACTAGTGTGGGGTTTTTTGCCCCTTTTTTCTTTTTTTTTTTTTTTTTTCTTACTTGTCAGTCTCTTCATGAATCCTGTCCTAAACTGTCTGCTTCCAATGCAAACACAGCCATGCTGCTGAAGGTCTGTTGCTCTGAGGGCCCATTCCAGTGCCTCTTGAAGACAACGCTGGTGCTCCTGCTGACTCAATGGCTGTTGGATCAAGCCTGAAATATTCAAGGTTCTTTGTGTTTTGGAAGTTGAAGCACAAACACTAGGAGAGGGGAAAAAAAAGTTGGTTTTGGTTGCTGTTTTTTTTTTCTTTTTCCAATTCAGTTTTAAGAACGATTTGCTTTATTTTTTCAAAGGGAAGGAAAATACTCTGCTTCATTCCTGCTTTGTGTGACCCCCTGTTAGCCTACACCTATAACAGGGCAACGTGTGTGCAGATGTGTGTTTGTCTTCTGGCTATCACAAGTGCTGCATGAGCCAATTAAATTTGATATTGGATATGCTACTGGGGTAGTAGGGGTAAAACTTGCTATTTACAGGAAAATGAAATACCAACGTGGTGGTTCTTAGGGTTTCAGGAGCTGAAGATGTGAATGCTTGGTGGAACTGCTTTTTGCTCATGGGTTGCTTTTGAAGTCTCACGGAAAACTGCAAAGGGCAGAGCTTGTGTCCATGTGAAAAGGAGGATTCAGATACATAGAAATACTGTGAGCAGCCTGAGGTTTTGCTCGGTGCCATGATTTCAGTTTCGCACTGTGGAAGACAGGTGCTGCCTGGCTTCTGCTAAAGTGGGTGCAGCTTTCTGTAGCTTCCAGTGAAAACTGGATCAAGGTCCAGGTGTTCTGGAAGCTGTGGTCATAGTCGGCCCCATGGTTTGATTTGGTTCTGAATTATTTTTTGCCTCAGACGAAGTTTGGGAAAGTTAATACTGGGAGCGTGGCTGTGCTGCTGTTAACCCTGAAGTTGGTGACAATGACTTCAGCATGTCTGAAGGGTTTGGGTTGGGATGCCAACGGTGCATTTAATCACCATATGCAATGACCAGTGCAAAGCAGTTACTAATCAGCAGTCAGCAGTGAAAGCTGCATCCATCCTTGGAGCTGTCAGCCTGGAGAAGTGGAGGTTGTGGAGGGGGAGCAGTCGCGGCCTTTCCCCGGGACACAGAGCAGTGCAGTGGGGCCGTGCTCTTCCTGCCCTTCCCGTTTTGCTGTCTTCCCTCTCTGCTTCCAAAGGGGAGGCAGGTGAGCTGTGCCCCTGCCCTGTCCCACCGTGGTGTCCCAGGCCTCTGCCCTCATGTCTGGCTTGGCTGCCAACAGCTCAGCTTGGAGCCCCTCTGTTGGCGTGGGAGAAGAGCTGCCCTTCTGTTCTCGTACATATCTGGTGGGTTCAGGTTTGTTTGCCACCTCAGTTAGAGACCCTGGTGTATATAGTATAAATGGAGTATAATTCAAAGTTATTTTGATTTGTTGGGGTTTGGGTTTTTTTAGTGACATATGTAAAATGTTGATGCCAATGGTTGACTTGGATACATTTTGGTTAGAAAAGTATTAACCACATTCAGTTCTTTAAATGCAGTGAAGAAGTGTATGAGACCTGTGTACACAGTGGGTTGCTCTGTTCAGGGTAAATCTGATGTTATTACTGTACAAACCTATATTGGCTTTTCAGATTGCAATCCTAAATTACTGATCTGCAGAAGTCACATCAAATGTTTTTAAATCCAGCTGTAAAATGGAAGTTGTGTGGTTTGCAACTTTTCATCAACCTGAAAAGTACAAGCTTTAATTAAAGCAAAGTATACCCATACACATTAATAATGGTGTGGTCAAAATATTTATTGAAAAGAAAAGGTAGAATATTTTAAATGCACCTGGTATTTTATCTTAAAGCACATTCTTCACATGTAACTGCCAGTGCCATTATCAAGTCTGTTTTATAAATGTACATTTCTTCAAGCTAAAAAGTGCATAATTAAAAGTATTATGTTACTGCCATATAGTGATATAAAACATTTTATAATTGCCAATTCATTGTAACTATTATTTATTTAAAAGTGAATTGTAAGAATGCTTTCTGATCAAATGAACCAGAGTTGTTTTTAAACCATTCCTGTTAGCTTGTTTCTAATGTAGCATAAGCAATGTCCTTGGGTTTGTTTAGAATAATTTTGCCCGTGGGTGACCAATTCTAACCCTTTTTTCTCTGGTTTAGTCCTTTACCCGTTTTAAAGACGATTTACAAAAGTTTAGTTTTTTGTATGCTAATCTCTGTTAATTAAAATGTTTATAAATTTTATTTTTACCAAAGAGATGCAATTCATTATGACAAAATATTGCAGAATAAACTTTGTTTTATAACATTTGTGACTTTTCTGCCCACATTTTTCATTCAGATGATCAAAGGGGCTTTTCTAAAATAAACAGCATTGCAAACAGAAAGCATTGTGTTCTCTCTTTGTCTGCAGCCCCTGGCTCTGGTCTCGGATGGTGCTGAACATTCCACCTTCCCATTTAAACTTCTTCCACGAGACTGGACTAGTGTAAAAAGTCCAACGTGTGATTCGTTGTGGGTTGGTTAAGATGTCTGCATGCACGTGGAAGTCACCTGTGAAATACCTCTCAGTCCATAGCAGGATTTGCTTACAGTCACATTCATCAATAGCTGGCCCCTAATACTGGAAGAGCATCTTATTAAGGTCAAGGTTTCACCCTTTAGCCTGGGACCTGTGGAATGTTTTGACATCTTGGAAATTGCTGAAACACTACTGCATAACTTTTGCCCTCCTGTGCAAAGCACGTGTTTAAACAGAAATAACTTGAATCTTTTGCTGATGAAACACCTGTGATTATTTGCTCTTCTGTGCCTGTATCGCTGCGGCCAAGTTGCTTGGACGAGACTCAAAAAGATCAACAGCCTCATACAGGGCAGGTAATTTTAAAAATGAGTCACTGGAGAAAGCAGCATAGGTATTGTTCGGGGTTTTTTTCAGTATTTGCTTTCTCTAGATAATGATATATGATATCTGTTGGTTCTTTATACAGAAGGCCTTATGGAAAGCACACAAGTTTCCATGCAGTATTCCTCTTACTGGAAGGAATAATATTCCTCATCCCATTCTATACCTCAGCTTGCTGCTCCTGGGCCAGCTTTTCTCTCAAATGCACACACAGGGTGTGTGCCCTTCCAGGGCCTGAGAGGCAGGAGCACCAAAGGAGGAAAACAAGATGTGACATGATATTTATCTATTAAAAGCAGACATTGGTCCGTCTCTGGTATTTTTATTTGTTTAACCCACTGGTATCACTGAGCTAAGCTTGCTGTTTAGGATCTGATGACAATACAACTTTCTCAGTACTTGAAGTGATAACAGTAGAGGTTAACAAAGACTTGTTTTATTGCTGTGTCTAACAAAATTTAAACCACACATTACAAAATATATGTGCACTATTAGTGTATTTGATTTAGTGTTCATCCTAATAGATTGATAAGAGAACAACTGCTCTAATTGGTTTGGACAAAATCACAGCCAGGTATCATATGTTAATGATACCTTTCTAATTGTTATTCACTATATTATGCTGAGAACCTTGAGCTCATTGTTAAATTTCCCAAGAGTGTTTTCCTCTGTTATGACTTTGCTGGAAATTATCCTCTGTATGGAGCCACAACTCTTAAAATAAAGCATTAACTGAAGCAATTATGCACTTACACCAGCTGTATTTTAAGGACAGGAAATATCTAATAGGTTAGATTTATTTGGAAAAAATATTATTGTCTAAATTTGACATGGATTATGGTTATTCCACAGGTTTTGAGGTTACAGGTACCTGTAAGTGTTCTTATTTTGAGTAGTCTGAGTAAATACATGCAGCTTGGAGATAATCACAAAGTAGTCCAGCAATGCTGTGACTGTGAACTTTCCCAGCATATTTAGCCATAAAAATCTTCTGTATTGTTACACTTGAGGGTTGTTCTCCCATCTGGGAAGGCAAAGCAATGTCATCTCTGCTTGAATTTTTGGTCTTCAGACCAGTTGGGGTTTTTTTCCTCCCCTTTCTCCAGAACACTCTCCTGAAAGCTGCTTGCTCTTACTGCTGTAAACTACTTAGAGCTTACATAAAATTACTCCCTACCCTCTGCCTGGGTTCATTTAAACAGCTCTTCATTAAACAGCGGTGTGTTTATTTTCCTATTGCATCAGGACAAAAGCAATCATTTCCCTCCTTAGACTCTCGACTTGTTAGACAAACCAGAACTATTTGTTTTCCATTTGGAACACATGATCTTCATTCCTCTTAGTCTGGAGCTGAGGTACAGAAAAGTGGTTGAGGTCAGCCTGCTGGCACGTGCATGAGAAGGGTGAAAACTACTCTTCTGGAGTGCTTTTCTTTGAAACCTGGCCTTAGTATTTCCCTGCCTTTGCAGCACACCTGCCTACACGGCCTTCACCTGCTCACATGCACCTGACGAATCCTATTATCAACTAATATGTCCCTATCTTTGTTCTCTTCCATCATTGCCAAATGGGGAGGCCCCAGACAGCAGGAAATTTGGTAGTTCGTGACCTGGACGTTGATTTAATGAGATCTGTCACGATCTTTGTGATCCTTCCTGGTGGTCTTCCTGCTCACCAGGAGCAACTTTTTGGCACAGCCTGCCCAAAATAAAGAAGGACCTGTCTGTGCTCTTTCAGTGTTCAGAGAAGGACATCCAGTTTCTTAAAACCAGGTATGTCTACCTGAGTGTTGCTTTTATGCTGGTTGCCATAATCTCCATTTCCTTGATATCTTGACTTTCCAAGCCCTAATGGGCAGCATACTAGGGTGGCCTGAACACCCAATTTCTGTAACCATTCCAGAGGTGCTGGTAGCAGTTTAGAATTTGGGTATTTTCATATCTAGAAATGCAGGTTTGTCCCTATCAGACCAGCCTCAGATTCTCTGATGTGCTTATGTGCTTTAGAGTTGTCAAGCAGGTGTTCAGAAAAATCTCTGTAGGTGCCAACCTTAACACAGCATTGCTTTGAAAATCAGATTTTATGCCTCAAAGGCTTTTTTTTTTTTTTCTTTTTTTTTTTTAATTTAATTAACCTGGCATCTTGGTTCCTTACTAAAATCCAGTAGGTTCCCAGTTGTTATAATGCTAAAATTAGCTCAGCGAATTGAATTTTCAGTTATTTTCAGTAAGGGTACATTTTATTCTCTCTCACTGGCTTTGTGCGTGTTTTCTGAACTGCTGGTGGAGGTTTCCATGCTCTAAATACAGTCAGGTCTCCATAAATAGCAGGCATTTTGCTTTTCTTTTGTCTCTGAGTAATCTAAAAGGTGAAAACTCCACCTATTGAGCTTGGCTGTGATGCACTGCCCGACACATCCCGCTGTTCCGCGCAGGCTTTCTCCTGGGTCAGGTGAGATGTGGGCAGAGCCGAGCCATTCCAAAGGAGAAAATGTTTCCTTAAATCTCTGGGTATTCACTTGAGTGCAATCGTGTTGGCTGCTACCTTAAAATATGATGTCACGTTGCCGCAATCACAGCCCATTCTCTGTGAGCGTGATGGGAGCTCCCCAGAGAAGCATCCTCTGAGTGACAGCAGCATCCCGTGTGGCCGTTGCTAAGCGACAAGATTCGGCTTTCAGCAGGATCTAATTTTAAAGTATTTAACCCTAGATCTGTCAAGGTTCATTATTTCCAGTGTGCTGGTTAATGCCTACTTGTTGGTGCCCAAGATCACAAATACCCTGCTCCTTGCAGTGGTGCTGTTTTATTTACCACAGACAATGTCTCAGAACAAGGAGAAGCAAAAACACCTCAGGTAGAGCTCAATACCAAATTTTATTTCAGCTCTGATCTATACACAGAAATATGGGATGCAATTAGAGGTGAAAATCCTGCATTGTTGTTCTGGGAATCTTCCTTTCTTTGCTGGCTCACCCCTGCTTTCCTTCTAAGGAATGCTGGATTTCAGGTGAATGAGTGCTGGTGGATGGGAAGCTGGCAATAACAATTCAGCGTCAATTTTTAGTTATATTATGTGTCCTCTTGTTTCTTGCTGAATTTAATCTAGGTTAAAAAACTTGTTATCTTATCTAAAGGCATTTGAAAAAAAATTATGTAATTTTGAAATTTAAGGGTGTTTTAATACCAGAAAACTTCAATTCTTTTAAATAATTTCATTTACAGATAATGAAGTTCTACAGAGGATTTTTTGTGTGTGTGTGTGTTTTCTGGGGGGGTTGTTTGGTGTGGCTTTTTTTAATAGGTATATACATTTTATTTCTTTCTAAAATGTAGAGGTCTGGAATGCTACTCAGGTATTTAAAAAAAAAAAAATTTGACCAGCTGTGTCACTCTTTGATTAATTACTACATCCCTGTAAGTGCACTCAAGTTCACTGCTGCCTTCTTAATGTGATATCTCACTCAGCTGAGATAATGCTGCTGTTACTGGTCAGTGGGGTAACAACAACAACAACAACAACAACAGAAAAAGCACTGAGAAATGCACAACCCCTTCCTCCTCCCAAATGTAGTAAAATTTAAAAGAATAGATTATTAATTTTTTTTTAAATGCTGATATAGTTCATCTCAGCTCCTTAATCCAGTGTGGGATTCTTCCTCCTCCCATTGGCAGGGTTTAAAACTGACACCACGTTGCTCCTTGTGCTGTTTCTCCTTCCCAGTTCACGCTAATCTGCAGACAAACCTGTCCCTGCCAAGGCACTTTTTTCAGCAGTCGATTTGATCGGGATACCGCCCTGCTGCCTTTCAATCCTCCTGAGGCGTCCTCCCTTCCACTGCTCCAAGTTCCCATCGCTGGGATCTTTGAAGGCAGCACAAACCCGGGAGTACTTGCGAAGTGCCTTCAAAGAATTTCAGTGTAACATCTCAATGAAGGACACATCCTAGAAAATGCACACCTAAACATACAGCTTGGAGTCAAATGTAAAGGCTTTTAATAACGGCAACTTTTCAGCTGTTACTAAGTTGTGCTGTTTTATGGAGCGAGTACCAGTAAGGATTTGCTGTGAAGGGGCAGCAGTTCCTGCTGTGGCACCCAGGGCTGGAATGTGCTGTACCCACGAGGAACGTGACCTGCAAAGTTCAACTCTGACTTATCACAGGCAGCTGCCTGCTCAGTTTTTCCATCTTCTCATTCTCAGCAATTTCTTTCTGTACAAAGGCACCGCTCTCCTGGCCGTGCACACACCCTATAGATGACTCAAGCTATTTAACCTATGGGCTGGGAAAGGACATGAGAGAGAGAGACCTGTTCTCATTTCTATTTTTAAATGCAGTGGAAACACTGAAATTATGATAATGAATAGAATAATAATTAAAAGAAACTGTCCTGTGAGGTGCATATCTGTACATACATATACTTTTTTTTTTACTACTTGGCTTTTTTTTATCAGAACAATCAGGTTTTGACGAGGTGAAAGGTTACATGTAACGAGCAGTTTGTTACAGTCACCATGAGAAATAACGAGCGTGCATTGTGAGCACACATCCTGCTGTTCAGACTTGCCGTTGCTACGATAACAGAAACAAAACACCAGTTTCGGGTGTTCGCAGCTTCCGAGGATGTGGTTTATGTGCTGCTTGTGATAGTCTGATGACTGAAGATGGCTCCCTTCCAATCATTTTTTAATTTTTTCTGTCTCTTAGAAACCCTTTTGTTGTGAGTACTTGTGAGCACATTAGTGATGACTATAAAGTTTATTTTCGAAAAGCACAGAAAACATCCCGGATAATCTGAAATATGTTCTTTGTTTATTTCTTTACCTGCACCTATTCACAGGGTCTGTGAGTACGAGTTCTGACTAATCAGACAGAGGGGAAGACACAGTTTGAGCAGGGAAAGGAGGACAAATGAGCCTGAAAATAGGACATTTTGAAAAAATCACTGTAATTCTTAAATAAATTATTTGTCTTTTGAGACAGCATCTAGAATTCAACAGCCATTGTACCAGCTGCTGAGCACAGACAGAAGGGAAGGACAGCCTCTGTTACACTGCCTACCCTTTGCTATCTGTTCTCCCCCATGGAAACAAAAATGCCATGAGTGTTGGGAGGGGTTCCTCTGCTCCACACGTCATGTTTGAGCTTGCATTAAGCTCTGCTGCCATGACCTGTACTCATATCCCCGGGTGTGTTTGCAGGAGGCAATATTTGGGGTCCTGTGCCACCACCCCACACTGCTTGGCATTCCACTCCCATGAGCCCTCTTGCTCCAAACTCCTGACAAGAGGACCAGTCCCTTGCAATTACTGAGTCAGAGCTGTGCAAGCCAAAAGACACCATGCTGCAATGCCAGGACAACCCTGCTCTCCAGGGAGAGGTGAGAATTAAGGATGTGCTTGCAAGGAAACAGAACAATAAAGACATTTTTTCACTGCTGACGTTTGGGGAAGTAGCACTGCAGCTGCCACAGCAAATTAAAAGGATGAATCCGAGAATTTCCTGTGAGAGAGTTAAAAAAACCCCAACCAACAAACAAGCTAACTTTTGTTACCTGTGTTTTGGGGGAAATTTGCTGAAGCTGTTTGCCAAGTACCACCATGGGACATTGATAAATTACAACACTACCATTATAGGGACTCTGGAGTTCATAAGAAACTGGGCAAGAGACAGTGCCACTTTAAAACACAAGAGGCTGGCCTGATGCTTAAATACACTGAAGTAGGGCTGTTCTGATGAGCCTAAAAATCCTGCAGCCAGCTCTCAGCCTTAACGCAGTAGAAGCATTCAGCTTTTATTTGCTCCTTTCACTTGTTTCAAGAAATTGGCATTGCCTGCTGTGATAAATGCCCTATATGATGTATACCTGGGTCTTGCCACTCTGGGTGGATGCAGGAGAATAAATTCTGTGCTCTTCCATTCCGAGTGCTTGCTGCCCAGTCAAGAACACTGCTGTTGTCAGTGGGGAAGCAATTCATTCTGCCACAGCTAGGCACCGTAATTCCCTGAGCTCTGTTTCTCAGCTTTCAGCTGTGAAACCTCTCTGCCAGCATTCACTGCACCAGAGAGAAGGGGAAAACTATCACAAAAGCATCTTTGAAGGCAGCACAAACCCAGGAGCACTTGCAAAGTGCGTCCAAATGTAACACTTCAATGAAAGACACATTCTAGAAAATGCACACCTAAACATACAGGTTGGGGTAAAATGTAAAGGCTTTTAATAATTTTCCTGTACAAAATTTACTGCACTGACATGTAAGGATATACCAGGGAAGGCATGCTGCTCTTAACCCTGATGGGCAGCAATTTCAAACCCCATTTGCTTTGCTAGAAACTTCTGTAGGGGATGCAAAATGGAGTGGAAGGAGAAGTGTATCTGCTCTAATTGTTAAAAGGTAGAGCTTCGTTATTTCTTATTCCAGTACTGCTGTTTGAGCTCCTCTGGTCAAGCAGAATAGCAGCAGGATCATTTGGATGAATGACGACAGTGTGTGTTTTGCCTATTTCCCCTTTTATACCTCTTAAAAATGCACAATGCTGTTGTTGGCAATATGGATCAGTGACATGTCCTCCAACATTAAGATTTCCTGTGGAGATACAAACAAATTTGGTAGTCTGGCCCCCATGTCGTATTTAGGGCTTGCGAACTCCACCACTGTGATAAGCAAAAGAACAGCACACACACACACACCATCAAAGCCTCAAGACTAAGGAAAAATTAGCTTCCATTACAGGCACCTTCTAGCCACTCTTACTTAAAGGGAACAAAGACAAAAGGGGGGAACAAAGACAAAAGAGGGGGAACAAAGACAAAAAGGGGCGAACAAAGACAAAAGGAGGTAACAAAGCAATGATTTATCACCTCTAGCACTACCCACTGCTGAGGAACGGCTATGAAGATACCGTGCTGAAATCATGTGGAAAAAAATGATACCATGGAAACTGAACAAAAATAATAATTTGCTGCTACATCTCTGTCCTAGACCGGGAAGCACTTAACCTGCAAATTGCCAGATGCTCAGCATATCCTGGGGAAGTCTCATCACATTTTTGCCTTATTACTCTTTTCCTTACACATCTGCTTCCAGTCATGTTCAGAAACAAAATTCTGCATTGTCTGAGTACCTGGCAGGACCAAATACACCTTTTATGATGTTTTCAGTTTCTCCTTGAAGTGTGCTGATGGTATATACACGTTTAAATGTTTGGCCAGTCTGAGGATAAAGAAGCAAATAGGGGATAATTCACAGAGCCTCAGCAATCTCTAAAGGATGGCTGAATGCTGGAGAAGCTCAAAGGTAGCTCTGAAACAGAGACCTGCATGCTGGAGAGAAGGGAGCAGAGAAGGGTCCCCCAGGAAAACAGTGGGTGCAGATACCCAGAATCACAGAATCAGAGTTGTCAGGATTGGAAGTGCCCTCTGGAGATCACCCAGTCCAACCCCCTGCCGAGGCAGGGTCACCTGCAGCAGGTGACAAAGGAGCATGTCCAGGTGGGGTCTGAAAGTCTCCAGAGAGGGACACCTCACAGCCTCTCTCGGCAGCTGTGCCAGTGCTCTGCCACCCTCAGTTTAAAGAAATTCTTCCTCATGCTGAGGTGGAACTTCTAGTGTTTTAGTTTACAGCCATTGCTCCTCGCCCTAACACTGGGCAGCCCTGGAGAGAGTCCGGCACCATCCCCTTGGCACCTGCCCTTGAGATATTTGTATATATTGATGAGATCCCCTCTCAATGATGCCCGAGACTGTGAAATTCGAGTTTCTGCAGCTTGACAGGGCATGGCACGAACCGGGATCCAGAGGTGTTTTCCTTCATTAGGATATAGTGGATATACTCAGTATCTCTTTCAATTAGGACACGAGGGAGGGAGGCTGTAGGGAGATCCAAGCGCTGGCACTGACACCCACTGCGAGCTACGGGAGGTGACCGTTTGTTTTATTGCCTTTTGTTTTATTGAGTCCCCTATGGGCCCGCAAATAACCGCGGCTGCCTCAGCTTCAGTGCGTGTCGCGCGTGGCGCCCGCGGTGCCCAGTCCGGGACTCCCCCTGGCGACAGCGCTGCCCGGGCGGAGACCCGCGGGACGAGCCCCGGCACAGTGCCCAGGCAGGGATGGCGCCGGGACACCGGACCATCGCCCGCCGCCCCCGCCATCGCGCTGGTAGCGACACGAGCCCCCGCCCCGCTCCCGGGCGAAGCTTTTGGGGCAGGGCGGCGCCCCGTGGCCCGGAAGGTGCGCGCGGCCCCACAGCCGTCGCCATGGCAACACGCGGCATCACGTTATCCGGCCTTCCCCGCAGCCCCGCCCTCCAGCCGCCGCCATCTTGGAAGTTGCGTCAAGATGGTGGCGCCGGCGGCCTTAAAGCTCCGCCCTCCCGCCTCGCGGACGGCGTGGTGATGTCATCGCGTTCCCGCCGCCTTGAACCCGGAAGTGCGTCTTCCCATTCGCGGGCGTGCGGGCCCGGCGGGAGCGCCCGAGCCGAGCCGAGCCGAGCCGTGGCGGCGGGGCGGAGATGGCGGCCGCGGAGCTGCAGGGGAAGTACCAGAAGCTGGCCCAGGAGTACTCCAAGGTACCGGGACCCGCAGCCCTCGCGGCTGCAGCGCTGGTTCCCGTGGCAGCCCGGAGTGCCGGGGGCCCAGGGGTGCCTCCTCCGGGGGGCACGGGAGGTGCGAGTGTGCAGGTGCCGAGGGAGCGCGGCGAGGAGCAGAACGGCTTCGTCTGCGAGACATCCTGGAGTACAAACAGCGGGCTTGTGCCAGAGAAGTGAAACTGGCAGTGCTTTCCCTTGTTCTGCACTTCCCAGTCGGGCGCGAGATTTGGTTTTATCCACTGCAGTGTGGACATTTGCCGAGGTCTCGGTCGTGCACGTCACCCGTGTGAACTCGCTGTGGCCGGTGCCTGGGGGAGTTCGGCGGGGTCAGGGGTGCTTGCAGTGTTTTGGAAGTGAGCAGGACACTTGCTTCCACCCTTGCCCTCCTGTCTGTCCCCATTCTTCTGCCCTAGGTGATTTTGCATCCTGTTTCTGGTGCTGCTTGACACAGGGTCTGTAAAGATGTGTAGCCCATAGTGAAGAAGGTGCCTAACTTGTAAAGCAGTGGAGCATTGCTTAATGCAGAGCTCTTCATTCATTCTTCTTCACTAAAAGGAAGAGAAGACTCTTGGTCTTGGATGGCACAGACCTTCAACAGCCTTGGGGAAGACAGGCAGCACTTTGGTTTTGTGTAGCCCAGCATCAGCGGCTGGCACAAGGCTCTTGTTTGTATTTGACACCTCTCCCAGCTTACAGAACCATGTGTCTTTAAGTACTATTCTCCTTGGAACTGCTATAAAAACACCATGTGTAGAATCTAAATTGTTCACAGATACATATCCTTTTAATGCTTCCACAAAATAACTTCAAGAAAATTTAATGTACTTTGCAGCTTTGTAGGTCACAGAGTTCATATATCTTGTTTTATACAGTGGCTCTGTTATTCCTTGGAGATCAGTAGTGGCTGAGGATAAGGTAATGGACAGATTTTGGTGCTTGATTCCTGAATGAGCATTTGAAATGTGGACTTCTGACTATAGTTTCCAAAAGTTCCAGCTGCTGGATTCTGTTTCTTTTAGTATCATAGTGTCCAAGAGCTTTCTTTGAATTTCATCGTGCACTTCTCACCCTGTGGTGTTTCTCTGATTCTTTGCAGGAGCTATTTTTTTTTCATCTCATCCCATTTCTTGTGCAGTGCAGTTCATTGTGGGACTCCCCTTTGCAGAACCCTCTCCTCTTTGTGCAGATGTCCAGTTGTTCAGTCGTCTGCTTGTTGCATGCAGGTGGAAATGGAGAGTAGCCCTGGAGTAGCCTGTTCACCTCATGGTGCTGTGAAAGCAGGGGGGGAGGTGGAGAAGTGTTTGGCAGACTCAAGCAGTGCTGGAGGAAGTCCCTGCCAAAGGATTGCTTTTCCTCTGGGTTCACAGATCAGTCCAGAGCAAGGATGAGGGGAAGAGGAGACTCTGAAAACACACAAGTTGCAGCTTCTGGAATAGTCAAAAGGCTCTTGCAGGTTGTTGCAGCCTGTGTGGGTCATGCCTCAGCTGAGGTCTGTGGGTGCAGCAGGACTGAGCTGCTCCATTCTCTGCACCTGACATGTTCCTGCAGCAGTAGCTGTGGCACGAAAACAGCTGTGGAAAACTGCTGCACTGCTTTTTCTTGCTAGGGAAACCCTGTGCTTGGAAGTTTTCCTGTGGTGCACTTGGAGGTTTCTTGTCTTGCCTTTGTGATGCCTGAGCAGCACAGTGGGAATACTGCAGGGGAAGCAGCTGTGCTTAGCAGTGGCTTCTGACCTTTCAAATACACTCAGGCATCACACTGAATCAATGAGCCATTGCTGTTTTACACTGAATCTTGCTTTTTATGCACCTGCCGGAGGTATTCCCAAATTGTACAAACCCTTTTAATTTATATCTGCAACAGCTGGACTCACACATGTCAAATGAATACAAACTGCTTTTGGAGAAACCAGGATTCAAGCAATTTTCAAGGAATGGAAAGATGGAACTATTGGTATCCCCATTGCTGCAGGGTAGAGGTACTCTATGAAGTGCCTGGGAAATACATTTTTTGAGTATCACTTTTCACTGCAGTGCTTTTAGCTCAGATTTTGTGTACTCTATAAGTAAGGCTTAGAGGGCTTTTCCTTCTATGCTTTTTATGCCTTTTTGTGCCAGTCTGTTCTCTCTGGATCATCTGCTGCAACTGGTAATAAGTAGTTTTGCATTAGAGTTAAACTCCTCTTGAATTGATAACAGATTTTGACTTTGTGAGTCCTGATTATGTTCTAGAATCAGTTATAAACAGTTTTGGGGAGGAGAGGGGAGAGACAGAAATAGCACTGAATATGACCAAGAGCTTCATTAGTCAAGGAAGAAGTTTCGACTTTCCCATATTTATTCCTAGTTCTTCACATCTTAACTATAGACTGAAGAAGTGCCTGACCTTCAAAGGTATTTATTGAGTAAGAATTCTGTTCTATTTGACCAGCATGTTCAGGTGGTAAAGTAACTTTTTATTCGTTGGCAAGTTAGATATGAAGTGGATCTTTTTTTCAACCTGCTACCACTGCTATCTACCTGAAGAGAATACCTGAAAAAGCACTCACACCTGGTTCTCTCCTGGGAGAATATGGTGCTTTCTGCACTTTCTCATGAATGGCTTTTATTTATTCTGTTGTCTTGCATAGTTACTGGCATCTCTTATTTTTCAGCTTCGCGCTCAGAACCAAGTCCTGAAAAAAGGAGTTGTAGATGAGCAAGCAAACTCTGCTTCACTGAAGGTACTCTCTAAAATCTTCTCAGGTGTACTAAGCTGTGACAAAATAAGTAAACAGGGGTACTTTTTACTAAAAAGTAATGTCAATAAAAGAATAAAGAAGGAACTTGATTTTAGTAAAAGAATTTCTGTTTTGCACCTAGCCTGTTGTTCTCTGTAAGTGCTGTCTTTGTAAAAGGGGAGGGTTGCTTCCTGATGATCATCCTATAGAATGAAGTAGCTACTTGAGTGTGATCTGTGGACAGCTCAAGAAGGTGAAATACGTATTTTTAGTTCAGAAACAATACATTTTGCCTCTCCAGTGTTTAAAATGTGAAACAATTTTCTAACTTGCTCTTGTTTTTAATGTGTACAATAAGTGTGAAAATTTTAAAACTAAATTTTTTTTGTCATTCAGGAACAACTGAAGATGAAGGATCAATCACTGAGAAAACTGCAACAAGAAATGGACAGCTTGACCTTTCGAAATCAGCAACTTGCCAAGCGGGTGGAGCTGCTTCAAGATGAACTTGCATTAAGTGAAGCCCGGGGCAAAAAGAACAAGGTATGTGCTGAAGGCAAAAAAAACTTGCTTAGCAGATGTCTGCTCCTCACCTGTCAAAGCCTTGTCCTGGTTTTTAGCAGTAGGTATTTTGTGTCAAGGGTTGAGCTGGATGCTCTTGTCAGAACTTGTGTTATTACCTGATGTTAGTGAAAATACCCATAAAACAGGTATTGATATTGTATAACACATGCTGTGTAATTCTTGACTCTTCTAGTCTGTCAGCTGACTGATACTGAATTGCTGTCTTCTTTTATGGATATTTATTAAGTGTTCAAAGGACTGGGAAATACCTTGGAGCTCTGTGATTAGTCAGCTGCTATGCAGAAAGCTGATCACTCCTCATTTCCCATCCCCCCCTCTTTGCTTTGGAATTTTGGTACTGGTAGTTAACTCTTCAACCTGTGATCATAGCTTTTCTATGTGAATCTTGTCAAATGCTTTGAGATCTTAATTTTTAGCTTGTGTTATTTATGTTATTTCAAAATGACAGAATAATTTCAGTACTGTGATCTTTCTCTGCCAAAATGCTTGCTGATTAAACCTGTTGATATAATATTCTAAGACCAGCTGTGCCTTCTGTAGGTAACATCATAATTCCAGGGGTGTTGTGCTTGGACTTAAGTAACTCACAAGCATCTCTTCGTACTTTTCTCATGAGGAAACCTCTCTTAATTGTTTCTATCTTTTCTGTTTGGTTAACTCTCAATGTGCTGTAGTTATCAAGACTGACATTAAAGAAATCATTCAACTCATTAGTTATATGATCATCTTCCTTACTTTTCCCCTATCCTCTTGTCCATTTTTCTGCTATCCAGTTCCTTGACAAGCATAATACTTCTGACTACATTATTCATGCACCACGATAGATTGTTCTTCCAAATGCAGTTTGATCCTTCTGTTCTTTCATTCCATAATGTGTAAGTTACTATTTTGCTAGCTGTGTTTCCAAATTTTGAAGGACATCAGCCTGCCATTAGTAGCTTTGCAAACCACTGTCACTGAGTTTCCTTCCTGTTCATCTTGTCAAAATGCACAGCTTTAGTTCCCTGATTTGTGTCAGAGTGCAGTCCTTTCAGAAGGAACAGAACATGTGCCCATATCTCAGGTGGAGTTCACAGGCTGACATCAAATGTAGAGGTGGCTTAGCTGCCCTACCTATCCCAAAGTGCTTGAAGTTTGGTGTTGAGTTTGAATGCAAAGAGTCTCCCCTGTGTTTGGTGATGATAACACCTCCCTTCAGCAGTGTGGTGTGTGGGATTCACTGGTGCTGTGAGTCTTTTGGTTTAAATAGGTGAAACATGAAGAAACAGCAGAGGGATATGTGTAGAAAGACCCTGTGGTTTCCACAGCACCTTGTGCTGTAGCCTGCTGAGAGCAGCCTGCCTCACACCTGGACACTTTTGGGGACAGATGTGCCTTACACACAGCTTATTCACGCCTTAGGTATCAGTCAACATCAGCAGGACATCTGCTCACCTGCCCCTTTTGGGAATTTACTGCAGGAACTGTTCTCACAAACCTGGGACTTGGCGATGAGTGCGTTTTGTTTCTTTTAGAAAAGCGTAGAGTCCTCATCTCAGTTGAGTCAAGAACAGAAAAGTGTCTTCAATGAAGATCTTCAGAAGAAAATAGAAGAAAATGAACGACTACATATACTTGTGAGTGAAATTTTGGTTAGCCTTTACTTTTGATTCAGGAAACTGGTGACACAAAGATAAGGAAAGTGCTGTCTGAAAACTGGTGGGTTTAGAAGCTTAGTTGTATGCCAAGCAGTAGATTAGATCAGATAGCTTGTTTATACAGCTGTTCAGTAGGCAAATAAGAAACTATTTTGACTTTGGATTCTTAAGACAGTCTGTGGAATCACATAAAATGTGTTTTCTAATTTAGATTTTTAACTATTGGTGACAGCTGCCCTACTGAAAATAGCCTGGTACTGGATGGATATTTCTTATTAGTTCGTTAACTGTTTCAGCATTGCTTTCAAGTTTAAAATATTTTCTGCAAGTTGCCATAATTAAGTTAGGAACTATTTTACCAAAATGGAATGCGTTTCACTTTAGAAAACTTGAGAAAAAACTTATGGTGCAAGTTCAGTTTTTCGTGTGTCTGCTATTAGTCAGCAATACATTTAAAGAATGCTTGGTACTACCAAACTTTGTTTTTATTAAAGTACTTTGTTCCTCAGTCTTTTCTCTGTAAATGAAATAAAATTTCTATTTGTCTGAGAACTACTAATTGCTATTAACCTGAACTGGCTAATGAAATTGGAGTAACTTATTAGACTGGATTCAGTAGTAAAATGAAGCTTTTTTAAGAGATTTTCTTTTTTTCATTTAGTTCTTTGAAGCAGATGAGCAGCACAAACGTTTAGAAGCAGAGCTGAGGAGTAGACTGGAGGTTTTGGAAACTGATGCTACCCAGCACCAAGCTGTGGTGGACAGCTTAACGAAGAAATACACAGAGACCATAGAGAGGCTGCAGAATGATAAAGCCAAATTAGAAGTAAGGAGTTTTTCCTCTTGCTTGCAAGTTTGAAAAGTTTTGAAATGCAATGTCTTGCTGTGTCAGCACTTACATTGTGAGATTATCTTCTTGCATAAAGATCAAGTCTCAGACACTAGAAAGAGAAGCCAAGGACTGTAGACTTCGAACTGAAGAATGGTAAGTGTCTTTTTTTCATGTAGTGACAATTTCATTGATGTGAAGAAATTAGTGCTGTGGAACATTACCTAGACTATTTTTTTAAGAATAATAACTTTTTTAGAAGAGGTTAAAAAAAAAAAAAAAAGACTTCGATAAAACTCAGTTTATATTTCCATGAAGACAGGTCTGACCTGTGCAGGTCAAGCCCTCTTTTCCTTTGCTGCATATGGAACAAGACAATTCCACAAATTCTGCTTTCAGTAAGAGCAGTTTTGTCTCCAAGCTTTTTAAATAGCAGTGATGTTGATGAAATCTTGAATTTATTTGTAATGGAAAACTATGGAAAGTAAAAAAGCTTGTATGAAACAAATATGTGTGAGTTTGCAAAAATTGCTTCTGAGAACAAAGTTTGGGTAACATATACTGAGAGAACAGATTGAAAAGAGTTTCAAAAATCCTTCTCCACTGCAAAAGCTTCTTCAACAATTGTTTTTGCTTCAGGTATAATGTTCTCAGCTAGAATATTTTAAAGTTTTTATCAGAGAATTATACTGTTAGTTTTGGAATATTTTTGTTGTCTTGAAGACAAGTTGTAGAAAATGGGAAGCTGAGGACTGTGGGCCAAATCAAATTAGGATACATGTCTCTGAAGTTCATCAAGCTGTGTTTTTTAAAAAGATATATATGCAGTATACATCTTTAATGAATAAGATGTGTAGTGAATGATCAGATGCAGAGTTCCTTCTTTCACACCATAACCCTGAAGTGTGTATTCTAATTATTTTGAAAGATGTGAAGGTACTTGAATCCAATAACACTCCTCTAATACAGGTCAGGATTTCACTAAAAATGACTTGCAGAAGAGGGTGAAAGCTGTGTTTGGTGGCTGTTTGCTTGTTCACGGTATTTGAAAAACTGTAGTCTTAATCTGCTACTATTCAGTTCAGGCCTTGTCTGTCATATTCTGTTATGACTGGGCAGTTGATGTCATTTGTCCCTACTATTTCAAGTTCTACTATATTAAGTTTTTAAAGATAATAAAGCCCCACAGTACATTTTAAATACCAAAATTACTGTCTGTTGAACACATGGCAGAATATGTCTCTGAGAATACTGTCCTTCTGTTTTCCCTGCCTTGTCAGGGGAGGGATCCATTTGCCTTTGACACCCACAGTTTACTGAGAAAAGCCAGGGGATGTGAGACTGGACAGCCTGCATGCTTTGAAAATGAAAGGGCAGAATGTAAGGCAAAACACGTCAAACTACTTGTTTGTCATTCCTGTACAGTATGAAAAGGAAGTATCAGTACATTTGCAGTTTGTCTTGGAGTTCATTTTCTGTCATGCTCAGTATGCTACTGCAGTACCTGCTGTACAGTTTCTATGCACTTTTGCAGTTGCCCTCCAAGAAAAATATTTATTCATGTGCATGAGCTACTTATTGGCCAATTTCTTCATATCTTCCATGTCTATTTTGGATTATTTTGCCTTGCTAGACCTGATAAGTTTCTGTGTACCAAATATTGTAAAAAAGGAAAAAAACCTGTCACTTTGACACCTTCCCCCCCCACCCTCCACTATATGTGCAGGCGTTCTGGATGGCAAATGGGAAGCAAAACAGTGAAGAATTTGGGGGCCTAAGTTGGGTAATGTGTGGAACTTGGTCTGAATCAATAATGGAGTGTTCTTTGTAGACATGTCTATATAATACTGAAATTTATTACTGTTCATCTCAGGAATATATTCTGATTATGTTAGTAATCTTAATTACTTAGGTTCACATGTATTTACACAGTCAAATGCAAGTGAAGAAAATTCAGAGAAAAATATTTGGGAATGCATCAGAAACATAATTGTCAAGTCTTGTCACAACAGGCAGTGTTGAAATATGGGGCTTTGAAAAGCTAGTGAGGTATTTCAAATAGTGATGTGACATAGTTAACTGAATTATTGACAACTCATTATCTCTTTATTGAAATATTGCATTGGATGCATAGTAACTAATTTGAAGGCCCTTTTACATTCCCATTCAAATTTTAGTAGAAAAGAATGCCTTCATATAGCTTATATAATAGTTGCACTATAGGAAAATGAGGTGAATTTTAACTCTGAAGTAAACTGAGCTTCTCAAGAAGGGAATTGAGGATTTACAGGTTTATGGTAACTTTCACTGCTTTTGTTAGGGATTAGGATTCAATGTTGTGTTAAATATGACATAAAGGAGGACAAATGATTCCTACTGTATTATTTCTATCTGACTTCTAGAAGGAGACAGATACCTATACACTCAAGAGATGCTTATAGTGAGATATGGTGATAGTGATACAGATGAAATTCTCAAGGTTTACAATGTGTGTGTGTGTGTGGTTTTTCGTTTGTCTCTGTTATTTAGCCAGCAACAGCTAAAGAATCTTCAAGCAGCTTTGGGCAGTAGACTGGAAGAATCTCTATGCATAATTAATGAAAAAGTACCTTTTAATGACACAAGTACGTATTACCTTGGTCTGGGTATCTTGTTTGATTTTTTTGGGCATCCATCTGGAGGGAGTACTCCTTATGAATTAAAATGTATTAGCTGTAAGAAATGTTGGACATCTGAACAGACACTTGGAGATAACTGTAGTAAGTATTCCTCATGCTTATCATGGTCTTCTTCAGTAATTCTAAAATACCAAGTTTTTATATATATAATGAAAATTGAAACTTTTGAAGGCTTTTGAGTGATTTGCTGCTTGTCTTGCTTAGTGTTGACAGAATATTGTAAACGATGAAGAAACACTGTCAGTTTAATGGCTGCTCCATAAAGATTGGTTACTCATCTCAAAGAGTATTGTTTTTGGCAGGGTGTATTCAAGAGTTGTAGTAAGTTAAGGTGGGGATAAACTGGTTGCTGCAGAGGTATTGCATCAATAATGGTCTGCACTTACTACTAGTGGGAAATTTGTCAGGGTTTCTGATTGATCAGAAAACACACAGAGTAGTTCTTACCTGGAGGTTGTCTCAGACTTGTTCATCTCTTCATGGGGAAAAAAGTTCTTTGAACCTGGGGACTTTACCTGAAGCAATGTTTTGCTGCTTCCTTTCCAACTGCTACTAGATCAGCTGAAGTGCAGAGGATCCCCTGGAGTTAGGAGTGCTCAGCCTTTGCATGGCTTTAGTACAAGCATGGGTTAGTGTGTGCCGGGTCAGTGCTGTGCACTGTGTGCTTTGCTAAGTAGTTGAACACAAGGGTGGGCAGGCACTGCCTGGACTCTCCTGGACCCTTCAAGACAAGGAGGACCTGGAACAGTGAGAAAGCTGAAAGTAGTGAAGGAGGAGCAGAGAAGTGAAAATAGGCTTTTGAATTTCCCCTATATTTCATTAGTAGCTTTTGCATTTTGCATTCAGTTTAAAACCCGATGACAATGTTTTAAGTAGCCTTAGGTTCTCTAAAAGCTGATCTGGCAGGTGCTACATGGGTAAGTGTTCCAAGTTCTCCACTGGGTTGGCAATCCAGTGAGTCTTGGCTTAGGAACACCAGATCATCATCTCTTTAGGAGATGTTGACTCCCATACAGCACATTGTGCTTAGGTGTTGGTGCCTTGAATTAATATACTTTTCACTTCTCTCCTCTCACTTTGCCTGGCATCTGCTGCCCATTTCTATTTCTCTGGCTTCTTTAGCTCATATTTTTTATAGGTGGTTATCACTGTAGCAAGAACTTTGCTAATCTGCTCACTCAGCTGCCATAGCATATAATGCCTTTGCTTGTGTAGTAGAAAGCACTGCAAATAGAGAACATCTCTTTAGTGATAGATCAATGAACGTCAGGAGATGTTTGTTTGCTGTGGATTCCAGCTGTCTTCCTATCGACTCTGTAGCTGGCTTCAGGTGTAACTAGCAGCTAATTTCAGTAACAATCAAATGACTTCCTGACTGCTAAGTGTGATTTCCAGAGTAGAAAAAGTTTTCTGAAGCATTTTGTTAGGATTCAGTAATTTTGGACAGGGTTTTTCCGCTCTAAACATAACTGTCTCTTCCCATGTGTTAATAGCCAAATGTGAATGACACAAAAGGAATAAAAAATTGTAAATTTCTTTTGTGAGCAAATGTTAAATTAAGCTGGTTGTTGTTCAACTGAATTGAGAATGGATGTGATCCATTTCAAATCTCTAAGACTTTGTAAGCTGTTCTCTGGGTACAAATAGCCCTCTGCCCCTACAAAAATTGTGCCTGCTTGTACCTGAATAATCATTCTAGTTAACTTCATGACTGGAGCAAAATGCTGAAATACATGGAGAGTGCATCTTAGTCTAAATTATCAACATAGGAAGTGTACAGGAGCTTTAAAAGACGTTGAAACTATTCAAAAATATATTAGTTTTACTTGGCCATCCTTGGAATGTAATTGAAATTTGAACATAAACTTGAATTCTTTAAATGTGTTTTCTTTTAAAAGATTTTTTCACTCTTATTTGTGGTGAATACTGTTTTTTGGGCAAGAGGAGTCTTATCTTTCAAATTCAGGGTCTTCAGATGATTAAATGTGACTTAAAATGTGAGGCAAATATTGAACTGCTTTCCCTCCACTTAATCACAGAAACTGTTCTTAAGTGAGGATATTTAGGCCTACCTTATTGGAGTTAGTTGTTTGTATCTCTTTAGTTAATATTGCTTGCATAACCTGTAGTACCCCTGCAATGAAAATTTATTTTTTTTAATTACTATTTTCCAAAAAATGTGTCTTAACACCCCTCACAATTTAGCAAGGACATGTAACTCAATTTTTGTCCTGTAGGATCTACTCAATACAATGCTCTGAATGTGCCATTACACAACAGAAGGAATCAGGTAAGCCCTTCTTGTGGTTTCATGTGACTCTGCAACTTTCTACACAGATACTGAAATAAACCCACTCAGTACCTGAAATGGCAGAAGATAGCCTGTCTTACTACTGTCATGATATTCTGTGGGCCTCTGCACTTTTCCAGAGGAAGTGTTTATTGTTCTTATGTTAAGGAGTCTTGTTAAAGTTATGCAAAATATTCTTTTATGGAGCCAAGCTGCAGTAAGTTAGAAGTTGAACATTTAATTTTTAAAGTTGATTAAAACTACACTAGTTCAGAGGTCTTTTGTTGAAAGAAGGTAGGTTTGGTATCTTAATTTCGTTTTTCTCTCAAACTGAGCTTTTTCAGTCTTATCACTTGGGCTCCAGAGAATGTTTGCATTTGGAAGTGGCACATTGGTGTGTGCAATAAAATGCCATGTTAGTTAACGTTATTTGTCACTAATCACAATCCTTTCAAGGAGTAAATCATGTCACTTAGATCTCTGCATGGCTCATTCACATTTTGTGGGGTGCTTCTTGCCAAAGCACCTCTTATTGCAGCAAAATAACCCTTATAAATTTAAATACTTTTAGAAAATAAACAGCTTCTGTTCACTACTGTGATTTCATGAGATTCCTTGGGCGTGTTTATTCAGTATTCAAAAACGAGCATTAGTTTTCTGTGAAAGACTAAGTAAGGGTTTTTACAATAGCAAATCAGAAACGTGGATGCAGTCAAAATTTTCCTGTGTTGCTACCACCGAGGATGGGCTCTACAGCACTGTGGGTTTTTTTCCTGTTTGCATGTATGTCTCCAGCCTTCAAGTTAGTGCATTCAGATGCTACAGTAGAAAGATTTAAAATAATTACTTTCTCCATTCTTCAGAAGTGCCTATAAAGAGACCTTTTTCCTAATAATGTCTGCTGTGAAAACAGGTGACCTGCTGTTCAGGTTTGTGTTGGAAATAGCCCTAAATTTCAGGTTGCTGCTGCTGAGTTCCAAGAAAAATCTGAATAACTGCATGGAGAGTTTCTCCTTTTACTATTTTCTGCCAGCACTATGTCAGGCAGCCTCATGCTTCAAGATCTGAAGTCTTGAAAATGTTCCAGGACAGATTTTTATGACTGGCTTTGTCAGTGGAGGCAAAATGCTGGTGTATTAGCACGGGCTGCAGTGCAAAGGACAGCAAAACAGTAATAGTGTCTGTTTTCCTTCCTTGCATAGCTAATTAACATACACAATCGGAGTTTGACTGCTTTAATTACTCACCACCATCCCAGATCCATAATCAAGGTTGACTTGATTCAACAGTCCATTGAAGCATTAGGAGTACATCTCTGAACAATAAGTTATTCTTGGCTGAAATGTCACTATAACCTTGTTCTCTTCCCATAAGTCACAACAGAGTATAGTTTTCTTCTCTCTTGAATTTGTGTTCCGTTCTGCAGTAATTTCTTTGATACCTTCCTGCTGTGCAAAAGCCACAGAACAGCTTTACTCATGAGCAGCAGCTCAGTTCTGTCCAGGAGGATAATTGAGTGTTCCTGATTAGAGAAGCAGACACCTTTAATTCTGTGAGGAAACATCATTGGTTTTTACTGATTAAATTGATGTTTCCTTGCAGCCAGGTGTTGAGCTGTTGTCAGCAATTAGTCTGTTGTTCTTTGGAAATTTCACCCACGATTTCAGTAATTGTGCTGACCTCTCAGTGTTCTTGTGGCCTGTAGTTTGAAAAATGCAGCAGAGGCAAAGCATCACCAGTTGTGTGCAATAGAAAGATACTTTGTTGCCATAGAATAACATTCCCTTCTGTGTGGCACTGTAGTTTATGAATAAAAATTAAGTTAAACATAATTGCTGCTATGTATTTTAGGCTGAAATAGTAACAAGAAATTGCTGATAATGATTCTTTGTATCCAAACAGGCTTTTTTTTTTTTTTTTTTCATATTTAAATAGATCCTTGTCAAATACAATCATTTTATAACTGTCTTCACAGCTGAAGTTGCGAGACCTTGCTGGTCAGGCCCTGGCTTTTGTACAAGAACTTGTAACAGCTCTCCTGAACTTCCACACATACACTGAGCAGAAGGTACAGATCTTCCCCATCGATTCTGCAACAGACACAATATCACCCCTAAATCAGAAGGTAAGGTTTACACACTTCAGCTACAAGTATATTCAATTAGTTAGATTTTCATAAGTGATTGATCTTAGTCATGCAAACTTGCACCATCTTTCCTGGAATGCTGTGAGTGTGTTCCTGAGAGACAGGCTCTCCTGTGTGAGATGTCTTTTCTGCTGGATGTGGGTGAGGGGTAGCTGCAGACAATCCTTTTCCCCTGTGCCTCTGATAATCAAATCAAAGCTTCGCTTTTTAATTGCTAAACTGAAGTGCATTTGTTGAAACAGTTCAGCTGACTTGTTTTAAAATAATAATGAACAAGTGTTGCACTGCTAAATGGAGCTTGTTTTAGTTAATGCACTGGGGCATGAGAGATGTTGAGACAGGATCTGATCTTGTGTTTTAAGTGTTTAGTTATAATGTTAAATAAAGGATAGAAGGCAGGCTTGTGAGGGAGACAACCTGGAGTCTGTTCCCTTGTCAAAAACCAGATTTGTAATCTGATTTTGGGCTACTTATGTGAAGACTTCTCTTATACGTATTCTGAAGCTTCAGGTTTGTAAAGCATGTTGAAATTAATATGAGAAATCTGACTCATCTCTTTCGACACAATTCCATGGAAAGGCTTTCTGAGAGTATCATCCAGAGCTGTTAAGCTGCATGTTTTGACTTTGTTTTTCTGTGCTGTGAAATATAGAAAATAACTGTGCACAAGGATTTGTGTGGGGATGCATATATGTATCCTTGAGAACAAATTGCATTAAGATCAGAGTTGACTTCATAGTTTAAGAGGATCTGTGAGTATTTAAGTTGCTGGGTGTATTTTGTGATTTGGTCTGTAATTTCAGTTTGGTGGTTGGTAGGGCTCAGACTTTATCTACTGAGGTGAATTGTGGTTTGCATTGATCAAGTGGCTGCAGTGCATGTGGTGTCAATGTTAACTATCACCAAACTTTCCTGTTCTTTGGAAAACCTCCTGTAATCTCTTTGCAGGTAACAAATATGCTTGTGAAGGTGGTTATCAACTAGAGAAATCCAATTCTGTTTGCTTTCTCAGTTGTTTCAACTATTTTAGTCAAGAATACCCTTCTGCAGAGATTCAGCATAGATATTAGTTTGAGAACATTTTCCTGCTCCTGCCACCAAATGTGCTCAAATGTCATGTCCTTCTTGTGAAAACTGTGTTGTTTTGTCATCTTTCAGATTTTTTGGGGCAGGAGTGATGTCTCTTTTTTGTAATGTGGCCCAGTGTGATGACTGCATTCTCAGATACTACTGCAGTTTACACTAATGGAATAAAATCAGATTTCCTAGACATCACTTCTCACAGATTTTTTTTCCCCCCTAACCTCCTAGTTAATATTTTGTTGTTTTTCAGCACAGCTGAAACATGCAACTTAATCAGAACCATAATTTCATTTTCCTTTTCTTATAATTGACTCTGATTCAGTAGATTGGGCTTTGTTTTCATAATTATGACTCTTGTCGTCTGCTCCATTGTGTATTCATAACCTAATTCCCTCAGTGCATCTGACTTCTCAGGGCTTTTGCTGTGACTTTCCAGCACTGAAGCATCTTTTATTGCTTACTGAAGCTGTAGTTGCTCCTGTATTTTTGATTAATTTATCTATTTGCTTGGCAGATGTTCTCAGTGTGTTTTGGTTTGGTTTTTTTTAATTTTTTTTAGCTAATCCACCAAGTTGGTTAAAAACCTTCCCTTAATATGGTAGAGAAAATGAAACAAGTGTCAGGTAGTGGCTTAGCAGACTTGCACTGATTTATTTTTCCCCAACTCCAGGTCTTGTCTGGTGCTTTCAAGCTATTTTCCCCACCAAACACTCAAAGTAGATGTGGACAATGCCCTGCCAGGTTCAAGTATTCCTATTCTCTTTAAGTGTTGGATTGCTGGGTTCTGCTGGGTCTACAGCATCATGCTTGATAATTCAAGTCCTCTCTCTTGCAACACAAGCCAGAAGCATTCTGCATGTGTTATTTCTTCCTCCTTAGATTTAGGAATTTTCCCTAATTCCATCCAGGTTTGTGCATGCATGGATGAGAGCTTAGCATCTCACTCTTGTTAACACTGTGTTATTGCACTGTAATAATACAAGGAATAATTAAAATCTCCTGTACTCTGTTTGCCTGGGATCTCTAGCTGCTGTTGTGGTATAAATAATCAAAGGTGAAGGTATCTTGCTGTGGGGTAAAATAAAAACCAAGATCACTTTTGACTACCTGTATTAATTTGTGGAAGAAGCTTTTTGTGATACTGAGGTACCAAAATGGAAGCCTGATGGTGTTGTTACAATTTGATTGTGTGTAAGAGTACACATTATCTTCTCAGGTCTGCTTTTTTGAAGGCAAAATTAGCTGTAGGATTTACTTAAGCAATTTTTAGCAAAGTCAGGCAGGTCCATGAGGCCAAAGTTTCATTACTGCCCAAACCTGTCATAGTTGTAGAAGTAAGAATTGTCCTGTGGTTAGTTGGAGCTCCATGCTTTGCACTGGCATAAACATGCTTTGACTTATGTTGAAAACTGGGCTGGACACAGATAAAGACATATTTTGAACTTGGGGTTAGTTCTTCAGTACTTTGCACAGAATAGCTTTGCAAATGTTTGTGCTGATGGACAAGGCTGGGAAGCAAACAGCTTTTGGGAGGAAAGTGGGATAGTTTATTCTGGTGGCCTAATGGTGCATGGATCTAGCCTTAATTGGATGGAGTTGAGAAAGGAATGCAAGAAGAGTATTCAAAACTAAAAAGCAAGGGTTTGGTGTGCTGTGCATAGCAGGTAAAATGGGATAGGATGCTGTGGCAGAGCCCAAGGTGTGGTTTTGCCTGGACTTCGAGTATTTCTCACTTTCCCTCAAGGTGTGTTCTTGCCCTCTAGAAGAGGTGGCTGTGCATCACTGGGCTGTTGGTATCTCATTAATGACATCCTGGGCATCGTTAAAGGGGACAGGACTTTGCCAGAAGGTCCCATTCAGTTGTTAGCTTGGCAGAGCTCACAGAGCTGTCAGCAAGCACCATTTTAAAACCTGTCTGTGCTCAGTTTTCACAGTATCTCCATGAAAACGCTTCCTACGTTCGCCCTCTGGAGGAAGGAATGCTGCACTTGTTCGAGAGCATCACAGAGGACACTGTAACAGTCCTGGTAAGATTTCCTCCTCTTAGCATCCGAAAAGATTTTTACAGAGCAAAAGCACTTACCTGTTGTTTTTTCCTTTCAGGAAACAACTGTGAAATTGAAGGCCTTCTCAGAACATTTAGCTTCCTACTTAGGCTTTTTAAGAAAGATTCTTCCTTATCAGTTAAAAAGGTACTTTTCATTTGATAGATCAAATTTAAAGGCATTGTGTCAGGCATGCAGTATTGTCAGCACCTACAACTCAAACATTAAGTCAAACCTTAAATGACTCTGGCCTCTGCTCTGTCTTAAAAAGCTGAACACTTTTTAAAATTTTTTTTTTTCTTGCATGGTGGTTTCTAAACCTTGAGATTAGGCATGGCTTGTTTAAGGCATTAACACTAAAAACATGTATTTTAAAGCCCCTCCTCTCCACCCCTCACAGATGAGACTTTGAAAATATGTGCAGCTTTCATTAATGTTTCTTAATGTTATTCAATAGCATTGATACTATTGAGGTGTGATGCACTGAAACTGGTAATGCCTTGAGCCTCTCTGAGGATTATTTATCATTCAGTAAATGTAGCAACATAGTAAAACTTGGCCAGGTGCACATCCCTTCTGCTGTGAAAATCCTTGTTCCTGAGTTGATCAAAGGGAACTGAATTATAGGTGCAAACAACTGCTTAAAAAGAGGGTTTGGACTAAGGAAGAAGAAGAATCTTGATTTATGCCTCCTTTATACCTGTTCTCGTGCTCCTTAGGAAGCAAAAGAGAATTTATGTAGTAGAGGGAAGAGTCTTTAAACTTAAATTGCTGCAATCAATTCCTTGCTGTGAGAGTCAGTCATTCCTGGCTTGTGACAGAAACACCTAAGAGTGGAGGTGCACACAGTAATTTTCATGTAGTGCTAAGTTCCTCTGCTATGTTAACCTTTCTAAAATAAATTCCTAGTCTGCTGTTGCTTTGGACTGGGGAGGTAGGGAACACCTATCTGCTCCAAAACTCGTCAACTTGTTTTTTTTTTTTTTTAAGATAATTGCTTGCTTTTAAAAAAATAATTCATATATTCCTAGTTTGGAAGAAGAGTGTGAGTCTTCTCTTTGCACAGCTGCTTTGAGAGCTAGAAATATGGAGCTGCACAGAGACATGAAAAGGTTGACTGCAGTCTTTGAGAAGCTACACACCTATGTCAGCCTTTTGGCCTTACCTAGTAAGTGTCAGTTCTGCCTTGGCTGGTTACCCTGGCACTGCTGTTCTGTGGGTTTTAATAGTGTGATTGACAGTGTGCCTTTTGTCATCTCTTAATTATGAAATTGTTAATAAACTGCATTCTGTTACTAATCATCGCTTCCAGCCCCTCGTCTTCATAAGGTTATTACAGCTGTCATGGGAATGACTGAATAAAATGAGGTAAAGCCTTTGTGTGGGAAACCATCTCCAAATGCATCCTGTAAATAGCAGGAGGAAATGGTTACTGTACAGCTTCAGGTTATTTCAGTCTTCACTCTTTAGAAGGGCCCAGATGGTCTTTCCTACAGCTGTGAACATGTCATTCTGTATGAGTGGTTTTTGAGACCAAAACAATTGATATTTATGGAATCTGAGTAAAATCTAGGGAACCTGAAAGTCTTTTACCTGCCTAATCTGGTAAAATTGGATGTAGGTACATTTGATATTGAAGGGGAAATTTAAGTAACTGAATCTGTTATGACTCATACTCCGTGCAAATGATTCTAGTAGGTGGAAATTGAATTCTTTTCAAAGCTAACTTTTTCCATTCATGGTCAAATCTTAGTGTTGTGGTTTTCCCTCTTACATGGTATTCTTAGGTACAAGACCAGAAGGACTCCTTAGGACAAATTACAACTTCGTGTTTACAAACATTGCTGCAAGTCTTCATGGATTCCATGACATTTTAAAAGGTGAGAGCAAGGAATGTTGTCTTGTTTCAGCTTTGCTTCTTTCTATTTAGCACTGCACACGTGTCCTCTCTCTGTAACAGTGTTGAATGTATCATATGTGATAAATCTGGTTTGTTTTACCTTTACAAACTAAGAAACTAAACCTACTAAGCACTTGTTTTAGACATTCAGGCATGGTTTTCATTCTTCCATTCTTTTAACTTTGTTCTTCAAAGTTGCTGGATTATTTGTGGCTATCCAGATTTTCCTGAGCAGTGTCGTTTTCCTTTCTGAACTTTATTGCTCTACTGAAACTAGCATACAGAATGGAATGCTGTGAAATGTACATATTCTCCCCTGCATATGTAGCATTGACTTAGTACCTGCCTTCAAAGTAGAATTTTTCATTCCTATTTTTAGGCTGATGACTATTTTTAACATGAACACATAACTAAAGCTTACGAAGAAGTCTGGGTTCTTTTTGAAACTTGACTTCCTCTGGAAAAAGGCTTACCTTGCTTTTATCAGAACATCATGGATATGTTATGTTTTCACTGAAGTGATATTTGGTTAGAATTTTAAAGCTTATGTTCCTGTACATCCTGGAATTTCAGTACCATGTAGCTGTTTCTGGGGAGAAAATAATCCATAGAGATGAATTGGTTTTTTTTACAAGTCAGCTGTTTAAACATTAAGCTTTTATAATTTTAAGCAAAATTTGGTTTTTTTTTCCCCAATATCATCAATAGTATGGCCTCATTTTGCAGAGTCCTTTTTGAAAAAAAAAAAAAGTTCTATTAAAGATTGTACCTCACACAAAATGAGACCCTAAACCAAGAGTTTTGTAGCATAGATAAGTTTAAAATACTTTCTATCTCTTAGTATGGTCACTATAATATAAAGTCAACCCAGCTTACACTTTAAAGGAAATATAGAAAATAGAAGTACTGATGAAAACTGTCAATAGAATTCATTAGCTATCAACAGAAATGCTATACTTAACATCTCACACTCCCACGCTCCGTGTTTGATTTCTCTCTTCTTTCTTGATCCCAACTAGTTTTGAACTTTGCAAGATTAGTTCAGATTATAACTTGTGGTGGTGATGATCTTGGATTTCTTCATTCAGTAGCAGTAATACTCTGTTGTAAAATAGGTGCAAAATGTTCACTTGTCAAACAATTGCTTTTCTTTTTTAATTAAGCCAAGTTGAGAATGTTCTCACACAAGAAATACTTGATCCTTTTTGAATTTTGGTGCTTTTGAAATTAATATGTCTAGGCTAAGATGTTTTTGTGAATGACTTCCAAAACGTTTTGTGTTCTTATTTTGACATAAATGTGCTTTTCCTTTTCCAGATATTTCCAAGCACTATAGTCAGAAAGCTGCTTTAGAACAGGAAGTTCCAACTGCCACACAGAAACTCATAACTACAAATGACTGTATTTTATCCTCTGTTGCTGCTTTAACAAATGGAGCAGGCAAGGTAATGGATATTTTTGTTTCAAACAGTGCCCTAATTGTGCAGGTTTTTAAGAGAAAAAAAATAAGCGTAGCTAAATGATTTAGAAAATCTCTGTGTGCCTCTGATATTAGTAAACTATTGTGTCAGGTTTATTCTTAAGGTGTTTTCAGGCTATGAGTTAAAAACACCTGAGTGATAAAAGTAGAAACTGTGAAGAAGATGCTTTGTGTTAGCAAGGTCTAAGTTAGGAAGAGCCTGTAGCTTGTTTCAAAGACTTGTTGTGAAGTCCAGTTTCACTAAATACTTGTCTTTTAGAAGAATAATTGCTCCAGTGAACCTTTCTGGTCAACTTAACTCAAAAATTCACTTCTCTTGGTATGTCTAGGTGGCCTCATTCTTCAGCAACAATGTGGATCACTTCACCAGCTCGCTGAGCTGTGGCCCCAAGGGAGGCACGGAGTTCATCAGCCCTCTCTCAGCTGAGTGCATGCTGCAGTACAAGAAGAAGGCAGCTGCTTACATGAAGTCTTTGAAGAAGGTTTGTTCAGCCAGCACACTTGCACAGGGAGGGCGTGGTTCTGTTGGTGTCTGGTTGTGCCACAGAAAATACAAACTACGGCTTTGCAGAATTTGGAATGGAAGAGATTATCTGAATGGCAGGTTTTGGCTGAGGAAATGGATCCCTCAGTGCAATAATGCTATTGACAACTTTAGAGAGCATGGCTGCCCTCACAACTGAGGGTATGTGCCAATTCTGCCATTACCCATTTCCACAGATTATTTCTGTGCCAAGACTCCAAGGAGAAGGGGGTGGCTGCTCATTTAAATTTCCTCCTGTGTTCACGAGAAATAAGGAGCAAATGCTATCATATTCTTACACTTGCATTCACTGGAAGACAGTGGAGAGCAATTAGGGGGGAAAGAGGCAGCTGAAAAGGAGGTACCCTGGAGAAAATGTGCTGAACCAAAGGATTGAATGCTCGCTGTTGTCTTCATTAAAATTAACAATTAAGTGATTATGTGCTTGTTGTTGCTAACTACATTGATGATTATTTAGTTGTTACTAAATCACTGTCTGTAAAGAGGACCTTAAGATGCCTTTGATCATTGATGAACACTTGGGGTTTTCTGAGCACTTTTGGGGCAGTATTTCTTGTGAACTCAAACCATTTTTTCCTACTGCCTGGTAAGCATGTGGAACATGGGGTTTCTCCTTTTACTAAAGTAAGGAAAGTAGTAAGAAAAAAGAAGTAGAATACGTGTTCTGATCTAGTGTGTGACACGTTTTGAGAGGGGTTTTTTGATTCTTCTGCAGCCTTGTGCAGATTCAGTGCCTTATGAAGAGGCTTTAGCCAATCGCAGAGTTCTCCTGAGTTCTACAGAAAGCAGAGAAGGTCTTGCACAACAGGTATCCTGGTATACACTGTACTAACATATATGGTGTTGTGTATTTTGAAAAGGTCAACTTATATCAAAGTCTCCACATATTTATGTCTGTGGTCATCTGTAGGTGTATATGAATATGCTGAACCCTTAAATTAGACTGTAGACATCTTGTAGAGTTTTGAAAGTAAAACTTAACCCTTGTCAGGCTGGGTTATCTGCAGAATGTACATATAGATATAAGAGGATTATGCCATTGATATCTTCATTTGGAAATACAGGAATTCAGGTAGTCTTTAATAATTTAAATAAATGCAAAATAAAGACAGGAATAAGGCATAGTGAAAGATTAATATGTAACATTGTGTAGTGTTTTGAGTCCTCTTTTGGACTATGCAGGAATTATTAGCACTGATTAAGAGCAGTGATTTTTCTTTTCAGTTAGAATAATAGATCACAGTTTTTATCTTCTAGTTTCTATCTGCCTGTATATGTTTTTTTTTTCTGGAAGGTGAAGCAGGGGAGATAATGTGGTATTTAAAAGACCTGCACAGTTTGTCCATTGCTTCATATGAATGAGAATAGCTAATTAATACTGGTACTTTTTTGTTGGCTTTATATACTCAGCCTGTGCTTGACTCATTGTTATTGAACTGTTACAGAAGCAAATACCTGTGATTTTTTTTT
>VZTJ01004172.1:46068-62813 GCA_013397795.1 Orthonyx spaldingii | reverse complement strand
TTTTTTTTTTTTTTTTGCAGTGGCCAATATTCTAAGTGTATTAGTAGGAGTGAAATGAATTTCAGCAGAAATGTGCAGTGATTGGATGTGTTCTGTTCCATAGTTGTTTCCTTACCTGGCCAAAGTGGGTGTTTCTGTCTGAGTGAGGTGGGACAGCTGGGAGGGGACAGTTTGTCTTTCTAGCACAGAAAAAAGTAGTGCTGGTGCAAGGTACTCATCTTTCAAGTTTTCGTGGAATTCTCCCTGCTTTGATTTTTTCACCTAATATGATGTTGCCAGTTTTATGAGCTGTGCATGTTTCAAACTGATTAAATCATGTGGCCATTTTTGACAAAGAAGCACAGCTAAGCATTCAGCTCAAAACAGTAGTTGTTTACCTGCTGCACTTTGTTAGCTCACTTATGTAATGGTTTAAAATAATACTGTCCTCAAACATTTCCTGTGTGTGGCTTTTTTCCTCCATGGGTCCAATAACCTGGACTGTAAACTTTCCCTCCTAAAGGTCCAGCAGAGTTTGGAGAAAATTGCAAAACTTGAACAAGAAAAAGAACACTGGATGTTGGAGGCCCAGCTAGCTAAAATAAAGCTAGAGAAAGAAAACCAAAAGTTGAAGAACTCTCTTAGTGGGCATTTAACTGAAACTATCCAGGAGCGTTCTGTTTTGCCAAATATAGTGGAACAAAGGAAGGAAACCACAGAAAAGAGTCTGAGGGAACCTATTAAGAGCACTAGTCTGGTAAGTGATCTTTCCCTTCAATAGAGAAAAATCCACTTTCTTTAGTAGCAGTGCTGTTTGATCCGTGGAACACTAAAAATTAAAGCCTTTTGACTGTGTTGGAAAGCATTCACTCCTGGGGTCCTTGTATTTAAAAAGCTGCTTGTGAATACTTTCTGCAGAGTTTTTCACTTCTTGGATTTCGAGACTTTGTTCACTGTCTTTACTATTGTGGAGGTATTCTTGTAGTTCTGTACTTCTGTGACTGAGGGGGAAATAATAGGTGCTTAACCTCCTGATTTGTCTGTAGTTAGGAAACCTTGCAAGTGGTCTGTATCTCAGGTTGGGCCTGTGTTTCCAATACTTCTATTCATCTCTAGGTATGTTAGAGCAAATGAAAGTAGATAGGTAGTGTTTATAAATCGGTTTGAAGACTTATTAGGGTCAGTTTGAGTTCAGCAATGACCTTTTGGATGTAGTATGCATTCTTTCTGTGCTCTTCTGTGTTGGTAAATGGCTTTTTCCTGTTTACTACACATACTTAAAATGAGTTGGCCTTTCCCTTGAATTCCACTTCTGAAGTGGCATAGTGGTATTAACAGGAATGTCATCTATAAGAAATAATAAATCTACTGAACTCAGCATTCAATAGAATTTTTCTTGTCCTTCCTACTTTCCTGCTCCAGGATAAAAATAACCAGTAGATTGTTTTGAAAGCCCCAGTTTTGAAGTAAACTGGCATCTTAAATTGGTGATCCTCTATTTCAATCCTTAGAAGTTCGAAGAGAATGTTACTCACAGGTCAAGATATTGTATGAATATTTCCCATAAACAGAAATCTCTGGTACTATTGAGATCGGGGGAAAAAAAACCAACCCTTTGATTTTCCATGAAGATATGCTTTCATGAAACCAGGTGTTGGCATACACTGCTCCTGTAGAGTTTTGTCAGTGCTTGCAAGTCAAAGAGGGAAGGAAGGAATTTGGAAGGTATTCAAGAAATCCAAGTTGACTTTTCTTGCTCCTAAACATGACAAGTAATGTTTCAGTGTGCTAAAGTGCCTCTGAATTAGTTTTATATTATCAAGCAGTTGCATAACCACACAAGCCCAGCTGCATCTTGTTGCTTTTATTGCCTTTTCCCTGTGTACATCCTAAGACAGGAGATATATTTTTGAGAGTTGGTGTCAGGTTTAATTCTGCTCAAGGCATTCATATAACCACTCTTGTTTATGTTACAGGTGGAAGTACTTAAACTTGATTTCAGTTTGAACTGTTGCAAGATTCTATGACTGAAACCAAAATGCAGCTATGGTATCTATTTTTTTGCATTTCTCATTAAGTGTATTTTCTTCCTTGTTCTAGATTGGAATGTTGACTGTAACTACTGATAATGAAAAGGTAATCTGTTTTAAACATTATTAAAACCCATCTGTTAAGTACTTCAATTCTGATTCTGTTAAACTTATTCCAGAGGTCTAATTACCAAGAATACTCCTGTACAATGGCATGAGTTGACAGTATAGTTTTTATATACTAAATGGTCAAATTTCTGAAATCCATGTGTTTCTTAGTTTTCTTCTTCTGTTAGTGAACTGTTATTTTACCCCTGTAAGCATTTTGCAGCACTGTGGACTCAGGGTCTGTTCTCTGTAATTTGAAGGAAGCTTTAGTCTCTCTGTGTCTCAGTAGCCCAAACTGCATTCCAAGCCTCAATGCTTAACCCTTGAGGAAGGGCTTAAGCTGCATAAAACACCATGGCTGCAGTGCCTGGGGTACAAAGCAGAGCTCACACTGAAGCAAACCTTGAACCAGTTGTCAGTCTAAATATTAACTCTTCTTTAGCCCTGCTATAATGTAACCCTTGCCCCAGCAGGAACTTCCCAGAGTAAGATTCAGTGCTTTCCCTTTCCTGATATCACAGGGAAGTGATGTGTAGTTGAGTTTACTCCTCCTTTTCATCTGGAATTGTGGTTAAAGAGGGGTAGGGGGCTACATAATAACTGATACAAGTTGTTGAAGCCTTCTGCTTAGTGCTGAACTTGAAGGTGATGACAAATCATGTGAAAGCTGCCTCCAGTGGGTTACTCTGTAAACTACTGAGTTGTTTGACTTATTTATTTTTTATTTTCTTTTTTTTAAATGTCAAATGTCTAAAGAAAGTTCTGGAATGTGCAACATTAGAAATAGTTATGACTTTTTTAAGCTTCTGAAATGCAGCTATGTGAAGGAATTCTTCCTTGTTGGGAAGAGACAGTCAGTTTTCATGTAGGTGAAAGCTGTTCACTTTTGCAGTTGATTTTCGTCTTCATCAGACACTTGATATGTTAAAGCAAGTTAAATTCTTACCTCTTCAGTCAGCTCTGTGTCCTGTAAGGAAATCTGACATTAAGAATCACCATCAGAGTGACAAATTGCAGTGTGGCCTGCTGCAATTTGTTGTGTTTGGAGAATTTAATACCTTTTGATAGAGCAGGCAGGCCTCAGAAGCAAAGAAGTCTGTATAGAGGCAATGTTCTGATTCAGGTATTCAGTCTGCTAAAGATAAATGTTGTCTGCTTAAATTTTTGCTTTCCCAGGCTCCAGATGCTGAGTCTCGTGAAGACCTGATCAAAACTCATTACATGGCCAGGATAGCAGAACTGACCTCTCACCTGCAGCTTGCTGACAGCAAATCAGTGCACTTCCATGCTGAGGTGAGCATGCAGGCTATGACAGTAAATCTCTTTCTGAGCTTTGCACAGGCAGGTGCTGTGATTGTGAGTTTAAATATACAGAGCGTAATGTTTTATAAAAATCTATTCCTGGAGTATTTTTTGACTATGGTCTAGTATGCATAAAAACAGATACTGTAAAAGAAGTTTTTATATTTAATAAATCCTTTGGTAGCCTTGTCTTGGCTGTATTAAGCAGTATAATGTCTGTGATGTATAGGTTTGTTCATATAAGCTGAGGCAGCTGGCTTTAGTTACCAAGGAAGTTTTGACTTAATTTTAAAGTGATGCTGATGTCATTCAAAAATATTAGAGTGTATTATGAAGTGATGGAAACAGCTCTCCTGAGAAATTTGGCTCTTAGGCATAAGTTATACTGCAAGAATGAACAAGATGATTCATTTTATCGATGGTTTCCTTTTCATTTCAAGTCATGGGGGAACTTTCCTTGAAAGTAGTGGCTGTTTTGATTTGTGTAATAAATGATGTGGAGTATACCAAGGCTCCAACTTAACAGAGCAAATCCTCTTAAATATTTTTTTAATGGAAGATGACATAGTTTGGGGGAACCATCTTTTCTGTGGTATTTGAGCCATGTATGAAGTGAGTTGTTTGTATTGCTTTTTACTTATGAAAAATACAGTATTTAGAGAATTGGCAATATGGTAGCTCTGTAAAATGAAACATTTCATGTTAACTATTCCCTTACCTCTGCATTTAAAAATGTGCACAAGCTCTAACTAAATTTCATGAAATCCAAGTATCACAGAAAGATGGAGAAGTCCAAAGCAACCACTTAAGGCCGCCACAAGGCAATACCCTGCAACTGACTTTGCTTCCTTGCACCCTCCCTATCCTGCTGTTGGTAGTGTCGAGCACTTGCCAAAAGATTGTCTCTGGCAGAGAAGTCCAAGGAATCACTCACGGAAGAGTTGAAGCTTGCCAGTCAAAACATCACCAGATTACAGGCAAGTAAATTGTTCTGTGATGTAATAGATACATTTTGTAATCATGTGTAAGGGGAAGTTGGAGCAGAAAAGTTACAACCATCTAGCCTGGCCATGCCATTGCTAGGTCCTGAGTTATGGAGTATAAAAACTCTAATGGTATATAGAGAAGAGCCTTATATAATACACTTTAAAACCCAGGTATAAAGTTGAAGTGGAACATGCTTCCAAGGAAAAGGTTATAGTGGCCAAACCTCTGTGTTTTAGCACATTTGATGTCAAAGATTTTCATGAGAATGAGGGAGGGTTAATGGCAAAAGCTGTGCTTGTGTGGGTGATTTCAGATGATACCAGGAATTCTTAATCCTTTCTTGCAGCTGGGTCTGAAACTTTTAAAAAATGCCAGATTGATTTGGGTTTTTTTAGTATAGGTACCTTAATATTAAGCAAAAATCACTTTGGGGTAATGTTTAAGAAGCTGTTGTTAACAATAATAGACTCTTATGCCATCCTTTGAGTGGCCTGTCCCTTTGTCCTTCTCCTCCACACAGCTGAGAAAGGAGCCAATAGTAAAATAAAGCATTTATTAATGCTCAGTTCATGTATGCCTTCATGTTTTCTCTACACTTAGTTCACGTCTTTATTGTTCACCTGTCTATGAGGGTCAGTACCAAAACTGCTCCATGCAGGCAGTGAATATAATGTTAGAAGCTTTGAGCAGTTGTGCCCACAAACAATCCTTTCTAAACACTTTTTTGATTTGTTCCTTTAAGAAATTCCATGATCGATGCTGAACTCAGCATGAGATGTTAATTTACAACTGCATATTAAACTTTCTGAGAAAAGATAGCAGGCACACCATTTGTATGTTTAGTAGTCTGCATAATACTGAACTTGTTAGGTTGGAAGGATCCTCAGAAGGTGATTTGTCCCCCTCCTTTGGTCAGAGCAGAGAGTTCAGACCAAGCTGTGGAATTGGATATTTCCTGTGCAGCCATACTGGCCTGCTGCCACAGTCACTCCCCTTCTTAGGGATTGGATTGTTCTGTCCTTGATCATTCAGCTTTCCTGGGCCCCTGTAACTTCCAGGGCAGTTTTACTTGGGACCTTTCCAAGCAGACCTTGAAAGAAGCCAGAATCTACTCTTGAGTCTAGGGATACTGTAATTCTACAGTTCATCTTGCTTCCTTCAGGATCCTGAATTCCACTAATTTGTGGTAGCTGCAGCCAAGGCTGCCACTGGCTTTCACATCCCTGACCAACTTTGCCTTATTTGTGAGTAACAGGGCCAGCAGAGAGGATCTCTTGGTCCCACTGATCACTGGTACCAAGAAGTTCTTCGCCACACTCAAGACAACTCCTGAGTTGCTTGTTCCACCTTGCTGCCCTTGCAGGAGATACCAGAGTAGTTAAAATCCCTAATGAGGATCAGAGTCTGTGGATGGGAGATTTTTTTATCTGCTTGCAGCAGATGCCTATCACATCACCCTGCTGTTCTCCTGTGATCCCTACTTAGGAGGTTTAATAGTCTTCAAGCCACTCCTGCATACAGAGCATGATTTCTTCCACTCTGGCCTTCCTAAGGTGTGTGTGTCCCTTCATTGGTGGGTTCTAGTCATGCACACTATCCCCCCATGTGTCTCTGATCCCAGGGAGATCATAGCTCTCTAACTGCGTGTGGAGTGGTGATTCCTTCAGCTTTGGATGCCATGTGTCTTTCTTGTGCAGGCTGTGCTTTAACCCTATAAAGATTACTTGTTTCCTGGCTGGAGGCAATGTTGGGAAACTTGGCTGTTACTCTTTTATGTAAGCTATAAAAAGTGGGGGGAAAATCTAAAGGAAACAGCACAAAAATAAGGGGAATTAACCATGCATGAGACTTCAGGTAAAAGATAAATAGGCTGTTGACTTTCTTTCATAAAGCAGGGTTGTTTTTATTTAGCTGAAATGCACACACTCAGCATCAAAAGTAGCGCTTACTAAGAAGAGGTAGAAGTGTGCTGCTTTGCCAGGTATCACTAATACAAGGGCCTCTGGTTATTTTATTTTCCCCTTAGGATGAATTGATGACAACAAAGAGGAGCTATGAGGATCAGTTAAGCATGATGAGTGACCATCTCTGCAGTATGAATGAAACCTTAACTAAGCAAAGGGAAGAGATTGATACGCTCAAGATGACCAGTAAGGTGAGTTTGCAGTGCTGGCAGGGGGCCCAGGCTGCAGCTGGGAGGTGTGAGGGTTACATTTGGTGTTCCTGCAGTACTGCCCTTGGACAAACCAGCTCTCAAGCTGTAATTCTTGCTCTGAGCCAGTTGGAAAGAAAACTCCAAACTTGCTCCTTCAAGTTTCAGTGAAGAAAAAATTCTTGGAAACTGTACACGTGGGAAAGAACAAGCTCTTCATGTCACTGCTTCACATTAAGTTCTCAGAGTGTACCCTCTGATAGCAGATCACACTGGGTTTTTTTGTTAAATGTGGTGAAAATTGAACTATTAGTAAATCCAGCTGGTGATGCTGGGTGGTTATGATTAAGTTGTGGGTAGACATGTCCCTTCTGCACACCTTTTGCTTGCAGCATACTCTGTCTTTGGCAGCTGGTGTCGTTCTCTGTTTTATTTTCATATTCTAGCTCATGTGTCCCTCCTGTAGGAATGAAAACGTTGCCACTTGTATTCTTCTGTCATCTTGAAATGCACACTTGAATTCTTTTCCAAGCAAGTAGTCTGCCCACTTGTTGGAAACAAATTTTTAACTTATCTAATGATGAAAAATACAGCAGTCTGCTGTTTCAAGCAGTCAGTGATCACATCATGGTTTATCCCATTCTCATGCTTCTAGGGAGGAACAGATGTTGTACAGGCCTTTGCCCTTCACGTGTCTGACTGTGAAACAAATAAATTATCATTATTCTCCTTAATTGTGGAATGCATGGAAGCAGGTGTCACTGAGGGATTTAAAAAAAAATAAAAATTACATGTTCTGATTTAAGGTCCCATGATGGTGATTTTTATCTTTTAGACTCTTCCCCCTGTTTTTCTTCAGATTTCTGAGTGTTTTAATTTAGCATTGTATTCTTTGAAATGGCTTTGTATAAGCCCTTGTGTTTCCAGAAGGAGCTCTTGGGTGCATACTGACTATTGCTTTTCATGTTTTTATAAAATGTTTTCTGGGATTTTTCACTTGCCATGCTTGTAAGACTTGAACTGGTACTCTGTGTGTAAGAACCTGAGAATCTCACAACAGAAGCAACACAGGTTTTCAAATGTTACCAAATGTAGGTGGTGATTAAGTTGAAGTCCAAATGGTGCAGTTAAAGCCCTTATCACTTGGAGGGAGTTGTTGGTTGGATTCACAACAAATGTTATCTACAGGAAATAGGGAGACTGAGAATTGCCGGCAAGTAACTATTGCACAAAACTTTATTTTAAGCTCCACATTTCCTTTGTGGAATTACTGCAGGTCAAATGAGAGTTGGTTAGCTGTGGAACAAACTCTGTTCTGAACTAGGAATAATCTGTACAGACTGAATTAAAATAAAATTTTTTTGGAAAAAAATTCAATGGGGTAGAGGATTAACTTTTGATTTGAGGCAATTATTCTATAAGAAGTTATTTGGAGTAGCATCACTAGGTGAATTATGATTTGACTTGCCTTCACTGCCTGTACAATATTGGTGGTATTAACATAGTTGAGTGTCTTGGGATGTCCCTCAAATGTCTTTGACAGGTTTCAGTTGTAGTAAGGAACTGTTGTGCTTATTTGAGATATCTGGTACTTTCTTCTGTTGTGCTTATAGAAATAGAGGCATTTTCAGAGCAAAATTAGAATCTGTGAATATTAAAAGTCTGTGGACTGTTTATTTTTAATTTGACTGTACCTTGTTTGCTGTAGGCATAAATGATCAGGTTTTATGTGTTACCTGTCTAGATTTCCTTACCTGAATTATAATGTTCTGTTTGCTTGTTTCTCGTTGCAGGGAAATTCTAAAAAGAGCAAAAATCGATAGTTTACAGCTGAGTCTTTGGAAGCTGCTGCAGATAGTGACCATTCATTATCCAGTTCCTGTTTGTTCCAGGAAGCAGAGGCTGGTATTGGGTCTAGTGAAAACTGAATTGGTGCTGTAAATGGCTTTAAAATATTTAGAACTTGTAACAGATAAAACAGAACTTAATGTTTGCTCTAAACCAGAAAATACACGCTCTGAGGATAATTTATATAGTAATTACCTTCAGTTTTTACTGTGCACTTTTTAAAACCAGGTTTTGATTTCATGTAACAACCTCAGATTTTGTATATTTTCAGATATGTTTCTGCATTAACAAATTTGGATCCGTGCAGTAGGTGTCTGTTTTTGAGTTATACATTTAATTGTCAGCACATGTACATTTCCTTACTTATTAATAACAGTTTAAAAACGAGTTTGGAGAGTTTTTTTGGCCATGCAAACTGTGCAGTTACTGTAAATGTATTATTCCTGTTCTCAGCCCTCTAGAATTAATTGAAATTGTGGCTTGAAATGGTTTTTACAAAATCACCAAGTAAATGGGATCATTATGTTAGACTGCAACAGTGGAAACCTTTCCTGCTTGTATTTGGCACTTTGGATTTTGAGGTAAAGAGCACAAATAGCTGAATTGGGATACTTCTATGAAATTGTTTGAAGCAATTTCTGTAGCATTTTGTTTACACATGTATGTATATAAATATTGGTTGAAATAGCTGTTTAAGGCTAGGGGAAACTGTGATTGTCATGTGCCCCAAGAGGGTGACACAATGTGTGTAGAATAGCTCAGCTTACTGTGCTCTCTTAGAGTAAAGGAGAATATGAAATTTGTAGAAGATTTAAATACTGAACTTGCAAAAGGTCTTCATGGAATTGAGTTGTAATGGATTCATTGGGGGGATGCACATGGCTTTTCTTGTGTTTTTGGAAGCTTGTGAATTTTAGGCCTCTCCTAAGATTTTTAAAATTTTTTTTTTCAAATTAAGTTTAATATCACAAGTTTTCACAGCTTTGATTTGTTGATGAGGGAGTGGGACTTGTTGTTGGGTTGGGTTTTTGTTTGGTTGCTTTTTTGGTTGTGTTTTTTTGTTTTGTTTTTTAAATCAGATGCTGTGCTGCTCCACACTTTCGACACCAATCTTCTATTCCATAATTTCCATTATGGCACTTACCTGTCCCATAAAGGTTTACTCTGATATCAGATGTGTTGATATGTATTATCAGTATGTAATAATAAAATCAACTACATGAAACCACCTTGACTTTTTCCTTACTTCTAGCTATGCCCAGGCTGCAGAGTGTGGCATTGTGGTGACATTGGGGTGTTCCAGCTGTTGCTGGTGAAGTAGTTACACCAGTCTGGGTACTCTCAGTGCTTCTCTTGGTTCTGATAGTTTTTTTCTTTTAGAAATGCAAAATAGAAGTGGTTGTGGAAGGGGGAGGAGATGGGGAGAGCCTGCAGGGTTTCTTATTGATACTGAGTTAAGAACTGTGTGCTGGTGCTAATGAGGGTTGGGAAGTGTTGGCTTTCTGTCCAACCATTGTATGGAAGCAGGTACAGCTTCAACCGTTTCATTTAGGGTTGGAAGCTAATTGCTTTCTTCCAGTTCTTTTGAAGCTGCCTTTTCTGAGGACTTTCATCTTGCAGTGAAGGTACTTGTGGGGACTGTTTGGCCCACACAGCAAGGGGCCCAGGGGACCCCACAGGCTGGGAGAATCCCTGAGATACCCTCAAAGTTATGGGAAGGAATAGCTTCCCTGCAGGATGCTTCATTCTATTATGTTGGTGTATTTTGAGTTCTCCATTCTGGTTGGCCACTGCCTTCACCTAGAAGGAACCCCTTTTCCCCTTACCCCATTGGCCCCCTAACTCCAGTCCCACCTATTCCCTGCCCCCACATAAAACTCCTGAGTTCTGTCCCAAGCTCGTCTTTTAGCCTGAGCTCTCTTCACGTGTGGAGTTTGAAAATAAAGCTCCCACGTGGAATTTGCCAGCTAAGGACCCTTCCTGCTTCTTTCATCATTGCTTATTAGAGAAGTTAGTCAGCTGTTGTGTGTCCTGGAGAGTGCCAGTCCTGCCCTGACCCCGAGAAGCTGAGAAGGGACCGTTACCAGCTGCCTGCCATGAACTGTAGCTTTGCCCCAGACCCTGTAGCTGCGAGCTGCAAGTCTAGAGCAGCTTAGCTGAGTCCAGGCATGGTGTGGGCAGGAACCCCCAGAAAGCCGGGCATCCTCCCAAAGAGAGGACAGCAACAGGTGCTAATCAAATTATTTTAATTCTCTGAATCAATTTACTGAACTGATACAACTTTTACTGATATTACTTTTACTGATACTACTTTGCATAGGTGGCTACATTAAGGGAAAACGTTTTGCTTACGCCACTTTTTACATGTCTGAGTAAAAGTAGTGTGTGTTTAGAATTTGCATTAAAAAAATCAAATGCATGTTCAGCGTATACCCCAATATCCAAGCTGGAATTAATGTGGAATGTATTGGCATTTAGGTACAATTCCAATGGACATTAGTTTATGAACATTTTTTTCTTTGCCGTATTATTTGGGAAGGTATTTGGGTGACCCCCTCTCCAAGCACTACCCATGCTCAGGAAGAGACAATTTTGATCACTTAAGCTACCCTTCAGTTTTTCAAGGAAGTGTTTTAAGTTCTAGACAACTGTAAACTGGCAATACTCAAAACCAGAATCGGGTAAAAAAATTCAAATCAGTATTTGAGATGCTGCTATAGTAGTGTTGTAAGGGGGCACAGGATATTGCATTTAACTCAAGTGACATTAGAAATTGGATCAAGTGGAAATACCAACTCCTTGTGCTTATTATCTGTTGACCAGGTGACGCTGAATCTTTCTGAGTCTCTCAAATGGTGTTCAATGTCTAAATGGCTACTGCACAAGGCTTTGCTATTCCAAAATTGGAGACTTGTTTCAACATTGCAGCCAAGAATTCAACTATGAGGCAAAGTTCTCCAGAAAAATTATTTTTAACTACTTTGTATGCAATGATATCTGTGGATTGTCATGAAACGCACAAAATCTGGGCAAAGAAATTTTACTAATAGTGGAATTAATCTTCTAAAATGTACAGTGTGAATGTTTGAGTTCCTAGCTGGTTGATTGGGGGAACCAGTGAGAAAGTGTTCTAAAGTGTAAAAACCTTTAGCACAATGCAGTGTAAAACCAGGGTTAAAGAAAACCCCAATGTCACTTAACTTTGTAATGACAGTTCACTATAACACACAAGTTTTTAAAGCAGTTTTAGAGTGCTGAGTTCATTTCTCCACAATGTTGGGCACCTCATGAATAATCTCTCACCCTCAGGCTTAAGTGACTAAATCAGAAAACAGCACTTTTTCAATTATTTTAATTGGATTTTCAAAAAAATCTTTCTGAGCTTTGTTTTAAAGCTATACTAACACATTCAAGGCTTTCAAAACGTTCAGCTGTCCTAGATTTCTGAAAGCACATCCCCAGTAATATTCTGCGTGTTCAAAATAAGTATTTGCTGTAATCAGGCATTAATTTAGCTTCAGGATTGCCCTCTTAAGAACCACTGCTTCATCAGTGTGAAACTGCCCAAGAAGCATCAAAGACATTGTCTGTTTTAGAAGGCCTTGAGCTCCTGGGGGTCAGAGGTTTCCCTGCCTGAAAACTTAATTTCTAAAACAGGAATCTAAGGCTGACCTCATAAGCTGTGCAAGGGTGCATCTCACTGCTCTTTGAACAATGATTGTTTTCAATTGCTACATATGTGATTTAAACAGCAATCAGCTCAAGTGTTGATTTTAAATTGGTGGTGTTTGTCATGTCTCTTGTTAATCCCTTCAGCTTCATTCTGAACCAGTTCGTTTCATGGCATGATGGTGCCAGGATCTTCTCAATGGATGTAAAATATCCAGGTTGAAACAGTTTGTTTTCCTACCTTTGGCTGTTCATATGGTTATTTTTCCTTTTTCCCAAGCCAGCTTAATTTCTGATTTGTACTTGGAATCCTGCTGTTCCACCTGCCCTCCCTGGCAGATGAAGTTTTGGTGTGAAGGTCTTTGGCCCAGCGTGTTCCTTGGACACTGACTTCAGTGTTTAGCAGTGCTTCCTAGGGCTCCAAAAATGGATTTCCTCCCACATTCAAGGTGTCAATTGTAAACAGGAAAGGAAATAAACTTTGTATCCACACAGTGCCTATCAGGTGACGGGAGAATTTATTTACTGGCTTGGTTGAGCAGTGTGAAGGCTGTGGGGCTTTTTTAATAGTATAAATCCAATGATATATTAAACTCTGGAGAACCATCTGGCCCTGTAAATGGGGCAGACCTGTTGTTTAATACAGTCTGTATGTAAGGTAATTTGAGAGCACTATCTTAGCAACAGCAGGGTCATAATAAAAACAAAGCTTAGTGCAGTAAAAAATTGCAATTGCTGCCAGAGGTCTGATTACTTCCTCCCACAAAGGCTGGATGCTGCGCTAAGAACTCTTGTTCTGTCTTGCTCTGCGTTTTCTGCCTCTGTCACTACCTGCATTATTGCTCGGCTGTGAATTAAAACCATGTTTGTTTAGAAGAGGCCATTTTTGCCCAAATCCCTGAATATTTCTTTTAATCAAAGAGTTGGAAACTCTCTTTTAACTGCAGTTGTGCCTGCAGTGCTGCCAGCTTGGTTACAGAGGGGGACAGAGAAGAGCTTTGGGAGACCTTTGTACAGCAGGGCCTGACTGGGGCTGTGGTGTGCAGCACATGGAAACTTGCCTGGGGCAGGCTCACTGTCTGCCTCTGCTGTGTATGTAGGCAGCTTTGGACACATCAGTGCTCATTCAGAATCACCCAACTCCTTACAGAGGCAAATTCTTGCATTGCTGCAACACTGAGCTGCAAAAAACCCCAAGTGTGTGATTCTCCTTGGGCTTAGTTTGCAGGACAAGATACCCCACTCACAGCCCTGAAAGAATTCTGGTTATAAACTTCTTATATGGAAATAGCAGAGATAGCAGTAGAAATCACAATTTATGTGTTCTGCTTTTAGCACTAATTCACTCTGTGAGTCCAAAACTTTCTAAACTGATGAGGTCTTAACTAATGAAGAAACCTTTGAGCTCCAGGCCTGGTGTCAAAATTGTAGTTACCCATAAACAACATGGCTTTGTCCTGAGAAGAGTTAAACCCACAAAACTTTAGAGTCCAGGTAATTTCCAGTTATTTTAGGCACTAAGGATTCTTTCGTGAATTGACTTGGAATCTAGTCAATGGTGGTATGTAGCTTCTTGCAGGCTCTCTCTGTATAAAGTTCTTTGCTTCTGAAATGGGAACACCTTACATCTCCACATGCTCCCCTTCTGCCCCAGAGAGAGCCTTCATCCTTGTCTGCCCTCCCTTAAAGCTTCGAGTTCCTTTTCTCTTGGACTTAAAATTTTTCAGTTTGTGCATGAAGAGTAAATGCAGAACACTGTATCCAAGAAAGATTATTTTAATGAAATTATGAGCTTGAAAAGGTCTGAACTGAGAATTTCAGTGCAGTTTCATTAACTGCAGCCTTTGGCACAGGGAACAGCTGTAATCCTGGAACTGGTGCTTGCACCCCTTCTGTGACTTCCACTTAGTGACTTTCAAATTGTCTGTAGCATGTACAGGATTGGACAGAAAATATGCACCTGGAGAGGGGACAATCAGCTTGACCAGAAGTTTCTTTTGAAGTCTGGAAAGTCTGGTTTATTTATAGTCCAAACAGGGAGGCGAGAACACGTTTCTCTTAGATTATCGATCTAACCCATGAGGTCAGGAATATTTGAAGCCAGCAAAGACTCAATTTTCTCACAAAAAGGGCATGAGTATGCTAAATTTCTATAACCAATTTATATGTAATAAATACACATAATTTAAATAGTGAAAATACTAAGCTTGTAAGTTTTTAATAGCAATTGTACTAAGTGAAAGATGGATTCACTAAATGGGAGAAGAAGAATTTGACTTTTCAAAACAACATACAGAGGTAATTCTTAGTTAAGATGAACTTTCACAGAAATTTCTTGCTAAAATAAAAGAAAAGCAGTAGAGGAAAGAATTAAAATAAGTCTAGAAGCAAGTTTTTTCTGTCTCTGTTTACAAATATTTGGTTCTAGCCAGATATAAACTGACAGGTTTCACTTTAGACAAAATAGTGATAGTGAACATTTTATAAAAATGGCAATATACTGCAAATCAAGTTAAGATCAATTTAAATATAGTCAGCAATGTAAACTGAATTTGTTAGTGTTGTAAATGTTAAATGAGTTTTACAACTGCCTCTAGCAGTATATAATACAGTATCTTTTTGTGAAATAAAATTGTATTTACAATTTGTATTGTATTTCAAGTTGTAATGCTCTTCAAATTGTATTTACAGTATAAATAATTTTTAATAGTTCTAATTTGTTCTGCATTTACTATTTATCAATTTATATTAAGGAATTTTAAATCTCAGTATCAGTTTGGTTTTTTTTCTCTGATGCCTGAATTTATATTGCACTGAATTATTTTGGAAGATAAAGTGATAGTAGAATTTACTGGAGAAGAAGAGTCTTGTTTTGAGAACGTATACCAACAAAGGAAAATCTGATCTGTATTTAGATATGCTGACTTTGACAAGGAGATGTGAGAAATTAATAGCCTTCCCACTTTAAAACCATTAGCAAGAGCTAATGTGGAAGCTAAACGGGAAAGAAAGGTTTAATTGAATGTTGTGCAGAAGTACATGAGAGTTTGAAGGACTCATTTTGGAGTATGTAGAAAATATTAGAAATTATTTTGAATTTCCTAGCATTTTGGCAAAACAGGAGGCAGTGACCCACTGGTTCCCTCTGCGAAGAGGTTGAGCATGTTCTGGGAGAAGGCAGGAGACTGTGTTGTTTATGAAAGATGCAATTTTTATAGAAATATGATTTTGATTGACATCAGGCTTGGATTTCAAGGGCAGAAGACTTACAGGGATGGAATTCCAGGGGGAAGAGATTGGGATGAGATTCTGGCCCTTCCCAGCTGCATGCTGGGACAAGAGTTTCAGGTGGAGCTGCCTGACCCTGTGCTCTGAGCCTGGAGGCCTCAGGCTGGCAGTGCTCAAAAAAGACCTTCAAGGAGAGAAAAACATAACAATTTCCTGGCTTGCAAGTTACTGGTTATATTATGGTGAAAAAAATTCCTGTGCTAGATTTGGCACTGGATTTTTAAAAATTAAGATAATAACCCCAGAATTTTTAAAACGATGAATGGCCAATATTTGCCCTAGTGTCGTTTTTGTAATGGCATTAAACTTACAGAAGAATTTCTTTGTAGGGAAAACAGGACTGACCACTTCTATTGCAAATGCAGACAGAGCCTGAGTAGTACTTCCCATGCGTAAAACAGATTGCTTAGTTTTCAGAGAAAACATAAGAAAACTTTACAGAGAAGATAAATGGGACAAAAAACATTTTGCAGAAGGAGGTCCCTCTTTATTAAAATACAAGGGAAATTTCAGCCACTGGAAAACAGTGGAGCCGGAATGGATGTACAATGCCTGACAAAGAATTTTGGATGGATTACACAGGAAGCTGGAGCTCGCTGCTGTAAGTAAGCTGTCACTGCTCTTGACAGCCTGTCCTATGGGCAATTCGGGTGTCTGCAGTCCCTGGCAGCTCTGCCCCGTGGCTCCGGAGATGCTCTAGAGCGTTTTATTGGTGCTTTCATCCTCCCCGATCTATCTGTGTGTTCTGCCCTGTCGGGAGCCGTTCTTCTACACGGGACCGTGTCACCTCTGGTGGGTGCACGCATGGGGACATAAGAAGACTTCCTATCACTCGAGATAACACAGCTGTATAACCCTGTGCGTTATCAAGACATTTTCCAAGCCTCGTGCTGCATATCCTCGGAGGATCTCCCATCCCTGGAGGAGCCTTGCAGGTGCTGGCTCCCCTCGGGATGCCTGGGCTGTCCCGGCGTGCCGGGGATGCTCTCGCGGGATGCACCGGGCGGGGCTTGCCCTGGCCCCCGCCCCCGGCCCGGCCCGGCCCGACCGCTGCTCCGCTGCCGGCGGCGGGCCGAGCCTGGAGGGACCAGAGCGGGCACGGAGCGGACACGGAGCGGGTAAGGAGCGGCTCTGCCCCGGGGCAGCCGGGCCAGAGGAGCGGGGCCGTGGGGGGCTCCTTCCGAAGTGGAATTTTCCCGGTAGTTGAGGCGCAGCCACGAAGTTCTGGCTTGAAACGGGCTGGTGGATAGGGCTCTTTTGTTTTGGTTTAAGAACATGATGTATTTAACAAAAATATTTGGCTCCTTTTTCTTTTTTTAACTTGCCTTTTGTCCCGTCTTTTTTCCCCCTTTTTTTTCCTCTTTCCTTTTTTTTCCTTTCCC
>VZTJ01004172.1:0-45920 GCA_013397795.1 Orthonyx spaldingii | reverse complement strand
TTTTTTTTCCTTTCCCTTTTTTTTTCCTTTCCCCTTTTTTTTCCTTTCCCCTTTTTTTTCCTTTCCCCTTTTTCCTTTTTCCTTTCCCCTTACCCCTTTCCTTTCCTCCCTTATTTCCATCCTCTACTTGTAAAGTGGAAGTGGGGAAAAGGGGATGGTTTTGCCCAGGGGTATCCGGGACTTTGAATCACGGCGGAAATCGGGAGGGTTTGAGTGCCGGGCATCCTACTGGATCACATTCCCATGACTTCTGCCTTGTTAGGGAAGAGACTGGGGCAAGAGAGGAGTGTTTTTATTTAATACTCGAAGTGAAGTGAATTCCTGGAGCCTTTCTCATATTTTCTAGTGGTTCAGCTGATGATGTTAAAGTATGCACGTAGGGTCACGGTGTTTGAAACCGCTGCTGCAGAAATCTCTCCCATAAAGGCAGCCGGGGCGCAGGGCTTTGGGGAAACACCCGGAGCGGGTGCAGGAGGATGTGCTGCACACGACTGGGATGGTTAGACTGCGCTGGCCGTATGTACCCCTAGTGCAAACCCCGCGGATGGAGTGTCAAGGACAGTGTAAATGAGAAGGAAACCGTGGAAAGTATTCGCTTTCTGGCTTTGGGTAAGTGCTTGCTGCAGGGAGACTTTGCAGTAAGGGTTTTTTTGAAGGTGTGGCTGCTCTGATGCTTGTGGCAATTAAGTGTGCTGGGAAAACTGCTGACCAAGCTGTTTTACGGACCCAAGCGAAAGTTAACTTACACAATTCTGTGCTTCCCCAGTGTTTTTTCTGTGAGGTGGAGAAACCCTGAGTGATTTCTCTGCAAACAGGACTTAGCTTTTTTTGGGAGAGTGGTAATGACTGACTGGGGAGGAGGGAACAGAAGTTTTGGAGCCTGAGGCTTTTAAACATGAACTGTTCATTTTGCTATTAACTCCCTTTGCCCTGTCTGGGGACTGAAACGCTTCTGTAGCTGTGAAAGAAGAAAAAGTAGTAGCTGAAAACAACACTTTATGTTGCCTGAAAGCACCTACAGGGAGCAAATGCTGTGAGGAAAGATTAGCTGCGTTCTTGCCTCTGTGAGTGAGTAGAGAATTTAGCACTCTGCTCTGTAACCAGTTGTGGCTGAGCTTAGGAGTAGTTCGTACAGCAGGGAGTGTGGCCAGAGATTGTATGTACCTGATGTTGGAGCTGTAAATCACAGCCCTGGGAAAACCTGCCCCAAGGCAAGTATGAGGTCCTTGCTTCCTGCTCGGCTTTCATTGTTTTCCTTCTCTCTCTCGTGAATATGTAACAAGTGTTATTGTCTATCACTTTGAAAGTTATCGGGGTTTGTAAACTTAATGGCCCAGCTTGTTGATCGCTGAATAGCAAATTAATGTGTGTTTGTAAGTTATGTCTGTGTGTGGACATTAACTCCAACATGGAATACACCCAATAACACAAATGGAAATGCACTATCCTGGGCAGTGTTCGTGTTTGGGTAAACAAGATCCCTCTAGTACACCACTCCTTTTCTTCTGTTTTTGATTGGTATAAATATAAGCTGATGTCTTCTGCTTCAGAAAAGCAGGCTGCCCACGTGTCTGTCTTAAAAGGCTTTTGGAGACAAACCCAAATGAGGCTTTTTTTGGTGTCATATCAGAAAGCGTAATTCATAACACAGACTGTCATCAGCTGCTATTAAAAATACCTCTATGCAAATAAACAAGGATTCAATTGGCACACCTTCTCCTTAGTGCAGTATTCCTGTAAGGCTTTAAGGCAGGGAGAAGGGGAGTATGCCACAGCTGAGCTGAGAGCTAGTCTGTCAGAAAATGTTACTGAGCTGTCACACAGTACTTTTCATGTTTAGAAGGCCTCTGCAAATCTTATATCATGGGTTAGACTCCAGGAAGGCAATAGCATGTGTTTGTTGGGCACTGAAGCATGAGGCACTTTTAAAGGCAGATATAAAAACTGACTCAGAACCAAAACTAAGTTAAGAAAAAAGGGGACTATTATGTTATTCAGTGAATTTGCTAAATAGAGTGTTTCTGTTAGCTTCCCTACCTTTTATTACTCACTCTGAGATTAGTGGCAAGAGTTTTGAAGTGTTCTGTGCTGTGTATTCTTTGTGGCATTTCATGCCTGCCTTCCCTTGGACACTGCAAACACTAGCAGAGGACCAGGTTTAAACTTCCTTCTGACCACAGTCAGCTTAATATTTTGATATGTGACCTGCGTGCCAAAGCACTCAAGCTTTTTTTTTTTTATTCCAGAGAGCTGCTTAATCCTAAAAAAAAAAAAAAAAAAAAGTTGTTGCTATTACAGAAGTGGGACAGCCACCCATAACTCCATTTCTGCTGCTTCTTAGCCCATTATTAATCTCTGTCTCTGCCCTGGGGGAGAAGAGAGGGAGAGGTTTGGGATGTCAAAGGACTTGCCAGAGCCCTCTACAGAGCTGCCGTGACCAGAGCACGTCTGTGGGACGTCCGTGCATTCCTAATAATAACATGTTTCCTAAACACAGTTAAAAATTGCTTCAGTAGATGCAGTAACATTCCATTAACTTAGTGACCTTCAGAAGTACTGCAAATAAAAATAGATTTATTTTCCTTTCTCTTCTAGGCCAGAGCATTTTTTTTTTTTTAATTAAAAAAACCTGACAAACCTTCTGTACAGTAAAATGTCAGCTGGTATCAATAAACAGTTTACATGAATCCCTACTGTCCCTTGGCTCTCCAACATCTGCCTCTGGAGTGTAAATTCTGCCATCACTGTGATGATACTGAAGAGGAGTAGGATTCAGAGGATGAAGCAGGACTGGCCCAGTGAAGTGAATGTTAGTGGCCCTGTGGGGAGGTGTGTTCCACACATGACAGGAACACGTGTGTGCATGGTGAAGTGAATTAAAAATTATTTACCTACCTTGACTATGCAGATAATGGGAAGAAATTACATGCAACAGCACAGATCAAAACCAATCTCCAGCTAAAAGACATTTAAGGATCACAGGTTTGCAGTGAACACTTTCTAACATTTAAAAACCAAAGAGTTTTTCACAATGCACAGCTATATGTAACTGTTTTTCTTTGAGAAGATGCAATCACGTCTTACATCACACCTTGCAGTCACATCTTGCACACAAGTGATGTGTCTTAGAAGGCACTGTGATATCCAGAAAGGAAGAGAATAAAAACGCTGAGTAGCTTATATTGATTTCATCAGGCTTTTTGTTATTTCTTCTAGGAAAAATGAGCTTTCTTCTGTTAAAGATGTTCACTAGAACATAGAGAATCATTTTGTGATTCTCAGGATTTGACCCAATTCTCATTCCAGCTAGTAAAAATGTTCCTACTGTCTTTGATAGCAGACTGTGTCCTCCTGAGTGTTTTCCTGGCCATCTCATTTGCCAGCAAATGGGGCATGAGCAGTGGACCTCCTGTCCTGCCTTCTGCATTCCCAGCCTGGAGCCCAAAGATGCACAGGACCAGGTGCCACTAGACCTGTGTTAGACCTGGAACAGTCCGTCACCTTCTGAGACAGGGAATCTGCCCAGTAAACAGGAAAACGCTGGACATCCGGGATGGAATCTGCTGGGTGTCATCTACAGAAACTGACTGAGAAGTCAGAACTGATGTACCCAAGAAAGATGCTCAGATTTGTGTTGAGTACTGCTGTTCGCTATTCTTACAGATATGCCAGAGATAAATGTGGGTTTTATCACTTTGGTTACATTAAAAAGAAAACTAAACATGTTATAAGTGTGCCTGTATACGGCTCTTCCTTATGTACCAGAATTATGCAGTTTGTGGTGTGATGTAAGATGTTATTTCATCTTCCTGAAACAAAACAGCCACATGTAGCTGTAGATTGGGAAAACTGGTTTTTTATATTAGAAAGTGCTTGTTGCAAGCCTGTGATCCTTGGATGTTTGGTAGCTGGAGGCTGATTTCTGCCTGACTTCTTTCTCCATGCTGTTATATTCAGTGGGTCATGTGTTCTGTAAGCTGTCTGTGTATGGGCTGAGTCACAGCAGGTAGTGCAGGACCTGCTGCAGGCAAACTCATAGTTCCCCTCAGGTGAGACAGGTGGCCTGTGGCGTAAGAGGACCACTGCTGCTTTTTACAGCTCAGTGCTTGGCTGTGTGCACTGATGGAGGAGTTCCTGAGAGCCTTCCAAGAGTGGCTCCAGGTCTCCATTCCAGTATCTTTCCCAATGATACATAAATTAGATGTCTATTTTAGTTTATTTAATGTATTTAAAATTTTTTTTACTTTATTTAGTTTATGTTATCCCATTCTGAAAGTTATGTTCCTGATAACAAGCTCTGCAAAAAAATCCTGGAGAGGAATGGCAGTGCAGGTGGCTGTGTGACTGTGATTTTACAAATCTCTCCGTTCCTGTAGAAAATACCTTTGGTTTGTCTCCATAAAATCATACAGATGCTTCCAGTAAAATGTCTCTAGGCTTTTCTGCCTTGATTTGTATTCCCCACTATGAAAACAGTGAAGCACAAAGCTGATGTGACTCACACATGGTGATGTGAATGCTGGGGCGGGGTGAGGGAGAGTGTGGGAATCACAGCTCGCTGTGCATGGAAAGAGTGGTTGAAGCTGATGGTGTTACACACAAGACCAGTCATGCATGATGTTTTGTTGTCTTTTTGAGGCAGCTTTGGAATGACTTCACATCTGAGTGTTAGGGAAGGTCTCCCAGAATGGATCTGGACGTGAAAAGGAGGTTTTTCACTGAGGTTTGAGTGATTATTCATGGCAAAGATGGGAATTGTTTTGAGTAGCTGTGCTAAATTTTCACGTAAAGGGGAAGATCCTCACCATGCAGCCTCCTCCTGTTGTCAGCCAGAAGAGCTACTTCTTTGGGGAAGACCCACTTGACCCGCAGCTGAGCAGGCTTGAAGTTACCAGAGATGTGAATCTGGCTGCTTTTCTTTCCTTTTCCATTTGGGAGCTTCCCATAGGCTTTCCCTCCCATCTGAATCTCATACCAGCTCACAGCCTTTAAAGCATGAGGCATGACTCTGAGAGGCAGAGGAGCTGGAATTTCCTCAGACCTCCATCGTGCAGTGCCTGTAGGATCCCCCCAGGCTGGATTCCGGATGCTCACCCGGTGTGCAGGGACCGGCAGTGCTGTCACCCTTGGTCCCTGACCTTGTGGTGGGGAGTCCCCCATGCCCCAAACCCTGTGCCATCATCCTCACTGGGAGAGCATTTCAGCCTCTGCCCAACCCTTTTCCTATCAAAGAGAGTAAATGTTGTCTCTGCTTGGGAACTGTGTTGTGCTGATGCCCTTAAAAATGACAGTTTTCTCAAGCTTGTGCCTGCAAGTACCAACCACCTGATTTGTCACCCCCCTGTGACCGAGGGAGGAACAAGGAACAGAGAGAGGTGTTTGGAAGAGCTGAGCCTGCCTTTGCTCTGAGGACATGCACACTGTCAAAAGCTGAAAGCTTTAATTTCTCCAGCTCTTGGGGCCAAGAGTAAGGAATTCCAAATTAAACAGATTAGCTGCAAGCTCTGAACTTCTCCCAGCTGTGCCTATGCCCCAGAGAATGAGCAATGTAAATAAAAGGTCACATTGCACTTTGAAGTTGGTTTATTTTTGACTATTACACCAGTTCCTTATTTTCTAAAATGAGTAATGCAGTGGGAGGCTTAATCCATATCCCAAATACAAGAAATTGCCAAGACATTGCTATTTCCCATCAGTTGTGGCTTTTGCTTATGTTTATTTCAGAACTATAGACTGGACACATTTTTTTATGTGTATCTAGGATAGACAAAGCAGAGTTACATAGAAGTGCAGCCACATGTAGTATCAGAGTAAAATTTGAGGCAAATCATCATAAATCAAGCAGTATTTTATGTAGGAGTTGTGCTTCAAGTTTTTTTTGGAAGAGTTAGGTAATAACCAAAACAGTGACACAAAGAATATGACTGTAAAACGCAAGAGATAAATCTGCCATGTTTTACTTCTAATCACAAGGGATTAGAAACATTTAGGGCATTTTATATTCCATATGTTCTTTATAGCTTGAACTGCAGAGAGTTTGTACTTCCCTGCAAAACTACTGCACTCTGTGGCAAAATGCTTGAAGAATTGTCTTGGTGTTTTTACAAGAAACAGTAACAACTCATGTGGTGTGGTTATGGGACAGCTTCACCACAGCGTGCACAGGATGCAGAGCTTTGCATCACATTTCTATATGGCCTGTATGCAACAGACAACTTTGCTCCTGGAAATAAAGTTGACGTGCAGTAGTATATGGGGTCCATAGTTTTTCTGGAAGAGTGGAAATAAAACGACCAGGCACTGTCCACAAACAGAGCAGCTCATGTGAAGAGCTCAGCTTATTTTGAAGGGATTATTTAGCTCTTTTGTCATGCTGCGTGTAGATAAATCTGGGGTTTTTTTTGAGCTTGAAGCAGTTAATGAGGCTGGTTTTACCCAATAAAACCCCACTGATCATGTGGCACACGTAAGGTATGTGCTTAGGTGTTGTAAGGAGAATTTGTTTAGAGGATGTGTAGCTTAACAATTTTGAAGCCACAATGGCCTGTGGAGCTAGAGGGGCAATAAAGAATGTATTTATAGAATTATGATTTCTGTGTGTTGGGAGTGCGAGTACCGTGTATTAAACACTGCATTTACTTGCTTTATGCTTTGCAGAAGGAAGGTGTTCCCCTGACCTTCCTCATTAGCTGACCCCATGCTCCTCTAGTATTTTAAAAGAGGACCTTTGTGTTTAAACAGAAGGGGATGTGCTTGAGGGTTTTAACTGGTGCCAGATGTGAGGGAGGACCCTGGGAGTGGGATGTGTAGGTGTCCAGCCGTGCACTGTGCAGGTTCAGTGCCGCTGTGTGAAGGAGGTGACACGAGGCCATGCTGGCAGTGTGGTGGGGACATCGCTGGTGACACCTCAGCATCCTCAGCTCACTGAGGACCCAGGTGCATCTGGATTAAAAGTGCCAAAGCCAATACCTTGAGTTACACCTGAGAGTGAGTGGGGAGTTATTAGTAGTGTTCAGTGTAGGAAGAGGTAACAATATCCCTCAGCAAAGCATGAATGTTGAGCTGTATTTTGCTGCAGATTTGATCAGGGATTTCTGAAGCAGCAAAGGATCCAGTGATAGCTACAGCCTATGAAATCTCTCAATAATAGGATAGAATTTCTCTTCCTTCCATTCTCAAGGTATTAAAATGAAGAAAATAAGCTGCAACTACTGTTCATTAAATGCTGAGGGACTGTGTTAATCTGATAAATGGGAAGGTTGTTTACAGACAGAAGAGGATGAGTTGAGATGAGTTGCAACTTTTGGGTTCACTGGAATTAATGCACCTAGGATCAACTGTTCTTTCAGCCAGCTTTTTTTATTGGCAGTTACAATAGTCTAAAAATGGTATTTCCTGCCTCATATCTGACCAAGATGTCACACGTGCTTGTAATTTAAATGTTACAGGGCGCATAACATGTGTGTGATCAATGGTATCTTGTATCGTTTTTGTTTTACCCAGAGCATTTGGGTTACATTTATGTGGGTCCCGTGGGGGACTTTTGCCTTTTGGAGGCCAAACACATCCATCCTGAAGCCTGAATTTTATTTCAATTTTGACGAAGAACGTCCCAGTTCATAAGAAGGAGTTCAGAGCACAGTTTAGGACAAAATAGAACTTAAAAGCATCACTTGATTGCATTGTGCAGATTTAAAAGAATCAGAGAACAAGTGATGTAAAGTATCATAAGAGTGATATTAATTTTTTTTCTAATACTAGATTAGTGGTGCTGTTCTTAATACAGAAAAGGGTGCATTTCCTGTTATTAGCATGACATTACACAAACAGCTTCTAAAAATCCATTTGGGCTGTTTTCCTCTGTTCCTACTAGTCAGTTTTGGAAATCAGTGAGCAACAGTGGAGGAACCACTGTCTATTTCATCACTTCTTGCATGTGTGTTTTTGTTATCATCAGCATCTTTTTTCTTTTAAAAAACTCCCACATAACTGCAACAGCAACAAAAAGGTGAAAGCTACAGCCTCTGACTGAGGGTATTGTGGCTGTAGAGGAGGGCTCCATCTGGGAAAGTGGTTTTCTTCATTGACACTTACTGACTGAAGTTAAATGTTTGGCAGGTGGAGTTCAAACGGCTTTTTTTTTTTTTTTTTTNNTTTTTTTTTTTTTTTTTGTAACGGGAAAAAAACCTGCCAAATAATCTGCAACATCACATTTTAAAAAGGGAATAGTAACAGACATTGGCGGGAAAAGATTATGCACATCTGGGAATAATAGAATAATAAAGGATGCTGAAAAACTCCATTTCTAACAAGAAAAGGAAACAGTCTGCAACTGTGTTCTTGATTGTAAACACCCGACTTTATGATTTCTTTTCTTTTGGTGCATCTCATTGTTCTGTGATTTGCCCCTGAGTATGGCTGTGGTGACAGTGGAGGGTTGTGGCATCATCCCCAGAGCCCCTCCGCAGAGAAAGGCTTCTCTCCCATCCACAGTGTGTTTTTTTCCTCTCTCTGGCTGTCCCTTATCTCTTGTAAATGCCAGAGGAGTTTTTAATGGCAGCCTTTGAGGCTGTTTCCTTATGTTCTCTTGTCTACCAGGCTGCCCCGGTGTCCCGGCTGTTCCAGGAAAAAGCCACGCCCCGAGTTAGCATCACATTAGCTGCCCTTAACAAATAAGGCTTTGAGAAAAGGGCTGAAGACTTTGAAACTTCAGCTCTAGAAATAATTAATGCTGGAAGAGCCATGGTGGCAACCAGAGGGAGAGGAGGAGGAGGATATGGGAGGAAAAAATGATGACCAAGTCAGAGACCAAATAGCTGTGATTTTTCTTGCCATTGCTGCACTTTATTATGATGAAGTGATTGTGTGGATGAAGGATACACTGGTAGTTGTGTGTGCCTGAGCTATGACAGTAATTTGTAATTTGCTTGCTCCTTTTCTCTCTCTCTTTCTGTAAATAGTGAGTAGAGTGCTTATAAAATAACTAACATAGTGCAAATATTTTTCTGAACTAAAAGGCTGAGAGTTCAAAAACTAATGAAGGACCAGAGTCCTCCTCCGTTGCAAGCTCTCAGTTGCTCAGCCTCAGAGTAAGCAGGCTGTGCCATGGGTTATGGTACTTTCTTACCTGCTACAAACTGCCCCAGAAATAATGGAGAAATGGCTTGTAGCACAAGATTTCACTTGGCTGAACTGTGGCACATCTAGAAGTTCTCTGAATGTTACAGATAAAGAGTGGCTTTTATGGTTATGTGATTCTGTAACAATGTGCAATTAAACAGCCTGACTGTGGCTGCCTGTGCATGAAGGGCAATAGCTCTAAGTCATCATTAGCTGACCTTAATTAACGAAGTAATGTACGTGCAGGTGGTTTTTGTCTATATGAACCCCGCCTTCCTTGTGCTTTCAGGCAAACGCTAATGTGTTCTGACAGAATAAGAGTAAATTTCTTTCAAATGAGTGATGTTTATATGTGCCCTGTGGTGTTTCATTGTACTCAATTCCTCCTCAGGCATTGACAATTTTTACTTGCTCCCTCATCAGGCAGGAGCAGCGGGGAGGAAGAACTTTGGGGACAACATGCCCTGCATAAGGGTGCAATGAGCATTTAAATTTCAGCCCACAATTTAAAACCACGAAGGCAAGATTAATGATTTACTGGTTGCAGTCCTGCTCTGAGGACATCCAGCTGAGCCCTTTACCAAAGACACTTTGTTTGATGAAGTGTAATTTATTAATTGGTTTAAAGACCTGTCCTTTTCCAGGCCACCAGCCAATTCAGTGCTTGGCTGATGTGAGTGTTGTTACTTGGCCTTGACTTGTGTTACATCAGCATTTTGTATGTGCTGGAGGCTTGCAGTCTACTCATAAGTTTAATGCCTTTCCAATGCTTCCTTATAACATGTCCAGTCTCTAAGAGCCTAAGCCTGGGTTGAAGGAACTGATGTAAAGATATCCCTGCCCAGGTCTGGCAGGCATCCAGGTTTTGCTCTGATGGCAGCAGCATGTGTACCTTTGCCATCAGCACTGAGTTGCTACATCTTTCCATCACAAAATAATCCTCTCTCTCCCTCCTGATTCTGTTTTTGGAAACTGCTACACCATTCTTAGTAAAATGCTATTTTGTTTGATGGGAGAAGGAGGTGAAACAACCTAGAGCAGATGCCCAGTATGGAAAAATCTCTGTCCATATTCTAAATGATGTATAGTATTATGTTCTATAGTATGAAGCTGAAAGTATTATTCAAGCAGTCCTGTACTGCTGTGGGGCATTCTGCTCTCTCTGATTGAGAGGCTCTGTACATCAGATGATCTGAAGAGCTCATAGAGCTTAGAGCTCTCTTCAATCCCCAACCTGGGAGAGCAGTGGGGATTCATGGGCAGTTTATCTATTTCTATACAACAATCTCAGATTATACGTGTGAAACAAAGTACACTGGATTTGTGAACTGCTTGCAGATTGAGCTTTGTGTGATTTTAGTTTGATTTATATCATGTTTGTTGTTTCTTCATAGATGATGCGTTGTACAAGTGCCTCAAGTTTCTCCTAGAAGATGTGTTCCCCAAATCCAGCAAACTGGGTCACCTTTGATGATGAGCCTCTCTTCCAGTCACCTCAGAAACTAGTTGATAATCAGAGTAGCTGTAAAGAAAATGGCCTTAAACTCAACCTGTCCAGTGTTTATGAGACCTCAAGTAGGCCATCCTCTACAGGCAGCACTTCACTCTCATATCCTGTAGTTGATTTCTACCTAAGCCCTGGGCCCCCCAGCAACTCTCCACTTACTACACCCACCAGAGACTACCCAGGAAACCTGTGCTTTCCAAAGTCTGGAGTTCACATGCTTTATCCCATCCCTGAATGGCCATCAAATGTTAACCCTCCTCCATCCCCTGGGATTTGCTCATCCCTAGCCTCGCAGAAACCCAGCAGCCTTCCTTTGAGCCCCTCACCTAATGACCATCCAGGTAAGACTTTGGTCTCCAAATCAGCAGATGAAGGAAGCCCTAACCCACCAGGGAGCTGTGAGGAGCTGGGTCCAGGAGATTTCCTGTACTTCCACAGTGACTGTGCTTTTTCCAGTCCTTTTTGGAAAGAAGGGTGCTCCCTCAGCATGTTGCCAGCTAATGTTAATGTGCACAGGAAGGACAAAGTGCTTGACAGGAGTGGGTGTTATCCTAGAGACAGAGAAACTTGTCATGATCAGAAAAGCCTTACCCAGGGCTCCTTCACTTACATCTGTGAGAGGCTTGAACACCTGCAAGCTGACAGCTGTGAGACCGTGGAAGACCCACCCATCTCCAGCACCCACGTGTGGCACAAGCTCTCCCCCACCATCCCACGCAGCCTGTTCAGGAGCCGGAAATCAGACGGGTGGCCGTTCATGCTGAGGATTCCTGAAAAGAAGAACATGATGTCATCTCGGCAGTGGGGCCCTATTTACCTGAGTGTCCTGGCTGGAGGGGTGCTGCAGATGTATTATGAAAAGGGCCTGGAGAAACCTTTCAAGGAATTTCAGCTGCAGCCGCAGTGCAAGCTGTCCGAATCCAAATTGGAGAGCTACAACGTCTCAGGAAAGATCCACACTGTGAAGATCGAGTGCGTGTCTTACACGGAGAAGAGGAGGTACCATCCCAAAGTAGAGGTGATCCATGAGCCGGAGGTGGAGCAGATGTTAAAGCTGGGCACCACAGATTATAATGACTTCACTGATTTCCTTGTGACGGTCGAGGAGGAGCTCATGAAACTTCCTGCTGTTTCCAGACAAAAGAGGAATTATGAAGAGCAGGAAATGACTCTGGAAATAGTGGATAACTTTTCGGGGAAAGTCACTAAGGCAGAAGGAAAACTTGTGGAAAGCACGGTCATCACACACATTTACTGCCTGTGTTTTGTGAATGGCGGTGCCGAGTGTTTTCTAACCCTGAACGATCTGGAGCTCCAGAAGAGGGATGAGCGTTACTTTGAGAAGGAGCAGGAGAGGAAGTGGATCGATATTCTTGACTGCCATTTCCATAACTGTGTCAAAGCACAGGAATTTGAGCAATCGCGGATTATTAAGTTTACACCCCCAGATGCCTGCAGGCTGGAACTGATGCGTTTCAGAACACACTACAATGGGCAAGACCTTCCCTTTTCTGTGAAGGCTGCAGTAGTGGTTCAGGGGGCATACATTGAACTTCAGGCTTTCATAAACATGGCTTCAACTGCTCCGATCTCAACACGTTTATCCTCTGTGAAACACTGTGAAAATGTTATGATACGCTTTCCTGTTCCCACACAGTGGATCAAAGCACTTTGGACCATGAACCTCCAAAGGCAGAAGTCCCTAAAAGCAAAAATGAATAGGAGAGCCTGCCTTGGAGCTTTGCATGAGGTTGAATCTGATCCCGTAATCCAAGTCTCGGTTGGAACAGCAAAATACGAGAGTGCCTACAGGGCTGTGGTGTGGAAGATTGACAGGCTTCCAGATAAAAATTCAAGTAAATAATTGGTGCTATGAAGTGATGGGCTTGGGTGTGTGCCTTCACTGGGTTTGTGTTTGTGTGCCTCCATCAGCTGTCATGGCTTGGGTTTTTATCTGTGGGATGCTGTTCATAGAAGCTGGAGTAATCTTTTAGGAAGAAAAGAATATAGCCTTATTAATTTTTTTAGACAATGTTGATGGACTGCCAGTCATTTTAAGTGTGCAGTATCCTGGAAGTGGAGCTGATCATTCTGAGTAAATCTCAAGTCTGTAGCAGTAAGGCTGAGGGAAGGGTTTATGCTTCCCCTGTGTCAGCTGGGCAATGGGTGGGATGGGAGGCAGAAATTGGTTGATAAAATGATTTGTTCACCCAATATCACACATCTAATAGAAAAAGTGGTGTTGTCACTGTTGGGTTTTGGCTCTATAGCATCATTTAAAAAATGTTAGGTATAATGGAGAACTAGAAGGTGCTGTGGTTCATTTTGCTGTAGGAAGGCAAGTGTGCTTTTGCAAAGGCTTATTTCTTTCTGAAATCCATCTCTTTCATGGGCTTGTGCACTGACATTGTACGTTCATGGCAATAACTGCACTGACAAAAAATGCCTCCCACTTCATTCCCATTTCTTTCTGGTGGTGGTACCTCACTGAAAACTTGTAGCAGAAAAAGCAGCTACATTTTTAATTTCACACATGGAAGTAGTTAACTTACCTTAATTTAAAGGAGAAAATAAGACTTTTTGAAAAAGAAAAATATAAATATTTGGGTCTAAAATTCCAATTTTTAGTCATGTTACCAGTGCCTCTCTAAAGACATGGTACTTTTCTAAAGGCATAAAAATTCTTGAGGAATACAGTATCCTGCTTCAAGTTCTGTAGAGTGAAGGTTTTTGATCCTTTGCATTATGTGTACATGAGGCTTTGGGAATCTGTGCAAGACAAGAGCACCTGTTAACGCATTTCATGTAAAATATCTGTAAAATCTGTACTTTTAAAAAAGGGGCTAAGCATGTGTTACTAATATATGGATTGTCGTAGTCTTGTATTATTCTAACTGCCTGGGCTAACTGCCTCTTTAAAATGTCCAGAAAAGGTTTGATCTTCTTAAGTCCTGGTTTCAGGTATTCTACTACTAAGCCAGGACTAATGGTGTGGGAAGAAAAATGACAGAGAGAGGGAAGATAAAGGGAGACAGTAAAGGAGCAAGAGCTGGGGACACTGGAAAATGGACAGGGAGGGCAGAGTAGTTGATGGAGAGATGTAGGAGAGATAGAAGGCAGAAGAAGATTCTTCAGGTCTTCAAAATCCGTGTCCTGTGCTCCAGGTTTCAGAGATTTGCACCATGTTGCTGTGACCCATGTGTTTTCCCAAGGCTCACAGGACTGTTTGGGTAGCTTTTAGTATTCTTTTCTATTTAATGTAGGTTTGCTTCTGTAAAATCAAGTCAGCAGTTTAGGCAATTTTAAAGAAGATTATAAGCCTTCCAAATTCCCTGCAGTTCTTTCACCTGAAGATTTGATGTGCACAATTAACTTCAGATTTAAGTTATTTGGAAGTAATAACTGGGGTTTTTTTGAGGCATTCCACAGCTTTACATTATTTTCACCAGTAGCTTAAACTTTTGACATTTGAATAATTCCTCTAGCTGAGATCTGCAGAATCATTTGTCTCTGTGAAATGTTCATGAATTTGAAAAAACATTTTAGTAGTAATACTGCCCAGTCACATTTTAAACCTCTTTATCAAGTGCTCTGTACACAGTTAAGAGTTTAAAAATAGAGTTGTCCCAAGGCGTGCCAAAAGTCTGGAGACAGTCAAAGTAATAGAAATATGTAAACTTTCATAATGTGTTTACCACAGGCAGAAAAATATGCTGAGGATTTTGCTTTCAAAAAGCCCTTGTCCAAGGCTTCTTGAAAAAAAATAAAAAAAGAAGGGAGAAGGAAAGGTTGCCTACAGTTATATTGTGGCTCCATTTATAGACACTGAAATGTGTTAATATCCACTGGATTCTGCTAAAGCATTTTCTTGGAAAAGTGCTGGCCAAGTGAAGTTGAGAGGAGCTGCAAGAAACACCAGACTTTTAAAAGCTGCCTATGCCTTTTCAGATATATAGATGTTGAGTTTGGAGTCAGAATTTTGGCATTAAAGAAAAAAGAAGGTAAAAAGCAATAGGCTCTGAAGGGCTTTGAATCCAGTGAAATTTCTGCAAATTGAGTCCATGTTTGTGAAACTGGGGCTTCAGTAAGGAAATGTAGAACATGTTATGATTTTAGCACAGTATTGGGGCCAGACTTTGCAGTGGAGAAGCTGTGTCAGCTGCTTCCCAGGGAGTTCCCAGGGAGCAGGGGAGAGACTAGACTGCAAAGCACTGTGCTTTAATCACTTGCTGTGTAAATCTGAGCCCTGTGGTGATTCCTGCTGGGACCCCTCCGTTCTTGAGCGATTGTGTAAAGCAGAAGTTCTTCAGCTGGTTATCTCTTCTTTCATTCTGCATCATGGAGCCACACTGAGGAAGCAGGGACTAAACAACACAGCAAAGTGGAGCTAGTGGAGCTTGCGGCTGCTGGCAGCCCTATTACTGCCTTTAGCATCTGTGCATGGCCTCTGCTGTGGGAGAGGATGTGGTTCCCAGCAACCATCACGTGCTGCTTTTCTTGTTTTCTAAACTGCCTAGGTGGAAACTCAAAGCCATGGCTTTGTCAGGTGGGCTCCATCCCTGCCCAGCCACCTCCTTCTGGCACTGGCACCACTGTGAACTGCTGCTTGGTGGTGGTACTGCCCCACTCCTCTCTTTCCTATGCACTTCTCCCAGCAGGTCAGATAAATGTACCCATTTAGACACTGCTGTAGGAGTTATTAATTTCTAACAACTAATATGTAAATCTGTTCTTAGTAATTAGTTATGTTTTCATGTTCAAAACAAGACTTTTAGAACTGGACCTATTTTGGTAAAAATAGAATTTTTACATAACTAAAAGAACCAATATATCATTTTGGCTCAAATTGCTTTGCTTCATGAGCCCTTCTCAGATCAAGGTTGCTTGAATACTACTTACATAGGTGAAAAAGGGCCAAACAGTGTTAATAAGTGCAAAGTTAGATTATTAATTGCTTTTGAAATGCTATATGAATGCTAAATGATATTTGGAATGTGGTTTCATAGTTTTACTGATATTTTGTTTGTTTGTTTTGGCTTTTTTGTTGGTATTCTTTGGAGGAAGAGCAAGAATTTGAAATGCTTTTAGGAAACAAGAGCCAGATTTTCAGATTAGGGCAGACTAAAATCTCTCAATTCACAGAAGTCTTAACAAGTTGCATAGACACCTAAACTCCAGGGTTTGTCTCCTAAGTTAGACAGTAAAAGCTCAGTTATCTCCCCAAATTTTCTGGTTGCCTTTCAGGAGTGGTTTGGTTCCATTGATCAAGGTGATCATGTCTCCACGGTGCCTGATGGGCCACATTTTGGATAGCTGAGCTTGAATATGTCATCTTGAATATGTCAGGGCTCTGAAACATCACTTTAGCACACTGTGCCTGCTCCAACCCACCTGGCTTTCCACAGCACCACCTTTTCTCTCCTTCTGGCCAACACCTGGCTGAAAACAGCATTACAGTTGCTTCTACACACAGCCTCTCCTCTTCCAACTCCAGTGTAACACAAGGCCTGTGAAGCAGTGGTTTCACGGAGCAGAGATGATGAGAACTGCTCAGTTTTAAGTGAAAACTAAGCTGATGTTTCCCGTCTTCCCAAATGTTGGTCAGTCACTTTGTCATCTGACAGCTGATGGGAAGAAGTTGCTCTACACTCCTAACACAGCCCAGCAGTGGCAGAAGAATTTCTCCACAAGCGAAGGGGTGAGTACCTCCTTCTGACCTTGGTGTTGGTACGAGAGACAGATGGGCTGGGGTGAACCCTGTGGTTTAGGAATAGGCAGAAAGGTCCAATGGAGGCAGCTCCAGAGGACCCAAAGCAGTAGTCTTATCCAAATCCCAAACCTGTTGTCTCTGCCTTTGCAGGTTACCACCTAAGGAAAAGGAAGCACCCCAGGATTCACTGCATCCCAACATCAAGACCACCTCACGGGTGTGGGTCAGCTGGAGTATAAACCCAGAGGTTTCTTTAAGGGCTGCATTGTGGGAGCTCAGGACTTCTGAACAACGAATCAATGTGATTTCGCAGAAGCCATTTATTGTTTACAAAAGACTCTTATTTATACCTTTACAAGTGCTGTACACGTGATCATGCATTACATGATTGGTCCCTCTATCTTGTCCATGCACTCTGCATGCACTTTTCAGAAAATATAATTGGTTCTAGTTTAGTGCAGCACAGTCTTTCTTTATCTATTTCTTGCTGTCTTGGTGTTCTGTTTTTCAGCTTTTCCTTTCCCAATTTAGCGCAGCTTACATTTCAGTGGCCTTGATGAATTCTTGAGGGCTCTGATAAGCATAACTACAGGTGGTTTTGGCTGGGGGACACTGGCAGTGTTCAAATGCATTACAACACTGCATGGTCCCAGAATCACAACTATGCCATGTCTAGCAGGGAAGCCTTCATGAGCCGACCAAGAGGTGTGGCCCATTTATACCTGGACTCAAGTGGACATCTATTAGCCAACATTTACCATCCAATATCTGCCCAGGAAAATTCCAAGCAGTGATTATTTCTGGATTCCATTTATCAGAAGACAAAATAATTTGCCAGACAATTCCCATTGCTGTTTGTTTCTTCATAGACCTCCCCCCAAAAAACCCAGGAATCTTCTGAATTTGATCTCCAAAAGCCCTTAGGCTGGTTGCCTTCTACCACAAATAACCTCCAAACAACAAACCCTTTTTCCTCAGATCCCTGATTAACCACAGCCCCAGAGGCAGAGGGTGCCTTTTCCCTGGCTAAGACATGCCATGCCATTTTGGTGCTGCAGTTCCTGCTGTCCACCCCAGGATGCTCACTTGTGGCTGACACTGTGCAGTCTGTGCAGCCCGGCCCAGCAAACAGCACAAAGACCAGGCCAAGTGAGTGTGTTGCCAGGCTGGCACCACCACGGGAGAGGGGAGCAGGTCCTGGGAGCCAAAAGGAGCACAGTTCAGATGGGATGACATCTTGCAGTTTGGCTCTGGAACAGAATGCTCCTTGTGTCCTGTTGCTGGGATGATGGAGGATTCAAGGATGGAGAGGCCCACATCAACAGGGCCTCATTCCACCATGACCAGACAGTCTGAAAGAGGGACTGTGGACCAAGAGAGCGTTAGTGCAGGAGAAATGGGCTTGGCCACAGCAAGAGGTGACCAGCAGTAGATCATGGACAAGGCTCACATCACAGAGGTGCAGAGATCTGCCTGTCCCTGGCTACGAGTGATGAAACACCATCTCCTCCCCACACTTTTTCCGTGCTCCAGCTTCATTCTCAAGACATTGACAGGTGGCCGTAATTCTTTTTTCTGACTTTGTTCCCTCCTCTATTTCCGTAATAAAACCCCTGATGTTACAGTTTTACTGGTCTCTGTGTTTTGTGTTATTGTCCTGAGACTTCAGCCACATGCTGCATGCCCCTGGCGTGGCACTCCTGGCAAACTGGGGATCTTTGTGCACTAGGTCCTTTCTGGACTCTCTCCTGAGGTGTGCCCACAGGTATGTGTGGTTTTACAGGGAAAACCTGCAGCACAGACAGGCACCCAGCCCAAGGCTCCTAGGAGCAATGGAGATGCAGCTTTTTTTATTTATTTTTGCCTTACAAAATGTCTGTGAGCCTGTGGATATGGAATTATTACCATGATTTTTCCCATGGGATGGATAAAGCTCAGTTTATGTTAACTCCATCTTCAGTATTTCCTTCATTCTGATATGAAATTGATTCCTGTCACCGGAGGAAGCCAGTGCATAAAGAATGGGACATTTTTTCCTGAACTTTGAGATTCCATTCAGTGTAATGGATGAAAACCAAATATACACTGCCAGACTTGCCTTTGACAAAATACAGGCAATCCTTTCTCTGCCTTTTTTTCCTTTTTTTTTTATTTCTTTCCTTTCCCTGCCTGCAGCCAAAGCATAGTTAGTTGTGTATGTTGATGATTAAAATCCTGGAAAGAAGGAGAAATGCAGAATTGCTGTGTTTTGCCCTGAAGAATTTGGAAAGGATTCTTTTCATTGTATTAAATTGTATTATCCTGCTTTCACACACAGTGAGTCTGCTGACTCCAGTTCCTTTGGGAAGCGGGTTTTCACCTTGGTGTTCCTGTGTGCCAGGAGAAGTGCTTGCCCTTTCAGGAAAACTTTTTTTTTTTTGGCAGAAATGGGGTATGTTCCTTTCCAAGCTAGATAGGGACCCCAGATAACCCTTATCCTGGCACTGGGATGTATCTTGTTTGAGCAGCACTCTGAGCTGCACCTTTATCTTTGTGCTGTGATCATACTGTAATAAATAGTACAAGATCCCTGTACTATTTGAAATTAGCACTGCAGTAACATTTCTACAGCAGAGAGCTCTTGAAAGGGGGTTATTGGACACAGGGCAGCATCTCTGCCTTGGCTACACTAGGACTTTCCAGTTTTTATTTTTCTATGAGAGTAAGAGTACATTTTTAAGGGAAAACTGAGATTCCATCAAATAGTGACTTTAGCAACAAAGCCCTAAGTTTGTAATATTCTTCTCTCAATAAGAAGTGTAAATTAATTTGTAAAATTGCAATGACTGTGAAAAGTGTGCTGAAGCAGACAGAACATGAATAAAAGGCCACCTTATGCCCAAGTAGCAAAAGATTATAGATAGAATAATCTTCTATCATAACAACAGCTCTGTGTTTATAAAATATAAAGCTATTCTCTCTCGCTAGGAGATGAACCTTACACTGTAAACAAAGACAAGATAATTCACTAATGGTGTGGTGGTTTTCTTTTTCTTTTCCAAGGTTTGGATCATCCACACAGCCTGTCTTACAAACTGGAACTCGGATCAGACCAGGAGATACCATCTGACTGGTATCCATTTGCTACTGTCCAGTTTGTTGTTCATGATAGCTGTGCCTCGGGAACAGAAGTGAAGTCCCTGGGCATAGAGAGTGATGTGCAGCCCCAGAAACACGTGGTTCAGAAAGCTTTTTACAACTGCCAGGTATTCTCAGGGCTATGCTTTCCATGTTTTCCTCCTCTTCTTGCTCCCTGCTCCCCCATATAGTATTTGAAAAGCAAATGTGCTTTGTATTCTAAACATATCTTGCACATACTTTTGATAATGGCTTTGAGCAAAAGAGTCATTAAATAATAATTCCTTATCTGATCAAAGATGAGGCTGAAAAATAGAACTGTGAATGCAGCTTTGTTTTTCTTCAGTTGAGCTATTTTTGGGAGTAGTGGTTTTGAAATCTGTTGGGTCTGATTTTGCGTCAAAGCTTTTTCCATGCCATTGCTGCAGTTCACACTTTCAGTGTCCAATTATTTGCTAATTCTACCTGCTGCTTTTTGTTTTCTACCTGCAGGTTGAAATTGAAAAGAAGTGGATTAGGCTTGATGGAGAAGACCCAGATAAGGCTGGCAACTGCCTAATGCAATGAAAGAGGACAGGAGGCACCATCATAGGATATTAGTAGGAATCAATTTACATAGGAAGTTCTATTGTTAGGAGAAGCGCAGTGACCTAGTTTAGGGTAAACATGGTCATTGAATTTTTTTGTAGTGCTTATGGGTTTGAGTCTGCAAATCAGTACTCATTTGACTGGCCTGTGTTCAAGTAAACTTCCTGTCATGGGAGTACTGCTATGAGCAAGGTCTCCTTGTCAGAGCTGCAGGATGTGAGCACTCAGTTGACTGATTCTAATATATTATTTTCCTGGTGTGTATCTATGACTTGGGAATGACCTCGTACTCCTTATTGAAACCTAATGGCACTTCTCAAAGGATTCATGTCACTTGGACATATAATATTTGGTAATAAAAACTTCCAGAGTGCTTATGTGCAGACCAGCACCTGTGTAAGGTCCAGCAGGGCCAATTACATTTTTAGTGCTGTTTGAAAACTTAAGTCTCTCATGTTTCGGCTCCCCTTGATGTATGTGAACAGAACAAGTCCAAATAATATTCTCAACAAGAGCCTTAATTAATGAGTTGGAAACTGGGTGATTTCATTGGGAAAAAGGGTCCTCTGCAAAATTTTTCTGTGGCAGCAACTGTTTCCTCCTCAGCACTTTATAGGTTCACTCAAAGTAATCTCTTGGGCAAAAAAAATATCTGGCAGATGTGACTGAAGTTTCTGTGCTGGCGTTAGGCAGTTCCTTTTCACTACTGCAGCAAATGATATGAGGGGTGGATTCTCAGCCAGTGTCGATCAGTCCAGGCCCATTTCATCTGGTGAGGGTTTGAGAATTTACCCCAGAGGAGGTTTCCCCCACAAGCTGGAGAAAAGACTGGTTGCTGCTGTTTACTCGGTGTCTCCTTAAGGATGCAAGTTCCAGATGTTGGTACAGAAGCTGCAGGAGTTGTGGCTTTGGGTAACTTGTAAGACATGCATGGGAAGGGAAATGTTTTGATGCTACTGGCTCTAAAGGCATTTTCCATGGGGAAATAATGCAGGAATGGACTGTCACAAGAGACATGAAGCTGTGATGCTTCATCAGACAGCTTGAGCTACTAATCACTAATGTCAATGTGTTAACTGTGTTTTCAATCCTTAGTTGGCCTTTAGGGAAAGGTTCTAATACTTCCCTTCAGCCATTATCCCCTTTGTAATTTTCTGCAGGCTGTAATTCCAGATCTGAAAAAATATGATAAATTTTAAAAACACTCATGATTCCTTTTTTTTTTTTTTTTGGGCTGCAGTTTTTCTAAAATTATCCTCACTTCAAACTAAAATTAGTGGAGAAGAAAAATGTAGTAATGCACTGCCTCACTTTATATTTTGTATAGCTTGTAACTGTTTACATGAACACTGTGTAAAAATACAGATAAATGTTATTCCCCAAAAGTAGAAATATGTGGGAGATGCACTGAGAAAATTACTGGTCTGAGGAAACAGAAGACCATAATATGAACGTAGTTCGTCACAATAAACCTTTCCCCCCATCCGGAGGCTGAGAATGAAATGGGTAATAGATTCTATAGTAAGTCCTGAGGGCAGGTTTTTTATGGGTATTGCATTGCCAAAGCCCCAAATAGACTATTATGGTATTTGGGCTTCTCTATATATCCCTTTTTATTAGCAGATTATATTGTTATAAACCTAAGTAAGCGTTGGACTATAGTAGTGATCCAAATATGTCTCAGCTGTTGCATCCTCCATCTGTGCTTTGACTTGAGAAGTCATTAGCACCTTCAGGTCATGTTCGGTGTGTTTTATTAACATTTCATTTTGGTTTATATTTTGCTCAGCTGAACCAAGGGGCGCAGTGTGCACCAGGGCACAGTGTTTATACTTGGCAATGTGGCAAGCTCTGCAATTTGCTGAAGTCCATGGTTGTACTACAGCTACAATATTTATTAACCTCTTTGCTCAGTGAGCTAGAGGAAGCAAAATATGCATTTGCAATTACCTGCAGTTACCTTTGTCTGAGGCTGACTTGTTTTGATTGGCATTAATACAGCTAATTCAGTAAACATATTAACAGTGGTTGCTCTCCAAAGCCTGTCTTGCCCAGCTGCCCCTATTTTTCTGTTTTTAAGAAGGAGGAACCTGAATATCTCCATTTCATCTCTCTTTCACCTTAGGATCTCCATTCACAGCACTCACCTCCTGGGCATTGGGTACATGGTGGTGTTACAGGTCCTGCAGCAGTGGCTGCTTTTCTCCTCTCAGGTGTCTGCTGTGTCTCAGAATGTTTAAGGAGTCTGTGTAGTGTTGACCCTTCAAGACACCAGCTGTTGTTTGGAGTGAGTGGCCTAAATGATGAATGACCACAAGTCACCATTCCTGCTAGTGAGTTGTATTAAGGTGCTGTGGTGCAAATGATCATTCAGACTTACTGAACTCAATAACATGACATGGTCAAGCTACAGCTTCATCTGTGTTGCAAACCCTTGGATTTTCATCTGAGGCTTGCAAGATTCATGATTAACTTTAATCAGAATTGGAGCAGGATCACAGGGAATTAATTCCATAGAAATACTGCGACACCAAAAGGAAGTTACTCTGTTTAATACATGGCTTTTGGTTTAAACTTGACAATTAGTGCAGCCTAAGGTTGAATAATTGCCCTGTTCAGTCTCACACTATTGTTCATATGCCTTGATGTCAGAATATTTAAAAATAGACAACACAAATTTGCTTCCATTAGACTGCAGCCTGACTTTTTTCCCCCCCATAAAATTCTAACTTCCTATTCTACTCCAACATGCCAAACCAGAAATATCCCGGCTTCCCCTTTCTTCTGTGTTGTCTTGAGCATAACTTATTGAACAAATATTCTTAACTTTAAGACTCATTGCTAACATTTTCTATGGATGTTACAGCAGCTGATAGTGAATAAACATATGAGCTTTGAATTCTTCAGAAATCTGGGCTACAAGTAACCTAATTGTAATTTTGGGGAGGGGAATGGAGATGAGGAGCAGTTGCTATAAGCTGTTGTGATGCTCAGTGTCCAGCTAGCAGAAGGACGAGGCTTTAAATAACCCATGAGGTATTGGCATCATGTGAGGAACCGGGTTTCACACGTGTCTGATCCCTGCTTTCCACAGCGAGCGCCTGCAGTCACTGAAACACTTCCAGCTGTCTGGGCCACTTAAGATGCTGACATTTCACTAACATTTACTTCAGGACAGTATTTAGATATTATCTGTGTTTAGACATTATCTGTGTTTCCTTCACAAAGGAACAGCAGGGCTTGGGATATTTTATATTTAAAAGAATGAGAAGAACTATTTTTATAGTGTTTGCCTTTTACTTACAAAGTGTCGTATTTACTGAAACCAACAAACTTTATCGTTGCATTCATCTTTTTCATACTAATTGTATTACTCCAGGTAAATGGTACTTGATGTAGTTTTGGATTAAAACACCCATTGAAGTCAATGGAAGTCTTTTAACTGACAAAATGGGATCTGCATCAAAGTCTCTAAGAATAAAAGACAGGCAAAAAAAGAAGAAAGGAGTAGGGGTAATGGTCTGTAGATGATATTTTATGTTAGTAAGTAAGAAACCTGCAATGCCTGCTTATTCCAACCAGAAGAGAGCACAAAGGATAGGAAAAGAGGTGTTACTGCATGTCACAGCTGAAGTTTTGCAGTGACTGGGAACAATGGTTCTGTTGCCCCTGGGTGGCAGCTGTTGAGACATGAGGATGATGCTGCACTCCATTGAGCTTGATACCAAGCCACTGTCATCCTGGTGCTCCTTGCTTTGTTTTCCTCCAGATTCTGTATTAATTGTCCAAAAGTATTTTACATCTGAACACGTTTTCACATGTTACTTTTGGTTGTGTTTATTTTGCCTAGCAGACTCCTTAGCTGCGATGTTGGTGTCCATACTTCTATTTTGCATTTATTTGTCTTTTTGTTACTTAACACAGTAACTAACTGCTGCAGTTAGTAGTTCTTAGCAATAATTTTGACAACTCTGAAGCAGTGATGTTATGCCTAATGGAAACTATAATTTTATTTGGGTCTTTTGTCAGTATAAGTACAAACAGATCATGCTGATAATCTTGTAATAACATTTTGTAGATTGCATATTGATTAAAAAATAAAGTTGTATTTCAGACTAGCAGTTTCTTGTCCCCTCACTAGAAATGTATCAAGCTAGTTTTGAATTTACTGTAATTAACTGGTTGATCTTGATCATCAGCTATCGCAGCTCATTAGAAAGAACAGTTCTAGTCTGTGAGCGGGGAACATCACTCCTCATATTAAATAAAGCTGGTTGCAGAAAGCTCAGCAATGCACTATATTACATTTATTGTAGAATGGGTTGGGTTGGAAGGGACCTTGAAGATTATCCAGTTCCAAGCCCCCTGCCATGGGTAGGGACAATTTTCACTAGACCAGATTGTGCAAAGTTGAACATCCATCCTTGAACACTTCCAGAGTTGGGGCATCCACATGTTCTCTGGGCAACCTGTGCCAGTGCTTCACCACTCTCATGGTGAAGAATTTCTTCCTGACATCTAATCCAAACCTGTCCTCTTTCAATTTAAAGCCATTCCCCCTTGTCCTATCACTTAATTGCTCTTATAACAGCTTTTTGTGGCCCCCTTTAGGTACTGGAGGGTGCTCTAAAGTCTCCCTGGAGCCTTTGTCTTCTCCAGGCTGAACAGCCCCAGCTCTGTCCATCTGTCTTCGCAGGAGAAGTGCTCCAGCCCCCTGGGCATCTCCGTGGCCTCCTCTGGACCCGCTCCAGCAGATCCATGTCCATCATATGTTGGGGGCCCCAGAGCTGCATGCAGCACTCTGGGTGGGGTCTCACAATGATTTATGGTAGACCCTTTTCTGCCTTATTTTCATAGCAGTACAAACTGAAAGAACTCCATGGTTTTTCCTACTGAGTGCTCGCTCTGGTCTCTCTGGGATATTTGAATGTAAAGTAGCAACAACTGTTTAAGACTTTCACAGTTTTCAAAGTCTGTTCTGTTACTAGGGAAACAGTGAGACCTCTGTGGGGAAATATGGGAATGAGGCAAGAGGTTTATGAGGCAGCATTCAAAGAATGGGCTTAAAGAATAAAATAACCATGCCATTTGTCCTATGCTGCGGTGGCTGTAGCAAAGCAATCAGCTATTCTGGGAAATACTGGGAAATAGAGTTAACATCCATTTTCACTTCAGTGGTGTGCTATCATTCAGTGAGCACCTGCAAATGGAAAGCAGCTATCTAGCAAAAGTATAGTCTCCTTACAAAGCTTAAACATTTTGCAATGTTTAAAAGTGTCACTGAACAACGTGATTCAGGGACATGAAAAAGCGAGATAGCAAATTGCTTGAATATAAGTAAAAACATGAAAACATTTATTTGGGGACAGCTTCCTGGTATTTGCAATGCCTTGTATGTGCTATTTTATAGCACTGTTCTTTCCTTAGCAAAAACCATATGTAATTTTTTACAATAACAAGTATAACAGGTTGTAAGTGGTGCTCATGCTCTGTGCTGAAGCCTTACTGATAAAAATAAAAGCACTGGCTCAAAATTCTGCTTTGCCATCCCAATCCCCAGTGTGATTAGGTATTTCTTGTTGTGGGTGGGTACAGCCTAGTATTACTTTGCATTGTGATGGCCTTTTTGGTTTAATTGAGAATGACTTTTATTGTTGGAAATGGAAGTGAAAGTCCAAGGGGGAAAAAATCAGAAGTAGGGATGTGCTGGGAGTAGAAGAGACGTGTGAGGAGTGAGGTGAGCAGTGGAGGTGAGAGAGAGGAAGCAGGAAATGAGCGGGGAGCTGGCAGGAGAGGGCAGCAGGTAGAGCATGTTTGCACGTACAGTTCTCTCTAAGGAGAACTGATGCCTCTCCAAGTCAAGGTGAAAAGTTTACCTAGGAAAGGGACTGAAACAGAAACGTGGTGGGGAACCCATGCAGAGAAGTGCCTTCAAGGGAAGGTATTGCAAACAAAGTTGGGAATAGCTGCGGGTGGCTGGGTGGGAAAGGAAGTGAATGATCTCCTGGGGTGGGGAGGAGGAGCTGAAGCAGCCAGAGAAGGAGCAGAGGGAGAATGGGCAGAGCCACTGCTGGCACAGCAGGTGAGGTGGCTGTGAGACTGATGGGGGGCACAGTGAAGGTCCCCCACCCAAGCAGGGCAGTGCTAGGCTGTGCAGCAGGCCCTGCTTTCACACAGTTCTTCCTGCTGTTGTGCACCAAGCAGAACTGGCTGGGCCTGGAGCATCCCTGCTTCACATCTGCACAGCTGTTGGCAGTGGTGACCTGTCCTTCTGCACAGGACAACCTTGTTCATGCCGGGGAAATGGCAAGGTCATGCTCTAAGGGATGCAACGAAAATATCAAACAAAACCCAGCAGTGAAACAGGGAGGATTTAAAGCCAGAATTTAGGCATTAGACTGGTGATATCCAGAGGTGAGCTACCACTGTAACCTTATTGGTCTGCCATCTAGGAAGGGACCTTCATCTGTCATCTGTGACATGGAGTAGATGTTACTGTCTAAATGTAAGTAATGACACCGGAATTTAGATGAGACTTCATCTGAAGTGGAGGGAGCCATCCGCTGCCTGAAGAGAAAAGGGAAAAGGCTGTTTTAGCCCCCTCCATGTAAACCCATTACTGAATATCTTTGCTGATAATTGTGTGAAGCTGCATTCAAAAGGGGAGTGCGGAAGATCTGCTTAAGGTAGGTCTACACGAAAGTGGAGCTGGGGGTAAAAAGAAAAGAAAAAAACCAAAGAAAAATGAAAAGGTGGGTACAGTTGTGTATTAGAACAACAGGAGCCCTTCCTTGTTTTCTCAGAAAAGGAAATTCAGGAATATGACCTTTAGCAAATGTTGGGGTTCTCATGTAAGTGCTTCCCACACCCAACACGGCAATGAAGGTCAGTCTCCATACATCTGAGTTATTCTTTAGCAGAGTTAAATTGGTATTAATGAGGCAGTAAGAAGGAGAGCCTGACTGCTAAGCTGTACATCAGTCTGTCTCTCAAAGTCACTTGTTGGGTGATTTTTGTGGTTTCTTGGTGCTGCGAACTCCATTGCTGGTGAAGGGGCCTGATATGGTCACTCAGCTTTATTCCTCTTGAAATTACTAAATGCAAAGTTAGGCAGAGCAAACTGGCCTTGATCAAAACATGCTGCTCTGCTCTTAGTTAATGTCACACTGAAACTACTGAACTTCTGCAAATGTATGCTCAATGATGAACTTCCAGCAGCTAATTCAAATAAGAAGAAATGATGTTTCTGGCATTTGCTCTCCTGCTGCACCCTTGCCTTTACGCGGTTCGGCACCCCCTAATAGCTAATCCCTCCCCACTGGAGCCAGGGAGCCAGAAGCAGATGAGTGGCAATTACAGACAGGTGAGGAAGGGGTGAGATTTCAACCACTGATGAAGAGGGGTAAAACCAGATGGCAGGGAAAGGACTCAGCGAGCCATGAAGGAAAAGATAGTGGACAAAAGAGGAGGGAGCTGGACTGTGGCTTTTCTTAGGATGCAGGTCAGGGGTTTGGGGTCTCTCTGGGAAAAGAGTGTGGTAGAAACATCTCAACATCATACCCAGGGAAAGAAGGCAGACAGCAAAGGAGGTGAGGGAACGGGGGCTGAGCACTGAGCCTGACACCAGCAGGAGGGTGATAGAAAGGGACAAGAATAAGCCCAGTGAAATGGCTCCTTCCCACCCCAGGTGGCTGCTCTTTCCCTTTGAGGCTTTCTGTTCACATAAGGCATATGTATCAGGGTGGGTATTTAGAAGAGGCAAGGCTTGTTTCATCCTTAATTAAGCTTATTCATTCTACACAAGTCTTTGGGCGTACTGAGGAACTGAGATACACAGTACTATTCAGTATATTCCATCAATCACACTGCCATTTTTATATAGCAGTTTGTACACGTCAGAGCTCTTCATAAACCACCCAATGTCCTGAAAATTTGTCATTAAGTTGAATTAAGGGAGAGGTCTTTCTATAGTTCTTCTGATAAGGTGGCTTAAATCAGGTGAAAAAATAGAGACTCTTGAAGAAACAGGAGTCACACACGATAAATGAAAAACGAACAAATCACAGGTTCCAGTGTTATCTGTCTCAGGACTCCAAGGAAAATGATGGAGCTTGTAACAAAATCATGCTGTTAATAAAATTGGTTATGAGACTGGAGTGCCATATATCTATGAAAACTGAAAACAAAGAGGACATGTTAGAGAATATCTTTAAAATGAAATTGCACCTCTGCTCATGTCATGTTATCTCCATGAGGATTGCCTGGATTCTGCAGCCAGTTCCTCCTAAGAATGATTGCCTTGGAAAGAAAGGGCAAGATGGTATTTGTATAAGATGCCTTGAGAAAGAATTTTGCAGTCCTGCAGTTGTGTGGCCATTCCTCTCCAGCAGCAATGCTGGATTTAAACAGGAGAGGGTATTCATGACCAAGCATCTGAGTGTGCTGAGCGTTCTCTGTTTCTTAGAGGGAAGACATTTGAAAACGGTAATTTTTCTTTTTAATCATTAATAAAGGCTCATCATCCAAAAATAAATCTTCCCTGGACATCATGTACCAAAAGAACTATAAATAATTACAAATTAAAACCTGTCTAGTAAACGAATGTTTGAGCTGCCCTTAAGCAGCAGTATCCCAAATGCAGACAAAACCCCTGAAAAGTCAGGAGGGTTTGAGCAGCATGCTAATCTCTTCCATAGCCTCTTCTCCAAAACTCTTGTGATCTCCTAAAGAGACTACAGTGGGGAGAGCTGCACTGGAAGCTGAACCAAGACTGATGAAACCTTGATGCTCTTCCTGACTGTCATTTGTGAGTTTGGACAAGATATTTTGTGGGTCTGTGCCTCAGTTTCTTATCTTAAAAGTGGGATTAAATGTTAAAAATTTCCATAAGCATGAAAATTACTACAGGGTTGTACTTTATACTGCAGGACATGGATAGTAGGTTAAAGTCACCATATCAAAGCTAGCCAGTCACAGACATTTTAATATTTTTTTCCTTGTTCAGAAATGACTGCATTTTTTCTGTGCATACCAGGCTGTCTCACGCTATTCAGCTGACAATGTTTGGATGAAAAGACACCTTCCCTAGGAATTTGTAAGAGAAATTATATAAGGTATGTTGCTAGGTCTCGGATGAAAATAGAAGTGTCTTGGTTAGCAGGAAGTGCCCTCTGCAACCTCCCTGTGCAGTTTGGAAAGTCATATTCCCATTCCCAGTTTCTACTTCATGCCCAGTGATACCTGTGTGCTGTAAGTAGGTGTATCTGCTGTCCCAGCAGGAAGGGAGCTGACACGTTGATCTGGTGACAGGCCCTTTGTTATTCACAGTACAAAGGGTATAATTTAGAACAGATGGGAGATGCCCACACTGCCTTGTGGGAATGCAAATACAGAGACAAGCTGTCCACCTCAAGTGCAGGTAAGCATAAATTGCTTTGGTCTGCAAATTTTCCTGTGGACATAGGCAAAGCAACCTCAACATTATCTGAGACAGCTGAGTAGTCCTTTGGTGTCAAGCTCCCCAGCTCTCCTTCTTTTTGAAGTTAGGCACACAAACTGTTCCGATTCCAAGGCGCTTTTTAATCCCTAGATAAACCAAGGGAGCTAGAAATAATTTATAAATCTTCTTTCTGCATTTCCACCTTTCTAGAAGCCCTGCACAGTGTGCTGGCAGGGCAATGGCTCTGCGTCAGGTCTGGCTGCCTGATGAGCAAGTGGCAGCCAGCTGCAGGATCCCCATCTGCGACCTTCAGGGCCCAGCGAGATACTCAAGGCTGCAGCTCCTTTCTGCTATCTCTGCTAACACGACAGGAAAAAACAGTCAGGAGAAGAACAAGGACACTTTTGGTATGCACTATTCCAGGCAGTTTCAAATGAGTACTGTGCTTTAAAAAAAATACGGTTTATTATTTAAATTATTCTGTAAGCAAAGCAACATGGCTTGCCTTTTCCTCACAATGATGGAAGGCACACAGAACAGCTAAATATGCAACTGCTGTTTAATTCAAGACTTAAGCAGTGTCATTAAACATATTTTCTTGCAGAGAAAAATTACTTCAATAGCAAATTGCATTTGTCTCACTTGTGAAAATGCAGCTTATTATGGATGTTGCTTCTTCTATTTTGTAGGTGTTAGTCTGGCTATTTAATTAAGGATCTGACAGTATTTTCATTAAAATATTTTCATTTTTCAGGATGTGTAAGCCTTAAAAATTAAAGCTTAATGGGTGAGTCTCCACAAGCCAAACAGCACTGTAATGACACAGCTACCTAAACAATGAAAAATAATGGAAAAAGAAAGGAAAAAGATAAGATTATGGTTCTAGGTTCTCAAAACCCTCAGGGCAGTACCGACCAAAGGTGCATAAAGACCTAAGTATATATTCTCCTACATATACGTGATTCATGAACACTTTTCCAGAGTAGTAACTGCTAAATTGGTAGATCTCTGTATTAACATACTCACAGATTGCTGCGAATGTAAGCAATAAGTGAGTAGTTGTATCAGATTGCCACTGCTTAACTGCAATGTTTAGCTACAGCTATCCCCATTTAGGAGGTAATCACGACTTCAGGGTTTATCAGTGTTATAAGTGCGGATAAAATAATTGGTCCCAATCAAGTTAATTAAAATAAATTTGTTTATTTAGCAAGCGGCAGCAAGCAAAGACAGCGCTGGGCTGCGCAATCGTGCGCGCCCCCCTCCCAAACGCTACAGTATTTATACCCCTCGATTTCCGGGATGCGTGTCTATAGTGGAGTACTCTGCGCCTGCTCAGCCTGTTGCTGAGGGGTCTTTTCTGCCTTCGGGTGGTCGCAGGGATGAAGGTCCGATGTCATCCTCACACGTCTTCCTTTTGTGTTCTGCCAGGGACTACCTCCTTCTCCCCCGCCCGGGGCCTCTTTGATCCAGGTGGTGCCAGCTGGTGTGAGCTTGGCTCTTTGTTTATCTTATCAGGAAAAGGTGCCTCAGGCTTAATTCAAGGTTGCATTTCAAAGCTACAGTGAATATTCAGCAAATTAGAGCTACAGCAAATATTCAGGAAAATCAAACCTACAGCTAATATTCAGCAAACCAAAGCTACGGCAAATAAACAAAATTCATTTATTATAAATTCCTCATTTGATTAACAAACAAAATACATTCATTACAATCAGAACAAAATGACACGCTTTTGTAGCCAGCTTTCCTAGGTGCATTCCCGCACCAAGGGGACAACTGTGGCTCTGCAGATGAGTCCTCCTTTCCCCTGTGCTCACAACGCGATGCTCCAGGTTGCAGCTTGGAGCCTAGACCGGGCAGTGGCGGGTCCCTCTTAGCTTTAGGGTCTGGATTTAGCAAGGTGTGCGGGATTTTCGGGTGTGTGAGGGAACGGGAGCCCGGCAGGGTCCGGGCGGGGCCGGCCGCGTCCCCCCGGCAACGGCGCCCTAAAGGCGGGCGGGGCTGAGGCGGTGGGGCTGCGGCCATGGCGCACGGCAGCCCCGTGGTGAGGAGCAGGGCCGGGCTGCCGGGGCTCAGAGCGGCCCCGCGGGGTCCGGCTGCTCCGTGCGGGACACGGGAGACAGGGACGGGGATAGGGATGAGGATGAGCAAGTCGCTTCCCACGCCCAGCCCGAGGAGGAGCCGCCACCCGTTCCCTGGCGCGGGAAGCCCAGGGACGACTTCGAAAGCCTTGCTTTTTTTAAAATTTTCTGTTGAAAATGGCAGTTTGTGGGCAAGAGTGTTGTGGCAGGGGTTGGCGCCGGGTAGCTGCAGAGTGCGAGGGACGCTGTGGCAGCTCGGCAGTGTCAGGGAGGGAGCGGCGGCCTTTATCCCGTGGCAGGTTTTGCCTGTTGCCGCCTCTCCCTTCCCGGGGCTGCAGGACGGGAATGCCAGGGCATCCTCGGAGGCTCTGCTGGAATGGGATGTGGATGAGCTCCTCCGGCCACCCCACTGCACACAAACAACACCGGAGTTTGACAGTTCCCACTATGGATGGCCTGGTTCTGGCAAAGGGGTGCCTGTGTGTAAAGGGATTAAGCTGGAGTACAATAGTATCTGTGCTGTAACCATTTTTTTCTAATTTGCAAGCATGTGGTGTTTGAATTTTACAGTTGCTGTGTGCAGTTTTTGTATAGCACAATAAATATTTGTACTCGCTATAGCTTGGCATTCCTGGGGAGAGGAATAGGCCTGTTGAAAGATTTACATTCCGATTGTCTTCTGGATTAGCAGTGAAGGCAGAGCATTTGACATATGAGCTGATCAGCAGCTTTTAGTGTAGTGGTACAAGGGGATGTTTTCTTCCCTTCTCGTCTTCCTAGTACCCTGAAAAGTGCTGGGGCAATTTTTGGAGGTTGATAACCCCTGAAAAGAAATAATTACACGAGTATGGTTATTTTAAAGTAGTTGTCTTGATTGCTCTTTCCAGAAAGTGTAATGTGTTTCTTCTTAATAATTTTTTTTTTAAAAGAAATTGTTTATCATCTGCACTTTAGAACAACTTTGGAGCAGTAAAATATTAATTTGATTTTTTAAAAAAACAATCCAGAATCTTGTGTGGTTACCTAAAATATCTCAACTTCATTTTTCACCTGTTGTAGGCTATTCTGGTGGTAACGATAGTCAAGATTAATAAGCTTTAAATTGCTAAAAGCTCATTATCTTACATTTGCATTGGAGTGTAGGAATCTTGAAGCTTGTGTGTATCTGCTGTCCAGGTCTGACTGGAAGATTAGGATTTAATCACTGACATGGGCAGAAGAAGGAATAAAATGTTCTGTTGGAGTCCTATTGTAATAGAAGATAAAAGATCTGTATTGATAAAAGTAGTGTTAAAATTTCCACAGCTAGGTTACTATACAGCACCAGACTGTTTCCACAAAGAAAAAAAGAAATAAATCTTTATTATTTTTTTGCAGGTTCCTTACATTCTGCTTCTGATGAAACTGGCACAGCTCATTTTTAGTAGCTTGTGTTGTTGGTTGGCCCTTAGGTTAGGAGCAATGATTCTAAAATGGTACAATGGGGTTTGACGTGCTTGTTTGAAAATACAGCACAGCAATGGCTTTTGAATCTTTCTAGGATTTTCTGAAGCATCACTGTAGCCTAAGCAATAATTTGAGGCTGAAATTCAGTATGTTTTTGGGGATGTTAGATTTAAAAGAATGAGTGGACTTGCAGACCTTCGCATTTGACATTCAGTTTATTAAACTCATCTGTTCATGCTGTTCAGTTTGTAACAGCACTTTATGAAGTGAGATTAGACTTTGTGCTATCTTTTCAAATGACTTAATGTTCATCTTAACTTGAAAATATTTCTTTTTTATTCTTATGTAGCCTGAACTATACAAGTCCGTTATCGAAGAAGTGATTGAGGATGTGCGGGAACTCTTTGCAGAGGAGGGTGTGGAGGAGCAGGTTCTGAAAGACTTGAAGCAGGTTTGTTGGGTTCCCCTGCATTAATAGCAGTTGTGTTTGTGTTTTTCTTTTGAGATGATGAACCTGTCCATTTCTTTGCCCTCAAAAACATGCAAACTTTTGCCCTAAGTTAGAGTTACAAGTATCCTGCGAGTGATGTGTTGGCTGCTGTGAGTTGAAATTGATTAGTTATTGCTACCCTGTTTGTTGGATAGAATCAGACAATTTCCTCTTGGAAAAGCTGGGAATACCTGATTATCTTTGTTTTGATGCAGTTTGTTTGTAGAGCTGACATTTGTTGACCTTAATAATAATCTTCCTGCAGCTTTGGGAAATGAAGGTGACACAGTCTAAAGCAATAGAAGGCTTCTTCAAACATAGACACTATTCTCCACAGTTCAACCTGCAGCTGCCACACGGTTCTCACAGCATTTTGCAGACTTCAGCAGGTCAGATGTTGGACACAATTGATGCAATTTAAGAATATCTCAGTGATTTGGGGATATTTTTGGAAGACTTGCAATAATCTTTGTGTATATATCTTATGTATACATCTGGTTTGATGTGGAACAGTAATTATTTGAAAGCAGAATTTGACCAATAAATGATGACTTAAACTTTGATAAACTAATAGCATTTTGCCTCCATACTCTTGATGGGCTGCTCATTTCCAGTAGCAAAACATGCAGAGAGTTTTAGCTTTCTTGTTTCCAGCCCAGTAGAGTAACCCTTCAGTTGCAAATTTACCTGCCAGGGTTAAGCTCCTGCCTCCCCTTTTAATGTGTGTCCTGATGTGTGCAGAGGTTGTATGGCTCGTTTGTGCCATGCAGCTCTGCTGTCAGGTTGGGGTCTAATCTGGTTCTCAATTTGTTAAAATGTAATCCCTTGCTCAAACAGAAGAGAGAAAGCTTTTTTGTTTCTTCAGTTAGTTTTTGTAAAAGCAGCATTCCTGTTCCAGCAAAGTACTCGACTTTCACACAGCCTCTGACATCAGGACCTATTCTTCTCAATTAAGTCCAGCTGACCACTGTGGTATTCTTGTGGTAAGAGTGTCGTGCTCAGCTGAGACTTATCCCAAAGTGAGAGACTGTGCGGACCTTTGCCCATAAAGGACAAAACCCATGTGAGATGATTTAATGAAAATCTGTGTTATAGTGTATTTCAGGCTTGGGCAGGCATTTTTTATCTGTGGGGTTTTTTTCTTCTTTTTTCCCTTCCTTTTTGTGTTTGTTTGGGTCTTTTTTAGTCTTTATAGTTGAATGAACTGTTTTTGGAGGCAGGTGTTTTATTTGTTCCATGTGACTAAAGGGAATATACTTTTGTGTTTGCAGGCTATTAGAGGTTTTATATTTAATGAGCATTACCTTCTTACTCTTAAGTTTTTAAAGGGCAATAATAAGGCAAAGCAATCTGTTGAAGCCAGTAAATCTATCTGTTTTTAAAAATGGGATTTGAATTGCCCTATGCCTAGAGATTTTCAAAGTAGTTAGGGCTACTTAAATTGTTTGCTTCTAAAAGCCCAGGAAAGTTTTCCCTTTACCCTTTTTTCTCCCATGGAAGTCAGTATTGAGTGCTTTTGAAAATCTTATCCTACTGTTCCTACTTTTAGCATCATTGGATTTGCTCTGCTGCAAAAAAATGCTTGCATGTTTTCCTCAAGCTGACAAGGCAATACTCGTACTCACTAATGAGCATGACCTGAAATTAGATTGATTTAGTTTCACCCCTGTTTGCTGTAAATTGTTTGGGTTTTTTTTCGTAAAATGGCGCCTTTTTTATAGGTTCTTTCATCATCCAAGCTGGCAGAGGCTTTCACCCTTTCACAGCAGCAAAACTGGTATGTAGCTGTAGTGATGTTTTACTTCAGTTTTGTTTTTATTGGACTCCTAAATTTTTAAAATTATTTGTCAGTTATTAATGGACTTCAAGAGGGAGAGTTGTAACACTGCTGCTTCTGTTGGAGCAGTGAGAAAGGATGGGATCTACCAGCTTGTTCTGCAAGAAGTGAAGCCAGAAGTGTGTTGGAAGATACAGCTGCATGGATTTAGCCCATAGGATGGAAGTGTAATGGAAATGCAAAGCTATATCTAGTTGTTTTGTGGTTTTTTTTAAATTACTACTGGTTGTTAAAATAGTGCATGGCTGGGAAATACTACCAGTAATGAAGCTGGGAGCAGCATTATCTGTGAGGTGTAGAAATCATCCAGAAGGAAGATGAGTGTTTTTATCGTTGACAAGTTCTGAAGTCTGGGCATGGTAAAATTTCTTTGGGGAGCAGCCACTAATTGCCAGAGCTTGATGAACTTACTGAGTGCCTCCTGAGCATCAAGCTAAGTAGTTTGTCAAGTTGAAATATAATATTGGGAAGGTGTTTGTGCAATATGTGAGTTTCCTGATTTAAAATTTGGATTTCTTCAGAACAGCTAGTTTGAAAGGGAGCTGTATATCCAACTCTTTATATTCTCTTTTCCTCCTGGGAAGCAAAGTGATTTCATAGGCCTAGGTGAGACGCCTGTGCTGTGTGGAGTAATGCATAAACTTAGGTAAAAGTGACTTTGAGTAGGAAAATACTTTTCTGGATGGTGGGTACATTGAGGGGGTATGGAAAAATGTTGCCTTAAAAAGGGAGTGTGATAGCTGCAAAGTAGGAAACACTTGGGGCAAGCCATTATTCTGTCAGTGCAAAAAACTCTTAATCTGTCTAAATCTCAAAAGCATGATGCAGCTTTCCAGTGAAGGTGACCACAGAGAGGCTCTGACTGGTGTTTCATGTGGATATTCCAGGTGTGGCACTGAGTGCTGTGTTCCTACCTTAACCTAGCTCTTGTGTTCCAGGGACCCCCACGTGGGGGTGTGACTCTGGCTCTCCGTTCGTGTGTTGCGTATCCTTTACAGATGCCAACTGGAGTGATGCTGCAGCCAGCACCAGGTAGGGGTAACGAGGAGATGTCAGACCTTGCAGTGCCCTGGGGATGTTGAAAGACAGTCCCAAGTACAGCAGATGAAACAGATGAGAAGTTAAAGTGGGTGGAGCCAGTTACCCTCACCTTCCTTTGTGCTTTGTATCTGTAGTGGCTCCGTGGGGGAGGTAACTGCATTGATTATTTGGTGGGTCAGTTTTACCACTTGTTGCAAGTGTTTTCCCTTGTCAGCCCAGACACAGGTATCTCCTTCTCCCTGCCTCTCTGGGACAATCTGCTATGTTTTAAAAAAGCTGAAGGCACTCTGGTACTTCAGAGACAAATTGATTTCTTATTCAAATAAAATCCAGCTATCCATTAACCTTTTTGATCCCATTCTTTTGCTTGCACAAAGATGTGCTTGTACTTGTTAGGTGTGATCAGTGGCAGGCTTATTTCAGTCATTGACTCTTCCCTCAAACAGCTGTTCTTTGATGAAACCTGATGTCACTAGTTATCTGTTTCAGGTGTAATTCCTGATATTATGAGACCCAAAGACTATTACCAGTGACTCTGTGTGAGCACATGTGTGGGAAGAACAACAATCAAATGAAATTTGCAACTTGGCTCTGGCATCTTAATTGTAACACTGATAATAATAACTGTAAGCATTCAGTATTTGGAGTGATTTTCGTATGAAAAGGTATATAAATTAGAAGTTGTTTGGGTTTTTTTTTAAACTAAAATAGGCAGTTTTTAAAGACAGAATACCTAAAAGGCCATAAAGGAATGAACTGTCCCTGTAGCTATGGTCTAGTTTACTGTTTCATCTTGCATTCCTTACTTTCTGAAATGACATGGAAAAAATTCAAAACAGGGTGTTTATTTATTTATTTATTTTAAATGCAGTATGTAGTTAAATTATTGAACTTACTGTCACAGGGTACTATGTAGGCCAACCCCAAAAAGAGGTATGAAACATGATGGACTGGATGGAAGCCATGATTCAGAAAGCTTCTGAATGCCTGATTTTCAAGGGCTGGAGTTGTGCTTGAGGAAGGTTTTCCTTTGTAAACATCCTTTTTCTCATGGTTTGCCCTAGTGTTTGCTCTTGGTTTTAGTGGTGACAGGTCAGTGGCCTGGATGAGCCTGTGCTTACACCTGCTGAAATAGCTTTTAACTCTTCTCTCTATAGCACAACTTTACAAGGTAAACATGCCTGTTGTGGTTACACAGACCACAGGAGATGGGAGCGTTCTCCATTACCCTGTGCAGCAGATGGTTCATCCCCTTGGGCAAGCCTCAGTTCTGCAGGCCAGCGTTGCCAGTGTGCCACAGGCAAATCCATCTGCTGCCCATGCAGCTGGTGAAACACTGCAGTCCCAGGAGACTGCTGTGCTGTTTAAACCAAGCTTTGTGGAAAAGCAACACCTGGAGAACTCTGCTACCTTGGTCCAGCAGCCTTCTGAGAGTCTGCAGGAGTTTGAAATTGGCGCCATGTTGAATCAGGGTAGCGAATCCACAGAAAAATCCCATCATGACAACCTTCATACAGCTGTGTTTACTCCAGAATGCTCTGAAGGACTTTTTATTGATGAATCCTTGGCAAGCAGCTCAAGCAGTGTCCTGCTGGATGTGGAGGGGCAGCTGGACATGGAGCACCCAGAGCTGCTGCAGCCACAGGTGTCTGATGATATCATTGACCTGATCATTGCAGGGGAAAGTTTGGATGAAAATGCTTTTCTAAAGGATCAGGGCAGCATTGCTTCCTCTGACAAGGTAAGGCTTTTTGTTTCTCAGCTGATGAAAATACATCTGTTAGAGGTGGTGGTTTGAACACATCTCTAAGTGACAACTGGCACCTCCAAATGAGAACAATAAAAATTATTTTGATTTTATGGTTCATTAAGGTTGTTTAAAATAGCAGCAGCTGACTGCTTGTTTTTACATTAAGACTTTGTCAAAATTACTGCTAAAATACTGTGATTGATGAGAATAACAATTTTAAAATACTGAAAGTGTAATGGTTAGAATATATTACACTTATTGATTACTTTTGAGAATCATAGGGATTTTTTGTGACTAAGCAGACGTGAAAGACTCCTTGAGAACTTCCATATCATTCTGACATTGATTTGCATATGGGTACTGGTCAGTTGTGTGCAAAGTGCTTTTGCAGTATCAGCTGGGATTAATTTTAACTTGTAATGTGTGAAGAGCATTAAAGCTATATTAAGAATGCATTCAGGATGAAAAGTCAAATTTGATAAGTGAAAATCTCCTTGAAGAAAATGTATTTCCTTGGGGGAAAAGTCCTGGATAAACTAGAACTCAGCTAGAGCTGTGTGGGGGACTTGAATGATTTTAATTAACAAGCCTCTTTCCTGATCTCATCTAATTTTATTCCAGAAATTATTTGTAGATGTTTGAAGTTCAGGCTGGCTTGCTGGCTTTGAGTTGTAGTGCTTGTATGTGATTGAGGCAAATTTATTAAATGCAGATTTAATGACAGTAATGCCAAATGTTTGTAAATAGAAAGCATGTCTTGTTGCTCATCTGAACTCTGCTGGCAGCATGATGAAGACTGTCTGTGGTGAAAATGGGAGGTCAAAACGGTGTGTTATTTTCTTGAACTAGAAAGTGTATGTGGATGGGAATTAAGTGCTACAATAAAGATTTAGTGCGAAACTGAAGATGGCTGAAACCTTAAAGCCCTTTTATGCTCCTGTGAATGCTCTGTTTAGGAATTCTAGCACTTTTATGAACAGTAACTTGAAGTACAGAAATATTTACTGTCTCTCCCAGTGTTTTGTATCTTATTTAAACAAAGCATTTTGAATGAGTTGAGGGAGAGGGATCAGCTCATCTTGGCTTTTATTTCCAAAAATGAAAAATACTATTTTTGGGGGTGGAGGAGTAGCTGCTTTTTTTTTTTTTTTTTTTTAATGGGAAGTTTTTTTTACAATAGAAATTCTAAACACCCTCTTGATTGCCTTTGTTTTAGAGTTGTTTGAGTACAAGGGGGTTTAGAGAAAAGTCTAAGATTTTTTTTTCCCTGTATTTCTGTATTTTTCTGTGTATTTGACCTGGGTTCTAATTAAAGTTAGATGCAACACAATGTTTGCAAACGGACTCAGGACTTACAAGCAGGACCTGAAACTTTCATTTTAGTGCCCCAAGCTTGTTGGTTTATTAAACAAAAACCTCAGACTTTGTGCTGAACATGGCTGTCATTTTGGAGTTGATTCACAATCTGTCCCTGGTCTCTTTCTTTCCTGTCACACGGAACCCATGGAGCAGACGGGATCTGATTTGCCACTGGAGAAGGATCTCTGCAGCGACACTGAGGCCATAACTCAGCTTGATGGCACTGGGGATGTTTCTTCCGAGGAACAAACACCGCACACAAAAGATAAAGAAGATAATGAATTCATTGGCTTTATTGATCCAGAGGATCTAAGGGTTCTGGATGATGAGGAAGACTATGATGAAGAATGTGACAGGTCTTCAAACATGGAGTCCAGCTGCAGTGATGGGAACAATGAAGACCTCCAGATAGATATAGTTGAGGAGGTAATTTGCTTTTAAGCCTTTAGAAGCACATAATATTTGATCTCTCCTGACTGTTGAGTTGTTGGACCTAGAACAGTTCCTGGTTAGTTTAATGCAGGGCATGCACAGTGAAGTTACAAGCCTCTGGAGATAGGAGGTACTGCTGAGAAATTACTCAAAAGCTCATTATAAGGAGTCTAGACAAATGAAAGAACTGTTGAAAAGTAATTTGTTTATTGGATGAATTAAAATACTGAACAATAAGAATTAAAGTTTTATTGTAAAATCCTGGCCTCAGTGGAATGGGGTTCTTGTTTTTACTTAAGTAAGATATTATTTAAAGATTTAGATTTAAATAAGATTTATTTAAATAAGATCAGGATACCAATCTAGGTTTCCTTTTCTGAAGGACCACAGGGAATTAGACAGAGAACAATGTGATACAAGAACATTGTTCTCTTTTTAATGCCCTGTGTTTCCTAGATCTTCCTTTCCCTTAAAGATACAAAGTTGCATATCCTATGGGTTTGTTCACAAGAGAATCATTATTTGGACTTCATATAAACGTAATATAAACACAATATTTGGACTCTATATACGCACAACTTGATCAGTAGCTCAGTTATTGGAATCTGCTTTATCAGTTAGAGGTCTTGTTTTTTTGACCTGTGTTTTTGTTTAGGGTATTTTGGGTTTTGAGAATGCAAACATGTAGAAGGTACTCATAAATGAGGTTGGTGCAATGTGGTCTTGATTTTTACAATGGTATTTTTGTTCTGGGTCTGTTTAATTCCAAGTGTATTCAATGCTATTCTGAAAGAATGTATAAAACAGAATTCTAATTTCTAGGACCCCTTAAACTCTGGTGATGATGTCAGTGAACAGGACATTGCAGACTTGTTTGACACGGACAATGTGATCGTTTGTCAGTATGAAAAGGTACAGTAATGTACTTTCATCTTTGTTCCTAAATAATATCTGCAGCCAATCCATGTCTGCTCTACTCTCAGTGCCTTTTAAAGAAACCCCAATGCTGTAATAGAGGGTTTAAATGATGTGTTTAGCTGACAATAGTCTGAAGATTTTCCTGCTGCTTTCCAAAAAGATGATAATCATAAAGGCCTATTAAAGGGAAAGGGAACAACAAGTCTTGCAAAATTATGTGTTGTAAAGGTGCAAAAGCTTGTTTATTTCCTTAATTTTTAAGTAATATCAACATCTCAGTGGATGTATGTGGGCATACTCAGTCATGAATTAAGGCTTTTAAAATGGATAACAGAAAGAGGTGTGTGTGTACTTTCTTGTACCTTTTTTTTTGCCTGCATAGTGCTTACTGAGAGGTTTTCCTGCCAGAATTTTGTTGTGTCTGAAAAACAAAGTAGTTGTTAAGTGCCATTTTGTCCCCCTTCATTTTAACGCTTAAAATTCAACCTTATTTTGAACTCCTGAAAATCAAATTAAGTCCTTTTAGCTATGGTATGGTTTTGAATGCTTACATGTCAGTAATTTAAAAGATTAAAAAAGTGTATATTTTATTTTAAAGCTAATATGGAAAAATATGGCTGTAGTTTGTTTAAGATTGTGCCTTGATTTTTTTTTTTATTTTATTTTATATTCTTTCAAAAGTGACTAACTAGGCCTGCCTTAATGATTGTCTGTGGTTTTGGAAACAAAGAAGTGCTAAGTAAATTGTCTTTATGAAACTGTGACAGATTGAGTGTTCATGAAACCAGTTATTTTGGAAAGTTATAGGGACATGTGTAGAAAATGCCTTGGAAATGAGGTGTCTGTATTGTATTAAAGCAACAGCAGGTTTTGAAGCTTGAGAGCTCAGATGTTACAGTTACTATAGGTAGTGCACACTGTTATCTAGAGCAGGTTTTGTCTGAAATAAGCTGGAAAATTGCTTGAAAATCTGCAAGAAGCTACTAGGAAGGTCAGCATTGGACATGTCTTACAGGAAATTCAATATCAGGTGTTGTTAGAAATTGACAGTTACAGAAGTTGGGGAAAGATGTTGGTAACTTTCCAATATAGATTTAATAAAACATGTAGGCCCAGTAAAAAGTAGATAAAAACAGTTATCTCTTAAATTACCTTGTTACCTTTAAGAGAATGCTGCTGGTAAAATTGCTGTCCTGTTTCTTTTCTTTCTGCAACTGAAAATAGACTGATGCTGAAAATTCAAGGAATTTTCTAGAGATATTTAAAATTCCTTCTTTTAGTATCAAAACTTTCTGCAGTATGGATCTTTTTTGCAGGCATTTAAAAATAAACAGAATATGCAAATGTTTTTTTTTTTTTTTTTAATGGCACTATTTGTTTTTAAGCCACGTTTTGATACTTTTAGCCTGATCCTAACACCTCTATGAATGCAACATTGCTTTGCCATGGGAAAAGGAAAGCATTGCATTTTAGTTAAGGTACACTGGTTTGCAAAGTGTGCTGTGTTTTGGGATTGCCCCATTACTGTTGTCTTGTCCTCCTGGTGTTGAGCTGTCCTAAGCAACACTTTTTTGGAAGAAGTTGTGGGAGAGGGAGAGCGGGACAGGATGGGATAAGATTCAGGAAATTTCTCTCTTGAGCGGGCAGGGATTTCCTTATAAACAATTGAAATATACTGCTTCCATTGAATATTTTGGGCCATAAGGAATTTAAAATAAAAACCAGGTGTGTAAACCAGGTTGTGCTTAAATCTTGATTTTTTTTTTTTTTTAATGAACAGTTTAATGTATATTTGTGGTGGCATTGATTTTGATTATTATTTTTCATCAGATACATCGAACTAAGAACAAATGGAAGTTCTTCTTAAAAGATGGGGTGATGTCCATTGAGGGTAAAGACCATGTCTTTGCAAAAGCCACTGGAGATGCAGAGTGGTGAAACCTCACTCCAGTATGTCCTTGAAGACTGTGGCATTATTTCCTTATAAGCCTGCTGTGACACAACTGCACTTTCTATTGTTTGCCATAAAAATCCCCCAAAACAAAAAAGCTGTGCTAAAAAATATGCAAAATATGTGTTGTTATTTTGTGTTGTTAATTTGTTTCATTTACAAACTATACTACTGTATTGTTAGCTACTCAGCTGTCCTGGCTGCTTTTTCTGATTATTTCATTAATTTTCCAACCAAGAAATATCATTGGAATGAATAGTTTTAAAGTTTGAAATGCTGTATCTGTTTGTAATTCAAGAAAGTAAAGAAATACGTAGTAATTAGTAAAGAAATACTTAGTGATTATAATTAAATAAATTTTAGTTCTGTTGGTTTTCTTTCCAGTTCTTAAAAGCTGAGGTGTGACTTGAAATATAGAACTACACTGTTGTTGTTGATGCTGTATTTGTTTTCAAAGACTGTTGAGTTAAAAAAAAGGCAATATCTGTGCAAGTCTGAAACCTCTGGCTGTTTCAGCTGCACACTCCTCTCTTGATTTTTTTTTAGTTGCTTTGTGGTTTTTTGACTTCAGTTTAAAGACATGCACTCTAATGCAAGTAAGGGGAATGTCTGGAAAAGGTCCTGGAGCTCTCAGTATATGAGAATTATTATTGTTTATTCTATACTATCTATGTCTACTGCAACTAATGTGATGTAACATTAAAATGTAACTTATTTTCACTGTCAGTGCAAAGTCATTTAAGTTTGCCACTGTACATTTCCACTTTGTTCTAGGACTACAGACCAGTAAGCTGTGAATGATACAAATTGTGCATAATAATAAAGTGTCATCTCATAGACATTTCTAGCACAGAGTTGTTGCTGTGTTCCCTCAATATAAACTTAGAGAAATGTGTACAAGCCATGCCTGTGGCAGCAGCTCACCTGCCATGAGATCTGCATTCCTCCCAGCCCTCAACATCAACTTTTTGCTAGCTCCTCTAGAAACAGAGGCCCAAAAGTAGCTTGAGTCCTTGTCCTTCAGAGCTGCACCTTTTGCCTGGCTGACTCCTGATCCTTGTAGGGCAATATGGGCAATTCCATGGTAAAGCCTGAGCCAGGCTGCCTCAAAACAGGAGCATCCTGCTGGAAGGGCAGTTGAGGCATTTTAGTTATCTCTAATCCCTAAGGGGGGAGGTAGGGGATTTGAGAAAGGAAAGAAAAGACATGGGAGAGTTAGAGAGAATGAATATGTGGAAGAAATGAGGGGGAAAAACCCCAGCCCTTGTTCATAATGGCGCAAACCCTTGTGGTAATGGCATAAGGCACAGAAGGAGGTTTTAAACAATTATTGAGTTTATTGCACGCTTTTTTTGATGCATCTGCTATTCTCCAGTATCAAAGGCAAGACACTGAACTAGAGCACCTGAACCAAGTGTGACATTTCTTTTGTCTTTTATTGATGCTGCTGCTGGAATGTGAAGAACTGTGTATTCAGAGTCAGTTAAAATATTCCAGTGTATGGTTTCTTTTCCCCCATTCAGATGACTTGTAGCTGCACTGATGCTATGCTTCAGACCCATAAATGCACAAGAAATGCAGCTCTCACCACATGATAGATGCTTTTAGATTTCAGCACTCTCTCACGGGTTCTGAGGTGCTTGTGCTCTGTAAACGTGCACATTAAGAACTCTGGGACCACTTCCAGCATCAGAAAAGACTGAAAGCAGAGGTAGTGCACAGGAATCCATGGGACAGGACTGGATACGCACCATTCACTAAGGACCACACAGGCTCTGATTGGTGCTTCTGAACTTGACCTGTTTTTCCTGGTCACTGTAAAATAAAGTGGCTAAAGAGCACTTAATTTTTAGCTAATTTAAAAGATGAGCCTATCTCTGTCCCTTCTCAGAACTTGTTCCTCAGTGAATGAGTGCTGAGATGTGTGGGGTAAAGGGGTTAGAGTAAGAATTCTTTCCCCATCTCTTCTAAACCTTACCAATTCATAGTTATTACACACCTTCCACCTGTTAGCTTCATCTGCCTTTTTATTCCAGTCTTGAAATACTTCTGATGCTTTGATGTTTTGCAACTTAATTTTTATGATAGCTTGCTGCAGCATCTGTGCAGTCCAAGTATGATATTGATTATGTAGGCTTACAAGAATTCCCCCACATTTTGTTTCCAGTGTTCTTGAGTGAATATTGGTAAAGAATTACAGCTTTGAACAAGTCATTTACAACTAAATATACCTGAAGTCAGGAATTTTTAGACTGGGAAAAAAAAATAGTTTCTTATTAAAATGTAAGCTCTAGCCTGTGATTTGAGCAGTAATCAGTGCTTTTGATCTGAATAGTTTATGAATTAATGTTTTTGATTGCTGCTACTTACAGTTTAGCAAACGTATTGCTGCAGATGTGATAGGATGAGGCATGTAATACCAGTTATGGCCATCAAAGATACTTCACTAAATGGCTGTCTAAAACTTTACACCAGAAAGAACGTAAAGTAAAAGTAAGGAGATAGAATAACAAGTGTAAATTATATGAGAAACTCTGGCATGAATCTAAATCTCTTATTAAGGTTTTGCTTTTTGTTATTTGCTTACTTTTGTGCATAGAAACATTTTAAGTATATAAATTACATTTGCTGTTTTGTCAGTAGTTTTTATTTTTTTCCCGTTAAAACAGCAATTTTGTAAATGCTGGATTTCACTCAACTTTTGTACAGCAGGTACAAAAAGAAAAATGCCCACAGAGACTGTCTTGGTGCTTGGCTGTTAACTCTGCAGCACTGTAGGGCAGGTGCTATTGTTGCTAATTCTAACTCATTTCCCTTCCCTGTAGTTTCCTGTAGTTATGTGGTAGGGAGGGTGTGCTGGCAAGCTCTTGTCCTGTTGAAACAAAATGCAAGTAAATCAGTTATTACCCACTTAAGATATTGTGCTGTCATGTCCTAAATCGTGTGCGGGACTCTTCCATGGGATGTCAGAAGAACTGAGTCCCAAAAATCAGTTTTGAGAGAAGTGACAGAGAAGCTTTAGGCTCAGTAACTTTTATTTTCGCCGGTATCTTTGGTTAGTATTATAGTGAAATATCTTATCACAGTCCTATTAGATCTTTGACTAAGCTCAGGAGCTGGTGTGTGTAAAG
>VZTJ01004171.1:2122562-2220879 GCA_013397795.1 Orthonyx spaldingii | reverse complement strand
TCTTCCCCGCCGGCACCGCCCCGCCTCTCGCGTTACAGGCGACAGCCGTCTGCCCGCGGGGCGAAGGCCCAGGCCCGCCGCGCTGCCGCGCCTGACGCCAGAGGCCGCCGCACCCCCGCGCCGCCATGGCTGCCACGGCCGCCATTACCCCGCCGGCGGCTGCTCGGCGCCCGCAGCGCCCCCTGGGAAATGTAGTCCGAGCTGGCTGCGCGGAGAGCGGTCTGGGCGGGCGGACTACAACTCCCGGCAGGCCGCTGGCCGTGGCACCGCCCCGCCCCGCCCCGCTCCGCCCGCCGAAGCGGAGTCCGCAGCTCCTGTGAGGGAGATTGTTTCTTGGCGTTGTTTAAAACGCCTCTGGTGGCTCAGGTCCTCAAAGTGCCTTGTATGTGGGTTCCTTCTGGGCTCACGCTGACACAAAACCAGCTGCTGTCTTGTCGGCGGCCGTTTACAAGCCTTGGGCGTCAAATGATGTTGTAGCACGCGGTTAAGATCTCGGAGCCGAACTTCTCATACGTAGAGCAGCAAGGTTCAGTCTCAGCAGGGCCTGGGTGGTAATAAAGAGTCCTGTCCAGGGCATACGCAAGCATCTTTAACGTTTACACAGCTACATTGCACAGAACAGAATTAACGACCTTCCATCCCAAGCCACAGGGCTGTGGAGCTTAAATGGGAATGAACATGAGCTATTGTTTATGTCATATTTGCTCTATGTCAGCGGCTGCCAGCAGAAGCTGATCAAGCACGAACACATCAGTGGGACTGATTCCTTCCAGCAGAGAACAGTGGTGCACACAGGCACCTGAAAGTGCCTTGGAACCTTTGTGACATCTTGTCTTCCCAAGCTCCAATATGAGATGCTGAATGGTTCTGAATCATGCATAAGATAATTTGCTCAAGTAAGAAAATGTCTTAAAGTCAATGTTTCACAGCACTAATTTTCTGATATGTTTATATTTTAAGTTAAATTAACTGGAAGTGCTTTATAAGAAGAACCAGTTGAGAGATCCCTTCAGCAGACACTGATCTATAGTTACTTGCACAATATATCTTGTTTTAATTAGGTTGTCATGTTCCTTTTCTTGGAAAATATCCTCCCCTTGTACAACGAAGAGTGACCAAGAAAAAACTCCTTTCTAATACAGAAGAACTGACCACAGGTCATGTTGCACATGTTGTGGAGATGGCAAGAAAATTGGAATGGCCTTTTTCCTTCTCTCCTGTTGGAAACTTTTTCACATATGAGGTAAACTAATATAAAGCCTGTGTAGTAATCTTTAAGCCAATGAAATATTTAAGAACTTTTGATAATTCTGATTTGAAGAAAACCCCGTTTTCATTTGGACTCAGCAGGGGCCTATGCAATGTATTGTGATGAAAAATGTATTTCAGACTGAAGCTTTAGTATATGGTTTTTATTTCTGCAACAAATTTATTCTCGTTACAATTGTCCTACATGAACTCTGGATTTAGTTATTATTTGATACTCTGTAGGGATTGGCAGGTCATTTCATCCCAGCTATCAGGATAGTTCTAAATACAGCTCTGAAGGGTTTCTACTGATGTAAAAATGGTAAATTTCAGATTATTTTGCTTTCTTTTAAGCCTGTTATCCTGATGTAATAGAAGATTTCATAAATAGTCACTAAGAAGTTAAAACCTAATGAATATTAAAATCATGTTACTTAAAGCCTTACTCTGCCTTGATTGCACAGATTTCTGCCCTATGCACATGTTATTTAGAAGGGAGTAGACAACACAAAAGGGTTGAAATCCATCCCAAACAATTATTCTGGAACTTTAGCTGTATTCCGTGTTGCCTTACAAAGAGAGGAAGACTGGGAAGTGCCATTGTTTGTGATTTAAATTGTCTCAATGTTATTTTAATTCCTTTCTCAGAAAAAAATCCCATTAGAAGAACCTTTTCCTTTGCAGCCTTTTGCCAGTCACCAAGTAGGTAATAAATGAAAGTTCATGCATCCATATGCAGGAATAATTGCATTTCCCAGCAGCTTACTTTGAGTTGGGAAAGGCTACATATTTGTTCCTTACAGCAGTGTGTTTATAGATCATGCTGTGGCTTGGAACAGGTAAACAGCACTGCATAAAGATTTGTGCTATGATAGTTCAGTACTGTGCAGAGTCATATCTTAAAGAGGGTAGACCCAGGGGACAGTTTGCTCTGAGTCTCTTGTTACTGTAGGAATTTAACCAATGTCTGAGCGGAAACTGGAATTTTGTAGAGAACAAAAAACCCAGCAGCATATCATTTAAGCCATAAACAGCCAGTCTATCCCAATTATTTGAAAGAAGATCCCTCTGAATGTTAGTTTCTAGGGTCTGAGCTCTAAAATCTGTTTTCTTGCAAGTCACACTTAGCACACCTACTTACTCCTTTTGTGGACTGTGAGGTTTCCTTTTGGTATAGCAGGGAATGGGTTATTCACACTGGGGTGTTTGTTAGATACTTCACTGGCTGCCTGCAGTGTCTTATTTCAGCATGTGAAATAAGGAACAGGCAGGAACTTCTGTTAGATTTTGAAGCAGAGGTGGTCACTTTTGGAAGAGTAGATCCATAGTCTTTCAAAAAATCAAATATTGGCCTACATGGAAGAGTAATGGAGCAGATTGCTAAGTTTGGAAGCAAACTATGGTAAGGGATGTTTCCAAACTTTTAGGCACCTAGGATCACCTGTATACCTTGAAAGCCTTTTATTTTTCCTCTACAGGTAGAAAGAGAGGAATTTTCTTTTTTTCCTGCAACTTTGAACTGACAATGATTTTCAGTCTGGAATATGGATTCAACTGGTCTCTCTACCAGTAACGGGACATGGCAAATACAAAAATGTGTACTTGATCTTGAGGATTGGGAAAGGATATTTCTATTGACCATAACAAAGAGTATTTAGGGAGCTAATAGAGCTGCCTTGTATGATCTGCTGACCATGAGTGCATGCATGAAGTTACAGATTGGGTAATATGAACACCCTCGTGATTTGAGGCTTCTTGTATTAAAGTGGGTTAATATACAAAATGTTGTCAATTTCCTATTTGGGACATAGTGCCATTTTATTTTATTTACCAAAATTGTTATAACTCATGAGTTGAAAATAAGGGCCAGACTTGGCTAGGGAAAAAAAAATCAGAAAAAATACGTATACACAAGCAATTTCTGTAAACAGTAATTAAAACATGCAAGTTACACATAGATCCTGGTGTAGAAGGTGAATTCAGTATTCCTCAGAGGCTGTGTTGTTGAAGAGAACCAGTGTCCTTGGTTCAGCCATGAGGAACCTGTCTATTCTCACTTTTCTGTACTGGTTTTCACCTGGTATGTCTTGCCTGGGAGTGCTGCATGGAGCATTGGCTGCACTTGTGATTGGAGGCAGGTGCTGGCAATCCTGAAAACTCTGCTTGGGTGTACAGTGCACTCCTTTGTCTTGGGACTCTGAGCTGGAAGTGGTTACTGGGCTTGTTGTAGCTGAGGTCCATGAGAACCCATTTGACAGAGGCAGTGTTTGAGGAAGTCCAGTGCCACTAACTTTGTCTGAGGGTGAGTACTACCCTAATCTTATTGTTTAATAAATTAAACTCTTATTTTTCCAGTGTGAAGTTCCACTATTATAGGCCTAAGAGGATTTCCTAGCATATCACTGCTGTCTTGGTATTGCATCTTGATTAAGTTGTTGGAAAATCCACATTATGAGCCTAAGCTACCTTTGGTATGATTCCTAGTCACCTAGGGATTCGTTTCTTTTAGTGAAAATCAGTATGATTTACCTCCAGGGTGATCACTCCATTTGATTTGGACCCACTATAATGCACAATGTTTTCTAAATGTTTGAGTTGTAATTCAGGAACCATGTCAGGTTTATACTTAGATATAGTTCGGTCTATGAGGAATATGTTGGAGTGGTTTGCTTTCATAGTATATTTTTCATGCAATAGAAACTACATTTGGAAACAGCAGAGACTAGGCTAAGGCATCTATATTAAAGTAGAATAAACTTATTGTATGAATCTTGTGTGTGGACTGTCTGTGATGATTATGCAGAAGGAAGTGATTGATAATATTTTAGCTGATCTAAAATTTACTAGAGTGTTCCCTCTAAATGTATCGGTATCTGCAAGAAAACCTTTAAAATGTCTTTCTAGCTTTTGTTTTTTTACTTTGGTCCATTTAGAACAAGGAAGAACAGAGGAAAAAGCATGTAGAAGCGAGACTAATTTATTCTTGTGTTTCATTTGCATTGCATTTTTGTGCCATGTTCTTCTTCTGCTTATAATTTTCAACTGAAATTTTCAAAGAGCTGTTATGTCTGAGGCCTGTTACTTCCTAAATTAAGAGCCATAACTCTTGTTGCAGGCTGCGACTTTACTTATATAAAAGTCATGGATGTAACATTTCAGCAGCATATAGTTTCACATAACTGGTACTCAAACAAGAACTTTCATGTACTCAATTATAAGCTTCCAGATGACAGTCCAACCTAGGAAAAAATAGACAGAAAGATCTATGCTAAATTTGTTAAGGAAGAAAAATTTTAGGTGAACAGTCTAATTGGGAATATACATCAAAGTGTTTTCCCTGACTAAGAGATGGTATTAAGAATCAACAAAGCCTTCAATTATTATTGACTTCTCTGTCATGAATAAAGTGAAGGAATAGTTTGAAAGAGTTGTCAAGCAACATAATTCTGGGCGTAAGCTGGTTATAATAATGTCATTAGTTTAGTCTAAAATTAATTTTTTAATCAAAACCAATCTAAAGATAGTCTGAAATGTTAAATCCTGTCAAGCTGCTGCTTATAAGAGAGGGTTTTCTTTAAAACATGAGATTGCTAGTAGGTTGAAGTCAATTTGAAGAGGTTATATTTTAAAAAATTTTATTCCACAGACTTAGCACAGTGCTTCTAAGGGCTGCCTTTATTGTTCTCAATGCTAAGGATTGATTTTAGTTGTCTAAAGCAATAAGGATGCAAACTAAAACTTTTGTCCAGATGGAACGTTGTGATTTATTACTTCACTAAAAGTAGAGCAGAAATATAAATGAAGGAAAATACTGCAGATAAGTGTTCAAAAGCTTGCAGATCCTGAAGTGAGACAGCCCTGTCTTTTCCCTATGCAACATCACAGACTTTTGTTTTACTTGTTTAGGATTGATTTAGGAGTTAGCTAGTTATTTTCAAAACTTTCTGTGTATTCCTTGCCTTGAAATGTATACACCTGTACATTGTGCTATGTATAACCCAGGTGGGCTTGAAGAACACGTGTTGAAACCTTTGTCCTGCTGTATATAATGTTTTTACCCTGGAACATAAATTTTTCTTATTTAAATGACATAGTTGCACTGCTGTCTTCATCTGCCCACAGTGCCTGTGGCATTCGAAGCAAAATCTGGTTTCTATTTTGCTTTTCAGTAATAATTGACAAGAATGTTTATGGTGCATGCTTGGCTTTTTTTCCCCTTTGTACTGTATTTATGCCATACCTATGTGCTTGGTAACCTTTCTTACTGTGAAATAAAAAATGTAAACATTGCTTCTTCCTGAGAATGAAAAGAGAATGGCTGCGCCCTTGAAATCAAACATCCATCTCACAATATGATGCAGTTTGGGGGTTTTGTGGCATTTTGGTTTGGTTTGTTGGGTTTTTTCCCTTGCCTGCAGACTAATTGCCTTAGCATCCAGATTATGATTTCTCCATGGACCTGGAAAAGATAGTGTGTTAGTCACAGGCATTATCTGAGTGCTTGTAAATGGAGACAGATCGTGACAACCTGGAGAAATGAGAGCCTTTGGGTACAAAACAAAACACACAGAAGCAGTACAAACGTATTTCCTCTTTTGTTACTTGTGTATCTAGTGTCCTGATGGGAAGTACTGCCAGCAAATTTCAATCAAGGGTTTCCTTGTGAGTCATTTATTCTGTCCATGGGCTTTCTGTGGTACCATCAGTTTGTGGTGACTGGTGTGAACTGCTACCCACCAGTAACCAGCTGATGTGAAATAGGCTGATAACTAACCAGAGCCTTTTTATTTCTCTATGAACTTCACCCGGGAGTTTTCCCTTCTGTTGAACTTGACATGGGTTATCCCTTGGTCATGGAATAACCTGGCCCATTGAAGACTCTTGGAGTGGTGTTTCATACATACTGTATCACAGAGTTTGTTTTCCAATTTATTCTTTGAAAAAAGTATTAATAATTGTGCAGTCTTGTGGACAACAGACATTTTAAAGCCATATGCCAGTGTATAAAATACATTGATAGTAGAATACCTATTTTAATGTTATTTTAAAGGTAAAGAAAATAATTAAGTGCTGGTATTTGGTTTGGTTTTGTTGTTCAAGAGTTTTTTCAGGGGGAGAAGTTGGGGCTTGAGGTCTTTTGATTTTGTGTGAAGTTTGTCCTACGTGTCGAGTTGTTTTTTTGTTTGGGGCAGGGGAGTTGAGGACTTTTTTGTGTGGTTTGTTTGTTTGTTCTTTCCATCACCTCAGATTAGATGAGATTATATTCTTCCATTGTGGAAGTGAAGTTTTGTCTATAGAAACTTTTATTAACTGGTCAATCAGTAACTACTTTGGGACTGAAGTGCTTCAGCAAGTGATTTCATCATCTCAGATTAGATGAAATTCTTCCATTATGGAAGTGAAATTCTCTCTGTAGAAATTTTTATTAACCAATCAGTCAGTAACTGCTTAGGATTGAGGTGCTTCAGCTTCAGTAGCTGATGAGTAAATTGCAGTCTGAAGTCAGAATGTAAGAGGTGTTGTGTGCTTTGCACATATTGGGGCAAAGGCTCATTAAGTTTTAATACATTGGGTAATCTTTAGTTTATATTTCCTCCTTGCCTTGTCCAGGATAGCAGCATGTGCAGGGAATTCACAGCAGCACAAGATACTTATACTGTGTCAAAAGGCTGCTTGTTCAAACAAAACTCTGGGGGATTCGAGTAAGAGTTTGGCTTTGACTCCCCAAACCATTGCTAATGCAAACCCAAAGGAGGTAGCATGTGTTAGATAATTGCAATACCAACTTTGCCTAAGGAACTTTAGACACCAACCTTTCCAGCTTTGCCATATGTTCTTCTCTTTCCTTTCTGGATGTTAGTATTTCTAATATGGTAGCACAGCTTTCTCTATAGAAGTATTTTCTTTCTGCTGATGTTCACTGTAGTGGCCAAAAGTAGTAGTAATGGCATAAGAATACAGTGCTGGCTTTTGTTCTAACAATGCTTTTGATCTCTCTGCTGTGTTTTCCTGCTACCATGTAGATCAAAGCAATGCATGAGTGATGGCATAGGAAGTCTTTTTCATCAGGGTAGCATCTGTAGGAGAAGGGATACTCTGCTAAGGCACGAGACAACTCTTGTGTTTTTACTGCATGTACAGAAGAACCTTTCTGCTAGGCCAGGCCTGCAGTGGCGACGGTATCCGAAGGTTACGTGATGTACCTGGCCTCAAAGGCACACTTCGGATTGCAGCTTCCTGTGTTACTGACATGGAAGTTCAATGACACGTTGTTTTGAATAGATAAGCAGCTGCCTTATGCATGGATGAAAGAAATATATCTGTGTATCAACACATTCTATGTTTCCAATTATTATCTCCTATCTCGTGGTACTAGATGGAAACTGTCGAATTCAGGAAGCATTTTATTGCTGCTATATGAGTTATGCAAAGCTTGCTGTTTCTTTTAGGTCCTGAGGGAGACATTTTTACTTCCTCTTAGACTCTTCTTTCTCAAAGCATGTCTGGTTTTGTTTTGTGTTTTCTTTTCCTTACAGTCTTTTGAAATATGGACACTTGCTTGTGTGTCTTACTTGTGATTGTGTTTACTTGGTCTTTCCCAATCTCCATCTGTTTAATTTTAAATCCATTTTTATTGTTACACACAGAAAACAAACATATACCTTTAGCCAGGATGACTTTAACATAAGGAGAAGAAAGAATGAGAATTTTCATAAAAAATATAGTCAGTGTATCTGCTAACCTCTTCGGAACTGAACAAAAATGAATTTGTTGTCTCTTTTTAGCAGAATGCTCTAAAGGTTTGCAAATGCATGATAGTAGCTTAGCAAATAATCAGCATATTGTAAATGTATCTTTTAAAGGCCAAGGAATAGCACAAATACTCTTTCAAATTGTGGTTGATATAAAACATTTCCAGTTGGATCATGTATAGAGTAATTACTTTTGACAAGTTAATTTTGCAAGTGTCCAATTAAGCTATTCATTCATAGCTTATCTCTTCACAGTGTGGCTATATTCACTAGCTGTTCAGGCTTGGATTTCTATTATGCATTTAAATATGGATCCAAATTCATGGGATGTGAATTCACTGAAAGGGCAGTTCTTAGTGTTGAGAGTTTGAACCCCCCCAATTCACATCACAAGACTGACTTTCAGTCAAGAAGGATGTGAGGCTATATTTTTGCTTTTTCATTTATTTTCTAAGTAGTAGTAAATGTTTGTTAATTACTTGGCTTCTATTTTTTCAAAACTGTTAAGATTTATATTTTCAGTTCTTCTCTAAACTCACTTTAATTCACAATATAAAGTCAAATTTAGGGGTATGGCTTCTCATGAAGCTACCAGACTCCCAATGCTGGGACTTTAAAATGAAATACCAAATATCAAAATGTAGCTTAGAATTACAAGATACTGAACTACTAACTCGTATGAATGTTGTAAAGTAAGTATGATGAGAGTACAGAGAATTGAATCTTTGAGGTCCCAGGATGGCACTAGCTATTTTCAGTTGATAATGGAAGCTGTTGTTTTACTGCTCTTGATAGAAGTGGAAATAAACCAAGTCAGGAGCATACTGTGATTATTCAAGGGGTTCAAGGGCATCGGTAGCCTGCTTCAATTGGTCATATGTTTGGATTTTAGGAATGAACTCATAAAGTGCATTATAGATGAACTTGGGCCTCTAGAAGCTTTTAAAAAAAGAACCTTTAAAAATTAGTATCTAGTGCTTATCCTCTGAGTGAACAGAGTAGGATTAGGGAACTGCTACATGATTAATCAAGCTAGTGTTTATACCAAACTGTAAACTCAAGGGACCAAATTTACTAGGCCCTGGGAAGGTAATTTACATGATCTGCCCTGGTATTAGTGAGGCATACTCAACAAGATGTATGATGGAGGTGGTAGACAGTGTTTCTTCTCTGCTATCCATCCTGTTTTTCACTTGCACAGAAATGTCTGTAGTTGTGATGTGATTAGGTCAGAACATAGCTGAACCTTTATAGTTCTTTGCTGCTACACAGAAGTTTGTAGCTTGCTATTCTAAATCCATCTGAGGGGAGAGAGGATCATGATCATCACAGTAATGATGAAAACCTGGAATAATTACACTGGACTTTCTGCCTGTTCCATCTATTCTCAAGAGTCATGTGCCCCAAGCTGGGAGCATCGATGGAGTGATGCATGCACATACATCCCCACAAACTCCCTCAGCTTAAATTCACATGGACACTCACACACAGACCAGAGCACCTACATGACTCTTTCCAGTCCATACTCCAGGGCTTCTGAGTTCTTTCAATTCCTTTGTCTGTTTTGACACTTAAGCTGGAAATGGCTCTTGACAGAGGATTTCACGCAGGGGTCTGGATATCGGGCTGTACCATCCCACACATGTTTGGATTAATTACATATCTATTCTACACCTCTCACACTGACACCTGTTTGAACATGAAAAAAGTCTAGCTTTCCCTTGCAAGGGCTGGAAGCCACTAACATGAGATGGAGGGCAGGCCACACTAGGCCAGTAAAGTACATGCTGGCATAGATAATGGAAAGCTTTTAATATTACTTGGATTTTTAGGATGGATGGGTGAGCCCAGCAGATTTCCATCACCAATCTTCATTACTGCCAGTCTGTAAGCAGAAGCAATTCTTTTTGCCTGACTCTGTGTAGCTTCACTTTCTCAAAAGCTCTGCACTCTGGAGAAGACCCTCCACTGTAACTTACCAAGTGGTTCAGTATGCCAAGAAATGCTGTGTCCTCCAGCACTTCTGAGTCTGTCTATTCAACACACTGCTATTTAAGTACTGTTGACTCACATTTCCTAAACAAGACTTGTCTAATGATATTTATCTACCTGCTTATTTAACAAAAAAAAAAATAAAAAAAATAAAAAATAAAAAAAATTGAGCTATACAATTTGTCCATTGGGCTATTTCTCTGAGATTAGTTCTGTAAGAGATGGCTGAAAATCACTTTATATATTGGCTTTCATATCCCACTGTGAAATTAGCTAGAGGATAATAGTAATATAAATCTTCCACCCAGATTTTATGGAATTGTTTCTCCTTTTTTTTTCAACACAGTTACACTAGGCCTGGGTTCAGGCTCACATTGTTTCCTCTTGCATCATTGCCTGTATGTGAGAAATAACTGCAAAAAGCATTGTTGCAGAGTACACCTATGTTGGCGTCTGTTTTGCTGAAGATAATGTGGTAACTGATCACCAATGATACAGACACATACCAGTTTTAGAGTATTTTTTCTCAGCTGAGGCAAGAAAGCTTCCCTAAGTTCCATTCCAAACATAAAGCATCAAACAAACAGAACTCCAGTGAGCTTAATTTCAGAGGCAGTAGCATTAACAATGCAAAAGAAATATATTGGGAGCCTAGAGAGGTGCCTTCAGAAAAGCACTGAATTTATGAGGATTTTCCAGTTGGAAAGCCTGTTCAAATATTGCAGTTGTAAGCAGATTGTCACAAAGGTGGTGTGAGAAAGCTGAAGAGGTGGTATGGTTTTGACTGAAGAAATAAAGCATTATTGTTGCTCCTTTGAGTGTTGATAATCCTGGACTTCAGAGAAACTGGTTAAGTACTATTGCATTAAAATGTAAGTTAAAACCAAACTGGTGCTGCTTCTCAACAGTTCTTTGTGCTAGTGAAGTGTGAACTGAACGTGGCTGAATGTTTTCTTCCCACAATCGGTGGCAGTAAACAGAACTGTGGTGCGGTTGAAGCCAGGTGAACGTAGTCAAGGTTGGGATTTGGTCCAGAAAGTTTGCATATTTGATTTTGATTTGATTTTTGCATATTTTGATTTTGGTCAAGATTCAAAGATATTTTAAGCTTCAGTTTCACAGTTTGTCCATGTGTTTCATAAATACATCATTAATAAACCTTAGAATTCTCATTGTACTTCCTATCTCATGTCACTGCACTAGTATTTAATTATCTTCATTTCATTGTTATATATTTATTAGCATAGGCAAACACCCAGGTCTGGATTAATTGTGCATGTAATAAGTAGTAAAATTATTTAAATAAAGGAAAAATACCACTCTAGGGAATTAAAGGGGGGAAGTCTAATTTACATATTGGGACAAGTCAGGGTTAGCCAAACAGTGACTGACAACGCATTCAACTAGGTTGGAATGGAAACAGAGAGAAAATATAATCAGCAGAGGAAATGTGGTTTATTGAAATGGGTATACATTTGTATATATGTCTATGGGCCTTTAGGGAAATTCCTTACGAGAGGGAGAGTGAGCACCCTGTCTGTTCTTCTTCCCTTTTTACACAAGAGAAAAATAAATATAGTCTGACCCAGTCTGAATATAATTACCAAGTAAGTCTCTAATCAAATGAGTAGATAACAGAAACATTGTCACCTCTGCTACCAGCTCCTGGGGGCAGGTAGCTTTTGCATATCAGCTGTGTTCCCCACCTGTATGCCAAGTGTAAACACTACCTTTCCTGCAGCAGGGAATGAGGCACGTGGCTGTGCTTTGCTGTATTGGCACAAGCCATGGCGGGGGTAGGTTTGTGCTGATGTGCTGGAGGGCTGCCTGAAATATAGTCGTGCTTTTGCCATCCTGTCTAGGATTCCACTTGTGCTGCTTCCACATTTGCTCCAGCAGTAGAATTAAGCTATTCACTTATTCTATGTCCCACACTCGTCTTTTAAATTGGTGAGACTGAGGTGTAAATTACTGCTCTTTATGAATATGTTATTTGACTCTGTCCTTCACAAAAATAGATGGAGTTTCATATGCTGATAATAGTACTGGACTAGAACTGTTACCTTATTCTGCAATTTATCTCAAGAATGGAGGAAAAAATATTTTGGGACCAAACCTTCAGTGTTTTCTGTGCTGGATAATTTCTTGACTGCACAAAGAGTCCTATAAGATTTCACACTCCTAGAGACTGTTTAATTAAGTGGATGCAGGTATCTTGAAACATTAAACAAAACTCTGCTTAAAATGTAGCAAGATTTTAACATAAAATAAGCATAAGTAGCAGTCCAGCTATAATATTTATTTACTTGCTAGGTTTGTTGTGTGTAGTTGCTTGAATCTTTGTACCGCTCATCCTACTGGACCCTGTAGGAATCCTGTTGTTTTGCAGTTCTTACTGAAAGGTGGATAACATAATTGAAGTAAGATGGTAATCAGTGCAGTGGTGCAACAACTTTTTTTACAGAGACCCCCAGAGACTTCTTGCCTGTGTGCAATGCTTTAAATAATTATTTATTGCTAAAGTATTTGCACCATCTGCCCCCATTCTTATTAGTGCTACTGTGCTATCCATTGATAAACCTTTTCCTTAACTCCTGCTTCTCTGCCACCTTCTCCTCCATGAATAAATGCTAGAGCTGCTAAATCATGTGTAAGTGATGAACAAATTCTTAAACACTTTGAGAAGGGAGTCAGGTTATCTGTTTGATGTAGTGATCTGTTTGACAAATGAACCCACAGAAGTATAGGGCATACAAATATTGCTGTGTTCTTGCTTTGTCACTTCTGAAATTTGTTTTTCTTCCTTTATTTCAGTCCCCAAGTACAATTAGTAAGTGCATGTAAGTGCCAGGTGCCAGATGCTGTGTATGTCTTTCTAGAATTTACATAGCTTTTCAAATGTTTTGAAAGAGAAAAAAAGCACAGTATACTGCATAAGTTGACAAGTCTGATGTATTGCTTCTCAGCCACAGTAGTGCATAAGTTTGGTTTAGCAAGAACATTCTCAGGCCTTAACTAGCCCTCAAGACATCTCATAGTGAATTGTACTTCCTCAGCTATTAGTTCATTCTTGATATTACTTTTTTCCCCCTCACAAATTCAGGTACTTTCTATATATATATTTTTTTTAATCCAATAGACTTTATTTCAGCTAAAACTAGGCATTGTTTTTTAATTCTCAAACCTAGCAGTTCTCCTTGCTACAGCTTTCAGTGAGTGAATGAACGCTTGTACTACCCTAGGCCAAAAAGTGGAGATGGGCTAAAATGCATAACAGATACATTGTACAAAACACTTTGAATAGGAAAAAGGGTGTGCAGGAAATCAGGAGATACTTTTGAATCATGTGAAGTCGTCTTTGTCTGGGCCTATACTCTGATGTTGTTTGTGACAGGTGTTTGTCTCAAGGGGCACTGGCAAAACTATTTCCTACTTTTTTTAGTCCTTCACTATCTTCACTAATGCAAAATTTTGTTTACCACAAACCTCTTCTTTTTTTTTCCCCTTTTTTCCCCCCTGTGATTAAGACAACTTCTTGTTGTCCTGTCCACAGTGGGTAAGCAGAACAGATGAATCCCCTTCTCTTTGCAGCAGTCCTTTATAACCCAGTGAGACTCTCACTAGTACATTTCCATTGATCTGTTAAAGCTAAATAGTCCTGTGTCTGTCTTTCTTCATATCTGGTATTTTGTAGGTTCCTGATCTCTGTTCTTCTCTGAACTCTCTCCATGTGGCCTAGGTTTTTCTTGAAATGTCATACCTTGATGGGAATTCTAGCTTAACTGGTGCTGAATAGAGATACTTCACTTATCTTTCAGCTTATATTTATGCCTTTAAATGGCACAGCTACGTTTTTTATTGTATGGTACTAAACCAACAAAACAGTTATTAAATTAATATTTGTGATCCAATGTAACTACCAGATGCTTCCAGCAGAAATGATACCTAGCAAGATGTCCTCCACTGTGTGCTTTGAGCAGTTAATTATTCCTACGTGTATAAACACTTCCAAATTGCTATGAGAAGTTATGTAGGTTTTCTGAATGGACTAATTGTTCTGCTTGAGAGAAGGCAGGTTCTCTTAATTTCCATGTAAGAGAAATATTTGCAATACAGATATAATTTTAATGATAGCAATTGAAAAAAAAAATTAGATGGCGAGTCAGCCTTCTCTAGGGAACTTTCCTGGTATTTAAGTCAAATGGACTTTTCAGTAGCGCATTAGGATTGCTCTTTTGAGTAGTGTGTTTTTTCTTTTTTTTTCCCCTCCATAATCTGAAATAGTTGAAAGAGGAGACTTGTTTTGAAAATCTGTGCAAGCTTACAATGGGCTTGCAGGCAGTGGTGGTGACTGCAAAATTTCCTGGAGCAACCACAACATGGTTTGTCCTGTCAGGTCCAAAACTGTCTGTTAGAATTTCAGAAGCAAATAGAATTTTAGGGATGTGATGACATTTTCAACTCATTTTTTCTGCCATTTCATTTTCAGAATGTTCCCTTATAGTACTGAAATACAGGTGTAGATTTGAGTCTTAGAAAATGCATGTATTTAAAGAGCTGGTTTTAGAGAGAATAAATTATTTTATGGAAAACAAGAGAGGGATGAAAATGGTTAGCAAAGAGGATTGTAATGAACCCAAGTTTTTTTAGCCCACCTGGCTGGGGCACTTGAACTTCATGTGATAAATAGATTGTAAGGCCTCCTGTGCCCAAAGTATTGGGAAACTGTTACAGTGCAACCTCGGTTGATTTGATGGCAAGAATATGACCTCCTCTCAGATGATAGCATACAATGATTTTGTTCAGAGGCTGGACTAAAAAGAACTAAAAACAACAGCAAGTTTTTAAGTCCTCTAAGCAGGTAATTTAAAAAAAAAACCCCAGCACTACAAGCAAGCAGCAAAATTAAAGAGAAAAGACTGAAGTGGTCCCAGTTGTCACAGGATTCTAGGAACTGTTCAAAACTTAAAGCACTTTCTCCTCTCTCAGTAACTTGGGTGTTCCCATGAGCATACTTTATCACTTAAAAGATGTTATTTGGAGCCCTCCATAGGGACCAAGATGTCTGACATCTTGACTTGCATTGTCCAGCTGATCCTCAGATCAGAGGAAGTGATGCAGGCTCAAGAGACAATGACATGGATTATTAATCTTTTACTATTATGATCATGATCCCATGGATTTTGTGAAAAAGAACTATAGCTGTTGTAAAATTCAGTGATGGATTTGCATATATAATTGCATAATTGCAACAATAAAGATTGAGGTGAGATGCAACAAATTGCCCTAGTAATGATTTTTAAAGCACCATCTGTGGCCTGATACTTCTGGCTCTCTAAAAGTGGTATTGTTCAGAAATCTGTTGTGTGGCATACAGGTGGCTCATTCAGTGCTTGCCAGCCATCAGCAGTAGCCTGTGTTGGTGGGGGATACATTCACAATGAAAGACAATGGTATTTATCATAATTTTGGAGCAGAAGCACTCCCCACAGGCTATGACACCGTGGTTTGTTTTGGTTGTCGATTTCCCACAAGACCAAGTTTACTGAAAAGGACGAACAATGAGCCAAATGTTCATTATTTGGCTGCATGTATTTGAACACAACACAGCATCTGATATAATTGATTCAATTCCACTAAGTAGCATATGATGATGTTGTTATTTTAGGTGCACTGTACAGGGAAAACAGCAGGAAGAAAAACACTCTAGTGTCATGTCCTTATCTAGTGACCTTCAAAGCTGACTAACCTGTGTTACTGAATCTTAACTGAAAAAACCCAACAATAGAATAATCAGACAAAAAGAATTGCCCTCTCCACCAAACCCCCAAAACAAACAAAAAAGCCCAAAGCCTCAATCCCTTAGGAGTAAGTCTTGATTCCCCTGAATACATTAGTGAAAGTTGATGTCAAGTAATCCATATTTAACTTGTATACCTTTCTCCTCTCAGTTCTTTCTGCTAGTGTTTGTTCCTTTATTGGGCCCAAATCAGCATAAATTATATCGCCTACTCTGTGCCAGTTTTACAAACAGAATCTTATAGGGTGGTAGCAGAGTAGGGGGGAAAATAAGTTGTATTCCAGGGAATTTGGAAAAGTTGTTAGCATTTGGCCAGTTATCTTTAAAGTGCATGGTTTAGAATGAGTTTTGCAGTCAGTAGTTGTCCTTGCTGTGGTAGTGAAAAGTATATGCTTTGCTGTCAGCTAAACCTTCTAGCACCTTAAATTATCATGTGCCCTCACAGGAAGCCTATCACTGGGAAGACAGAGATTTTACCACATGGGGAAAGCAAATTAAAAATGTTAATTTTACTGCATTGCTGTGCAGTTGCAGGACTTGTACTTCAATACATTATTTTACATGCACTGAAGTGCCAGACTGGAAGGTGTAAGTAGAAGATAGGGGCATGGTGTAGTCAGAGCAGAACTTGCAATTAGTGTGTGTTACAGTGTGGCACATGGCTATAGTATTCCTGATAATCCCAGATCTCAGTATTTTTCAGGTTTGGCATTTGCTGTGTCTTTCACTTAGAAAAGCAATGCTTGCTTCTATTGGTATCTCATTTATCACTGCTAGGCACTAACTAATCTGTAGTATTAGTTATAACAGTATTTCTATCATATGTTAATGAGTGGAATTTTATAGTAATTAATAGAAGATGAGTATTCATACGAGCTCTGAAAAAGTTTCTTCCAGTTTGGACAGGTTTTCTTATTCGCAAGGAATGTACTTTAAAAAAAAAATAATAAAAAAACTCATGTAGTATTTGCCCAGAGCCTATCACCAACCAATTCAAAACTACTTTTAAGATGTTTCATTAACACTAGTTAGAATTCATGTGGTGTAGTGCCGGTCACTTAGACCTTGTTTACTGAAGAACTAGATTCTCTCCCCTTCCCCCAGTAAATTCTGAGACCTATAAAAAGAAGGATTTTAGTAGCAGATATTTGTTCACCTATATAATTTGAACCCCATTGTACTACTTGCAATACCTTTCCTTCAGCTACAAAAGCTAACCCTGTATCACTTTTATTTTGAAAATATTTTGGATTTCACTGCTTTCTGCCCTGAAGTTACACTTTGACTTGTTTATGCTAAAGCTTGTTTCAGTAGTTTCTGAAATTAGTATGATTTTAAAAAGGATGGATGAGATTGAAGTCTATAACAAAATCTGGTGGAAAAGATTAAGGATTTGCAGAAGCCGGGTGAAATGTCTTACAGCAATCTTTATTGCCGATAACCTTAGTTCATTGCAGAATAGAAACTATAGAAAATAGCATTAAATCCTACAAAGATAAGCATTAAGTGCTGAAGATTCTGTATCGTATAAAAATTTGTCTTTAATCTTAAGAAGTGGTTTATCTTATTTCAAGTGTTTTTGTATTGCTTCACTTCATGTCGTTTGCTATATGCTTGAGTCAAAACCCTGTAAAGGCAATGAGAAGATAATATTTCACCTTGACATCACTCAGCTTTGTATCCAATACTATGACTCATGAAGTTCTGTGAAGTTCTTACTATACGTGACTGATAATACTGTGACCATTGATGTAGCCAGGAATTTAAACAAATTTTAAAAAATAAAACTCTTCTCAGCTTGCACACAATAAAAAAAAAAATCCATATTATTTTCTAAGTGTTTTGCATTTCTTTATAAAGATGTTCTTTGGGCATGATTTGTACCATTGTGGATAATAGAAATGTAGTATTGGGCAGCACTTCAGTACTGCCTGTATTATTTTATGTGAAGATCAAATCCTTAGCTCACTTGCCCATGCTTGTTTTTGATTTTGGCTTTTTTTAGCTCTCTATAAAAAATAGTTAAGGAGAAAGAGAAGACTTGGAAATACTCAGGTGCAGAAGGTCTCTTTTCAGACCGATTCAGTCTTGTTCAGGAAGGGCTACATCTTGTGAATAGGTTCTTTCATAGACACCTCCATAGTGCATGGCTCCTGTGCCTGAGAGTGTTCTGACATCCAACACGTTCATGAGGAAAGCAAGAAATTATTTTATTGGAGGGATGTCACTCATCATCAGATCAAGCTTCAGGACACTAACAACCTGGTTGTATATGCAAAGGGCAAATGAATGAAATCCAGGCTGTGGCAACGTTCCTACTAACTTCAAGAATTTGTTGTTCTTGTCTTCCACAGCAGGGAAGGAGCAGGTTTTTCTTTCCTGGATTGCTGTTTTGTTTGTTCACATTTTCTCTTGTACTATCAGTGGTGAGGAATGCTGGTGAGATATGTGCCACCAGTGTACTAGTCTACTAGCTGGGGTTTTGGTGGGGTTTTTTTGGTGTAGGTGTTTTGGTTTTTTGTTGGTTGGTTTGGTTTTTGGGGGTTTTTTTTGTTTATTTTGTTTGGTTGTTTTGTTTTGTGTTTATTTGTTTTTTCAGTTTTGGGGGAGGGGAGTTGGGGTTGGTTGGTTGGTTGGTCTTTTTTTGCCACTTACTAAATTTAGTGTTCAGTAGACAGTCTAGTAGTTGGGATCTCAAGCTTCTATTCTTAAGTCAGTCCTTTTACTTCCAGGTTAGTACTTCAAGCTTCAAGCTCCTATCACCTGTGATTCAAGCACAGTATAATCCTGTTCTTCAGTACCCAATTTGAAATATGTTAGTGATTGCAGTGATGGTCACAGTGGGTCACTGACTATCCCTGCAGCTGGCATGTGAGGTACACCTGAAGAAAGTGAGATCTCTTCTACTTTCTTACTTCTATTGGAGAGCTGATGTGTGTTGGGGTAGCTGAGCCCATTCCAGGACGTTGGTGGGACAGCTCTGCTCTATGAAACCACCCCTTGGAAAGCAAAATGGTCTCTCCCTAGGTTACCTTACCTGGATATGTTAATTCTCCTATATTCATTGACCTTAACCTGTTCCCTCACCCTATCCCTCTCTCCTTCTGCATTCCCCCGCCCCTCTCTCCACCCCTGTGCCCCCTGGCCAGTGCCCTATAACAAGGGTTTCACAAGGTCATTTGGCCTCTTTCACCTCTAGACACCTCCGGAATAAAGTGTCTTTGGAATTGCATACATTCGAGCCCTCTGTTTGAACCCTGGTAACTCACAAGCCATCTAGCTGGGAGGAGGTGGACACATGCCAGAACACCGGCTGTGGTAGGGACAGGTCTGTCTGCATAGTACCCAGCTGTACTGGCCAGAGTGGTCTTCCAGAGCTTCCAAGACACTCCTGGTAAAAGCAAAAGCCTCCATCCACCCCACACGCCCCCCCATCGGAACTGCATTAGATGTGAACTGCCTTCATGCTGTGTTTTGTATATGCTCTAAATCTATGCATCAATTCGGCTTTCAATCTATGGCCCTCAAGTTCAGTACAAATTACACTGGAAATACTGTTTTGTGGAATGCAAAAGGTTTATGCTCTGTAAGGTTTTTAATGTTGGGATCTTCTGTGTACTTTTATCTGTTTCGGTAGAAACCCACAAAGTTGAATAACACAGAAATCCCCACACAATCCAGTCCAGCACCTGCACTGTGATTATTGGATGCAGCGTGTGCCTGCTCAGACACGCTGCACACCCTGCATGTGTGTACAGTCCTGGCTGTTTCCCTTCTTAGCCACTGTATAATGCTTGCACCAGGCTCTTCCTTGATTCTTTGAAGAAAAAATTAGACTCACCCTGCTTGCTCAAATGAGAAAGTCGTATTTCAGTCTTATGAAAGAATTTTTCCCATGTGGAATAATGGTTTAACTTGACCAGCTCTTCAGAAATAAGCGGAAGAGGTGTTTTGGATAGGTAGATATTAAGATGAGTTTACAATACTGATCACAAAGCCATCTCTAGACTGCATCATGCCAGCTGCGTAGAAGAACAGTGTTTCTTGGTATGAATACTGTAGTAATTCAAGGGAAACTATTGAATTTTCTTTGTTCCTTTGGCATAAAAAGGAACCTGTTGTTCAAAAAGTTGCTTTGTTTAACTAGGAGGAGAGTTGGACTGGAGAGATGCTGAAGTTTCTGCCCACGTTAGAATTTCATGACAGTATTATGTAAGCAGTTATATCTCTCCTGAGCTGTCAGTAGCTCAGAGTTTTCTACTTTGATTAGACCCATGACTAAAAAAATTACCATAATCCACTGACAGGCATGAAGAAAGCCATAATAAGACTGATAACAATGTGTCAGTTAAGAGGCTATTATATTTTACTGCCTTACTACTGCAGACTAAAAAACCATTCAGACTTACTATTGATATAACTAAAGCCTTTTAAAAATCCGCTGTCTGGCCTAGTCTTAATAATATTTATTATGCCTGTGGGAGAAAGAATTAAAATGTATACCTGTTTTTATGAGTGTTTAGATGTTGACAGTTTGACTGCAGGCATAGTTGTAGCTGCAAATAGAGGGCCTTGGGTTTTCCTTCTCTAAGTGGGACACTTACAGATCTGGGCTAGAAGGGAATCACAGAAAGAAGACTGTGGCTTTGAAATGTTATGCAATGACAGCTTAGGCCTGCAAATCCCTTTTTGTGGTAACTTCACAGGATATTATGTATGTAGAAAGGGTGACATACTCCCTGTTTCAATCTCTACTCTTTTTTCCTGTCATTCCTTGCACAAAAAAATTTTCAGAGTAAGTCAGTACAGGTTTTGGAGGCCTTATGCAGATTGAACTTTTGCTGTAATGTATTTCCTTTTTTAGAAAGGTATTTCGGTTGGAGATGTTTGGCCTATTGAATCTAATAGTCAGGTAGAAACTCAGTGTTGGCAAAAAGGTCGGTGGCATTAGTGTCTGCACTTTAGGTACAAGGTGCTTGACTGGGAAATGTGTTGATCCTCTAGCATAAATTTAGCAACTCTAGGACACAAATTTGTAATGGGCTTTTCCTCATGTCCAGTTGGAATCTCCAAAGCTGCAGATTGTGGTCAAGACAGTTTGTTACTTCATCTGCTACTGTCAAGGAGAGTTTGACTCCATTGGCATTGTCTTTCTTCTAGCAATCCTTAGCCTCTTCATTGAACTACAGGAGCCCAGCTCCCTCAATTGATTCTTATGAATCATGTTCTCTAGGCCATGACCATCTTGGTGATCCTCCTCTGGATGTTCTCAAATTCTCCATATCTACCTGGAACTGGGCACAGATTCCAGATGCTTTGCCAACATGCTGTAGAGGAGAGTAATAACTCCCATTGTTTTGCTGGCCATGCTTTGAATACAATCAAGTATTCAGTTTGCCTTGGTCATTATGAGTAAGCATTTGTAGCTCCTGTTCAGGTTGGTGTCTGCTATATCTCATACATTCTTTTCAACTGGGCTGAAACTTATCCATCTGCTTCCCAGCATGGGTTTACTATGCACCAGGTGCAAAACTTTGCACTATTCTGGATGCTCATTGTTATTGCTCAGATGTTATAAAACAATACAGACCTCGGTATCAATCACTGGCAAACATTTCTCACTTCTGACTGCCAACCATTGAGCAGTTGATGCCCAGCAGTATTCTTTGAGCCCTGCAGTCCAGCCTATTTTCAGCCTACCTAGGAGCCTGTTCTTCCAGCCCATACTTGTTCAGCTTCCAAAAACTTTCGTAAACGCTAGAGAGATTATTTTCACTCTCTCCAGATAGTTAGGTTGGCTAAGTGTGGCTTAATCTTAATAATTCAATGCTGATTTTCCTGTTTACCTTTCTGCAGGATGTGTGTGTTTGGAAATGTATTTAAGGAAGAGGTGCTCCATGATTTCCAGGACTTCAGGTGAGATTGTTCTTTGCATTCTACTCCTTACTTTTTTTAAGGATCAGCATAGCACACTTTTAAAACAAATGTTTTATCAGTGACCTGATCACAATAAATTTTCATAAATTATAATAACAGTGTTGTGTTTGGATTGGTTGGCTCAGCTGCTTCAGGGCTCCAGGTTCTGTCTGACTCTGTGGACTTGAAAAAATCCCGCTTCTCTAAGTAGTCATGGCCTGTTACGGAGATATCATGTCTTCAGCAGCTCTTACATTGTCCATTGCTACATTCTAAAAGATTTGTGATGCAGAACCCAAAAAATTGCCTGTGATTCTAAAATATGGTCAATTTAGATTAGATATAATGAAGCAGGTTTTTACAATTATGGTGGTAAAACATGCAAATAGGTTGCCCAGAGAGGTGATAGATGTCCCATGCCCTTTTATGCAAAGACATACTGTGATTCTGTAAAGCCCATATAAGAGATATAGGATGTAGGAAACTGGCAAGTGACACTTGAGCCTTTTTGCTTTTTTAAATTGTTTTTTTTATGAATCTGTTTAGAAAACAGTTTCAATATTGACAAGTAGGTTACATTATCTGTGGTCTGGTTTAAGTTCTTTTGCTTTCCCTGTGTTGTTTACTAGGTTTCCTTTTGCCAGTCAAGAGTTGACAGTCTGTTAGTTGAGGTTCTACTTTTTCTCTGGTTTTTAATGCATGGACACACAAGCATGCAGAGTAATAGTGAAGCTTGCACAGACTGAGAATTAGTAAGGATCAACAACTGATATTTCCTTTAAGTGTCTTATCATGGCTCTTACGTAGAATGCATTGAATTACTTCCTGAATCTTCATTTTGTCCTCCTCTCAAAACCATCATAACTCATACCCATAATCTCCAAAAGCTTCTCACTTATTAGTCCTCTGTCTTTTACAATCTCATCTTTTGAAGATCTGTTTTCAGAATAGAAATGCACACACTTTAATTCTGTGTCTTGTCAGCATCCAGGTTCTATAACTTCCATGATGAAACTAAAATCTTGTCCTGTCTGATCTTTGCTTGGGCCTGTATGTGCGCCTCTTGTAGCTCAATATAGCTGAAACAGAGCCCTTAGCCTTCCCAGCCATCCTCATTGCTTTCTCTTGTGTACTTTGATTATGCCAACAACACTTCTCCTAGCCTTGGCAATACAGATTTGATCCACTTTTGTCAGTGATAATTGCAGCTCTAAAGATAATTTCCTTAGCTATCAGTTTGACCTCTGTCACTTCTTTTCTTGACTTCATCAGCTAGCTCCACCTAACTTGTCACATTAAATGTAGGATGTTTGTCTTTTGTTTTCAAGGCTCTTTATTCTCTCCTGCATATCTCATCTCCTGCATTATTAAAACATTTATTTCTGCCTTCAGTTGCTAATCTCCATAAACCATTTAAGTTTTTAATATTTTTTAATGCTATCATTCTGTGATTTCATAAAGAGGTGCAGAACTGTCTCCAAGCTTTCCTCCAAAGCCTTTCTAAAAAGTTTCTTTATTTGTGATGCCTACAGAAGTTACCTACCATGTAAGAAGCTGGATTATGCCAAGAGCACTGCTATTCCACTGTTTTCTTGTGATTGACTCGTTTGCCTTCTGCTGTCTCCTGTTCAAGTTGTGGTAGTGGACTTAAGTTTCCTTCTTTATTTTTGTTCATACAGTATGTAAGAGAATGGCCTCTGTTGCACATGCACCATGGTCACCATAGCTACAAGGGACAGTATTTATGACTATGGCTTTCTTTTCCATCCATAGACTGCCACTTTTTATACTATGTTTGCAAACCTCCCAGAGAACACAGTCTACAGAAGAGAAGCTCACTTGACTGTTTTTTTTCTCTTAGTATTCCAGCAGTAAATTCATGACTGTAGCATAGAAGCATCATGTGCACCACTTGTCTTCAAACATGTAAGATTATTGAAAAAAATCAGAGATTACTTTTCAAATGACTCTCAATGAAAGAAATACAATTCACTTGCACCTATTGCATTTTGGGCTTTGTATTTTCTTTGCAAGGCAGCACTTTAACATCTCTGTTCCTCTATGAGCCCAAATGAGAAACAGGTAATGATTTTGGTTGCTGTGTGTCAGTCAGCAGTATCCCATTTTGCAGTCCATAAGAGAAAGTGTGAGTGTGTGGCAGATGTGCCACTCAGTGAAACACTATGAGATGGAGCAGTTCCAGAAAGCATGTTCCTTAGTTGATGTCTTCTCATGCTCTTCTGAAAGCTCAGAATGTTAGATATGTTAGATGCCTTGATTTCATGACTATGCACGATGGGAACTCAGACCTACTCAGTAGAGCCTTATTGGAAGCATAGCAAATTTGAGGCAGTTCTCATTCCCTCCATATGCAGTTCTTTAAAGGGGGACACTTATGAATACATGATAGATTTTCACCAAGCCTGCAATAATGCGAGTTTTGTACCAGATAGGAGTTATTTTTTTTGTCTAGATAGATTGCTGGTGCAAGAAGCCAGCACTTGATATGCTTTAATATTTTCCCATTCCTCTTGTGTATGCTGCTTGCTATTTTAGATTCTGAATCCTCTGAAACACTGATAGAATCTCTGGAAATTATCCCCTGGACGATGGGTGCAATTGTAATTCAAATGAAATAACGGAAATAATAAGAAGACTTGATGTATTCTAACTGTATGTGATGCAGCAGACAATAGCTTGATATGTTTGTTACATTTGGATCTTTGTGCAAATTAAAGATTTAATTTTTTCTGTAGTGGGCTGCGTTTTGCTTTAGCTGTGTTTGGAATTTCGCATGTATCAAAGCCTAATGTGAACAAATTACAATGTTTTCATTACAGTGCAATTTGCAATTCTCTTTATTTTTTTCTCCATGGTCTTTTCCTTTGTTCCTCTGAATGAGGGTGTTTTTTTCTCTCACTGATTACTTTTGGTTTCAAACATGAAAATACTTTCTTTCCTTTCCTTTTTAAATGAAAGTACCTGAACTTACCTGGGTCTTTTGTACACAGTCCGTATCCTTCAGTGGACATTATTCATGTATTGAAATGAAAATAAAATTCAAAACAGAATTCTGTTTTGGCTGGAATGCACAATGCCATTATTACATTCTAGTTTTCATACTTACTAACCTGTGATTTTTAGGGGCTGTGACAAGCTGCATATTAGCTGCAAGAAATTTATACTGCCATTATCATAACTTTTCTCTGCTTTAAGCTACTACTTTATTCTTCAGATTTTTTCTTGCACCATATGTGCTTCTGGAACAGCTTTTCTTTGTCCTTCTCTCTATCACAATGACAAAAAGCTCCCCACATCTTAACATTCTTGACTCTACTGTTAGTTAGATCTTGAAAAAGTAGTGGAAATATCTTAAATTGTCCCTAACCCCACCAAAATCACAAGTCTAAACTGATTCAAGTCTTGTGTTTTAGCTGAACTGTTGTCACTCGAGACAGATGGAGGGAAAGGAGAGATCCTACAAGCAAAAAACAACCATGAGGAAAATTATTACTATGTACAGATTAGGTTTTGCTTTCTTGAGGTAAATAACAGCCCAGGAGGAGCATATATATTGGCTATAGATCATGGGTATATTTTTTAGAACAAGATGGGAAATATGAACCGTTTCTGTGCCATCATGTGACCTCTGGGGTACCAGCTGGGCTCAGCAATCCCTGTGTGTTCTGCCACTGCACATCCTTTCTTGTTAAGTCCCATAAGTTTTCTGCCTGCTCATTTCTTTGATGGATTCCTTGAGCCGGCCCTTTGGATTCTCCCAGCTGCCCGATAGCATGCTTGCCATGGCAGATGCTCTGGCTTCATTCTTTAACACATACTCCACATGCTTCCATCTTCTGCTTTGGAGATAAAGCTTGTCAAACACCCTACTAAGCTTCAACATTTATTGACAGTTAATTCAGTTTGATTGAATACCTATGATGAATGTTTGCAGTGTAGTCTGTAGATAATGCCCAAATTAAGAACAGCTATGAGTTTAGCTGTCTATTTCTGACTTCATTATGTTATTTCCTCTGGTCATTTTCAGTGACTTCCACTATATGTTCACAGGGGATAACTGATCTTTTGTATTCTTTTGTCTCCTACTTTCTGAGAGACAGTAGGACCCCTCAGTTTCTGGTGTTGGTTCCATGGTGTTAGATGGGGAGAGTAACATGAGCTGCGTGAGGAAAGGGGTGGTGGTGGTGGTAGATTTGACTCTTTTTACTTACGATTTTAAATTTTTTAATTTTTGTTTTTTATTTTTGAGATGTTAAGAGGCAGGCATGGTACTAACCTGGGGCACTGAGTGTGATAAATATCTGGAATGTGTTTCTGCTGCATTAAGTCAGCTGCCTTCATGGTGGTCTGCCTGTCAGTATGCTGTCACTTTGCCATTGCGTGTGGCTTCCCCGGGTGTTTCAAGCAGACAAATCAAAACTTACTGGCAGGTTTTAGTCTCAGAACTGTGTCTGCAGTGCCCTTCTACAATGGCTACTTCAGTGTCTGGCGAACGGTGCACTTTACTGCAAATGGGAATGACATTCCCTACATGTGTGGTAGCAGCTGGAGCATGCCACAGCTTTACAGAGGTAAGGCAGCCTGGCATGCACCCGGAGGGAAAAGAGTTTCAAATCCAAGTGCATTTTGAGGTCATTAACTTGTCCCTGGCAGCACTATAGTTAGGGGGGCTGTTTAATTAACACTAATTGCTCATTGCGCGTTGTTTGGCTCATAAAGGATTTGCTGAAAAGCACCTCCTAAGATGCACACAGCTTTGAGGGAAGCGCATCTTCTCTCATGTACTCAAGCTCAATTTATGTGCATTTTTCCATGCATGAGGAGGTGGTGTTGATGTTATTTTTATTTGCATAATATTTATGGAATGTTTGAGGTATTTTAAGTATATGGTGTGGCAGAATAAAGAAGAGGCATGGGCAAAAGCCAGGTCTGGCATGCATTGTGTATTAGTGTTATGGGTTTATTTATTTATTAATTTTAAATGATAGGAGAGTAGAATGTCCTTTGCAGAGAGGGTGAGCAGATTTACCAGTCTCTTATCTCTCTCTTTCTTCACCCACCCTTCTCCTTTGTTCAGGTGCTCCTTTCAGCTCATTTTTGTATATGTGATTTCATTCCCTGACAGAGACTGCATTTTTTTCCCTTCTTACAGCTTGTTGGCTACAAAGAGGAAGAACTGACAGGTTTGAAATAAAAGTAATGATAGGTAATGGTTCATATAGCTCTGCCAGTGCAATCAGAGAAAAGCACTCAAAGCGCTTTCACATGATAGTGCCAGCACAAAATAAAGTTAGCAGGTTAAGATGAAAAAGGAAATTAATGGTGTAAGGGAAGAACTTTGCCATTTTATTACAAGAAATAATGATATTTTGGGATTAGAAATGTGGAATTTAATATTTATTGAGATCTTAATCCCACCTGTCTGCTTTTTCCAGCCTTTCTGCTGTTTTTCTGTTTCCTGTTCTGTAACTTCTAACTTTTGACTTGAATCCTGCTCCCATTCTGTGGACCTCTGAATATGCCTGATGGCACAAAAAAGATTGACTTTTTTTTTAATTACATATTTTTACCTTCTAGCAGAGTGAAAAAATAACAAACAAAAGGCAGTAGTTGTGCCAAAATAGAGATTTTTTTTCATATATCCATGCCATCTTTTTCAGTGAAAATGGGCCATGACTGCCTGTACTTGTCTGCATAAGTTTCATTGTCCTGAAATGTCAGTGATCATATGTAATAACATCCTTTAAGTGTGTCAGTGCCTATTTGTCAGTGTGGAAAGATCCACAAATCTTTCTTTTTAAATTAGCCTTTTGTCTTCACATTTGTGTTATATACATTTTTAAGAGAACCAGTTTGTACCTGAACTGACAACCCTGCAGTGCCTTTGCATTGCTGCAACCCAGATCTGATTGCTTTCTGTTGTTATTGTGGTCTGTCTTTTTAGGACAACAGAGTGCGTATAACCAAGGTTTTATTCCTATGTGAATTATTTTTGTGCTGTTGTGATCCATGATGTTTATAACTAGAGCAGCTAGTTTTATATTTTCCAGGTTTTATGAAAAAATAAAATCCGCAACCTTTAAAATGAAATTTGTATTAAGAAAAGGGTCCTTTGCTTTAGAATGGAATTGGGAAACTCACTCTGGAATGACTGATAATATGGTCATTAGGACTGTGTTTAGAGTCCTTGGTCTGCCTAGTTTAGATGAGGACCCTGCATTTTTAGTGTCATACACAAACACGCTCCTAAGTTATTTCTTCATGGGGATATTGAATATTGATCAGGTAGGTTAGTGTTTCTCATTTCATCTTGGCTTGTTTTTGTTTGCGGTTTCAAACTTCAAAAGGTCTTAGTTATATCCTAGTGCACTTGATCTTCAAAGAACTTTACTGACTTCAGATTTAATACTATGTGATGCCAAATATATCCTGTGTTAGGTGTTGAATGCTTCTGCTTATACTTGCACTTTCACACTAGTTGGTTCTGTTACCTAATTAAATAATTTCCTGACTGGATCACTTGATTGTAAAAAATGGTTCACATGCATTATACCTTATAGTTTCTAATAAATTCCTTTTACCAAATCCTTTTAACTTTTTTTTTTTTAAATTAGCTAATATATTGATGTCTTGGTTTTGGCTGGGCTGAAATTAATTTCTTCTTGGTAGCTGAAGCAGTGCTGTGTTTTGAATTCAGTATGAGAATAATGCTCATGACAAGCTGATGTTTTGGTTGTTGCTGAGTTGTGCTTATTGTAAGACAAAGACATTTCAGTTTCCCATGCTGTGCTAATGAGGAAGTGGGGGTCATAGCATGGCCAGGACATCTGACCCAAACTGGCCAAAGGGATATTCCATACTGTTAAATGTCATGCCCATTATCTGGGAGGAGTTGGCTGACAGGGTCCAACTGCTGCTGGGGATGAACTGGGCATTGGTCAGCAGGTGGTGAGCAGTTGTATTGTGCATCACTTGTGGGGTTTTTTCCCCTCAGTTTTTAGGTTTTTTTAGGGGTAATGGGGTATTTTGGTTTTGGTTGTTTTTGTTTCTTTTGGGTTGGGTTTTTTTTCATTGCTACTATTATTATTATTTTTCATAGAATAGTTTGGGTTTGAAGTGACCTGTAAAGATCACCTAGTCTAATGCCCCTGCAATGACTAGGGACATTTTCAACAATATCAGGTTGCTCAGAGCCCTGTCCAACCTAACGTTGCATGTTTTGAGGGGTGGGACATCCACCACATCTCTCAGCAACCTGTTCCAGTGTTTCACCACCCTCATCGTAAAAAAATTCCTCATATCTGATATACACTGACCCGTTTGAGAATCATAAAATTGTTAAGATTGGAAGAGACCTCTTCCAAGTTCAATTCTTAACCTAACAAACACCTGCATCTTGACCACTAAACAAGGTCCCCGCATGCCACATTTGTGCATTTTCTAACACTTCCAGGGATGATGTTTCCACCACTTCCCTGGGCAGCCTATTCCAGTGCCTGACCACCCTTCACAGAAGAAATTTTTCCCAATCTAGACCTCCTCTGGTGCAACTTGAGGCCATCTTCTCTTGCCCTGTCTCTTGTCACCTGAGAGAAGAGCCCAACCTCCATTTTGCTACAACCTCCTGTAGTTGTAGAGAGCGATAAGGTCCCTCCTTAAGCCTTCTTTTCTTCAAGAACCCCCAGATCCTTCAGCTGCTCCTCATGTGATTTACTCTCTTGCCTTTCCTTGGACATGCTCCAGCACCATTACCCCTCCTCCCAGTGCAGGTGGAGCAGGCAGTGAGCAAGTGACTGCATGGTACTTAGTTCCTGGGTGGGGCTAAACCACAGCTGTTGACATAGCCTCTTTCCTTTGTTCTCTGGTTTCTTTTTACCCCCCCAAATTAATGCTGTATCTAACATGATTGTTCCTCTTAGCACATATTCCCAGACCAATTATTTTACATTTTTCTGCACTCAACTGTATTTGCCATCTGCCGGCCTTATTACCAAAATGGCCCAAATACTTTGAAATTTGATTGTATTACTGTTCATTATTCAATCTAACTCTAATTTTAGTATGATTTGAAAATCTGGAGCTCTTACTGTGATTGCTGTTATGTAAACCAGTGACATACATGATGATTTGACTAATATTAATAAGTAAATGTAGCACTTCCCTTCTCAATTTTGAAGGTAAACTTTGCCTTTAGATAGATTCCATTTGGTCACTATGTATTTGATCTTCAAAGAGCTGCACAGATGTGATCCTGCCAGGCAGTAGCATGTATTGCAAAGTGCTGACTATCTTCCACTTATACTGATACTCTCTAGATTATATGAAGCTTATAAATTGATTCAGCTTCACAGCACTTTGTGAGGTAGTAGATATTTCCCATCCAGGGACACTGAGGCAGAGGGATGTGACATATCACAGGATGTGGTAGAAAGCAGTAGAAAAACAAAGATCTCATGTCTAGAACATGATTTATCAGTCAAAATCATCTGTCATAGCATTAACCATAAAATCTTGTAACACGATTTGTAACTCTGACTTGCCAATATTCATAGAAAAGACACATGCCAGCTATCTGTTTAACAAATATAAATATCAAGTAGGTTACCTTTCATATTGATGAATGTGTAATTTTATCTATGGTTCATTATTGATTTGAGAATTAATTTTGTGATGGACCTAACTGCAGATGGCAGTTTTGCAAGTTAAATTAACTGAAGATATCTCACAAGTTGGAATCATAGAGTCATAGAATATCTTTGGTTGGAAGGGACCCACAAGGATTTTGCCGGGTATATCGCAATTTTTCGTGTAATGACACTACCGAGTTGAACAACAGAAAAGTTAGCTGTTCTTACCAGTTGTTAGTTTCAAGAGGATGGCTTTTGCAGACAGGATATCCAACCAAGTCCCGTTTTCCTCACATAAACAAGAAGCAGCAAAGCACACTAGAAGTGCTGGGCATCCCTGTTAACGCAGCGTCTTAGCGACGTTGGATTCCTGATGTTTGGCAATGTGTACATGAAGTGGATTCTGGCTTTTGTGTTCATTGGCAGCCAAAGGAGGTATTTTCAGCCTCAAATTCAAGGAGCTCACACTCCATAGTTTCACTGCATACTGAAGTAGAAGGGAATACTTGTGTATGGGAGAATTAGGGATCATGGCTCATGATGTGGATGTATACCTCCTCTTAAAAGCACCATGGTATTTGATACGCCTCCTACATGTGTTTTGCTCAATAGAAGAGCAATTTGTAGTTTCTGGGGTGACCTGTAGGCACATAACTACAGATTTATGGAACAAAGAATGAAAACATAGCCTAGATTGGGCTTTACAGGTGACTTTCTGTTACCTTTAAGAGCTAAAATGGCTTAATTAATGAAATACTTCAACTTTATTTGAAACTTGAGCATATTCAAATATGCCAATTTAAAAAAAATAATGAAAGTTTGCAGAGTGAAGCACTCACCAGTTCTTCTCCTCATCATTTTCTAAAATTCAATAATATGATATACATCAGCAAATAAGAAATGAAAAAGAGGTCGTGACGAAGAGAATTTACATTGTGTTTTCCTCATTCCTGGATATGAGTCATCAAGAAGACAAATGGCCCTTATTAGGTTGAAATTTAATTTAAGGTTCTTTTGAATGAACATTTTTGTCATGTTTTATCTACTGATATATTGTAGATTGAAAAACTCTTGAACTGGTTTTTGTTTTTTAAAGCAGTTTTGCATATAGTTAGTAATTACAGGGCATTAAGTTGTTTTCCATTGTTTTGGGTTGTGTTCTTTTTTTAAATCTTTCCTGCTGCACAGAATAAAAATAAAGGAAAGAAGACATTAAACATGCGTAGGAGTTTATTTTCAGAACCATTTCCCCATAAATAATAATGTTCCTGTTAAACAGTGTTTGTTAAGATTGCCAGCTCTGATGCATTGTAGGTTTTGTTGCAATCTTAAATTTCATTTAACTGCTTGAGTACAAACCCCTACTCAACGAAATGAGCCTTATTACAGTCATTAGGGAAAAAAAGAGTTAAAGGAAACTAAATGTGCTGTAACAGTGGTGTGATGGGCAGTTTCAGGTACTATAGTGGCTGTACAAGATGAGGTGAGCTGAGGACACTACATGCTTGAATATCTGTTGGACTAAAGAATAAGATTTAGTTTGCAAGATGCTCAGCATCTTCCTCTGTGTGATGCAGAGGTGATGTTTTTATTGTTTCCCAGTGGCAACTGAAAGCAGTGACTGTTTCACAGGAGGAATTCACTCCCCTTTTGAAATGTACACACTTGCTTGACTCTCAACCATAACCCTTTTAAAATGTAATTATGTGCTGTATGTATATGAACCCCTGGCTCTAGGCAAATTGAAGCTGGCATTTTAGAAAGAGAACAAGGCATCATAAACTCCTGACCCTTTACTGCCCATAGCTATTGTAGCTGAGGTCATCAAGCCAGTCAAGAAGCAAGTGCACATCCCAATTGAGGCTAACAGTCAAACGAACTCAGCAAACAGATGAAGCTGCCGATAAGAGACACCACTGAAGAAAATAATCACTTTCCACAAGGCTCTGCAACAACTTCATGAAGGATGTAAACACTGTTCTTCATTCTTTTGTACTTTCTTTGAGCATTGCTTTTACAAAGATTTCATCCATTTCATCATGTCTCTAACAACACTGCTGAGTTTATTTGGATACATTCAATGGATATTGTACCTGTAGTTTTATTTTACCAAAGGTCAAAGAATGACATGGGCATAGCATGATTCTCTCTGAGCTCAAAAGAAAGGTATTTGTCTTTTATACAGAATTTTTTTTAATAAAGAAATATGTTTGTCTGGATGACATGCTCATTCCTCTCAGAAAAGGAATCGAGTACAATTTGACTGTATAGGTACAGGACTATGAGGAAAAAACTCTACATGTTTCTAGCTCTTCCAAGTCAACAAATTTCTACCTATTAGTTTGCAGTAAATGGAAACCTAATTGCTTCATTCCTACCCTGATTTCATGGGTCTTTTTTTTCCCCACAAGGCACTACAATGTTCAGTTCTGTTGCATGCAATGGAGAGCTGTGTCTGAACAACTTGACTTTCTAAAAATTTCTTCCTGAAAGAACACAATTTTTTGTCAGGAGTCCTTGAGCTGTGTGTGGTTACCACATGTGCCCTCACAAGGTGGGGTTGATATCCAGATGTAGTATTGCCTGATCTTAGGAGTATTTTTGGTGAGGACTGATGCAAGTTTTATAATAGGAGAAGAGGTTTCAGTTATGATGAGAATAAATGTTTCAATTTGTCTACCTGTCTCATTTGCATGGCCTGAAATTGAGCCAATCATCAAAGTTGCTATTGGAGAAAGATGTCTCTTAACTATGTAATAATATTTCCTCAGGTGCAGGGAGTGGCAGGTATCTGAGTAGTCAGTTTTCAGTCTTTGTTAATCTCACTGTTTTAATCTCACTTTGGAAGCAACAGGTTGGTTGTGTTGCTGCTCTGTGCTTCACTTGCTCAAGGAAACCTGAGTATCATGATCTAGAAGGGGAGAAAAAATTCTATAGTGTCTTCCCACCCTGCTCCTCCAGGACTGAAAGAACAGCAAAGACTCAGGTGAAAGTTTCTCAACAATTAAAGAAAGTAAATTGCTACAGAGTCTGAGTGTAATAATAGTCATCATTTCTTGGGTTGAAAAAGCAGCAAGAGAGGGATCTTCAGGAATCACTATCGGTGAGTCAGAGGAGATAAACATTGAAGTCTCCAAGAGCACAGTCACTATGCTTGTTTCAGAAGTCAAATGTGGTGTGCTAAGGGTGAGGAACTCCAGCAGGACCTCAGGAAGTGCTGGGGTGGAGGGAGGGACAGTGGGGGAGGAAGGCAGCAGATCAAGCTTCAGAACAGATAGAATGGATCTAAGTAAAAGTCACTTAACCATTCCCACACAATGCTAGCTCAGAACAAGCAATTACAACACAAGAGGAATATCTCAGAGTCAGTTGAGAGATTGCTGAAATTGTTGGCTGAATGTGCAGCAGCCAAAAGAACCAGCAAAATGGGGTCATTATAATAAGAGAGAGGGCAGGATCTTGGCACTATATGAAACCCTGGTATTTTACACAGCAGGCAGTGAACTTCTACAAGCTCCTTTCAGCATGTTCCAGAAGCAGACAGTTTCAGCAGATTTGCAAGAGATTAGATTAAACAACATATAACACATCTATAAATGGATATTGAAGGGTTAGGCAGGGGTGTATCCTTTAGCCTCTCGTAGGCAACCCTTTCTGATGTTGAAGGAATATTAGAGGAATGAGTTGCAGGCAGTGTTAGGCTTTCTTTTGTTTTCTAAATAGCATTCCCGAATGTCGCTCTCAGGGACAGGATCATGGGTTAAATAGACAACTGAATAGACGTTCCACTGAGAGATGAAAAGGATGAGTAACAGGATTCTGGGAAGCACAAATGTCGTGGTGGGCACAGTGGTAGGGAATGAGAGTACTGTTTTGTGAGTTTGGAGTCTGGAAGCAGCGAAAGAAAAGGTAGGCCAAAGATGTGAATGTGTGCAGTGGAAAATGTGCTGTTAGTAAATTTACCATTCTCAGTAAGCTGTGCACAATGAACAGTGCAGATTGTCCCTCTGACACATAGAAAGGGTCCCATAAAGTCCAAAATGAGAGAAAGAATAAAGATGCAATGTAATGAATCTCTAAGTTAATATACAGTTTTTGATACATGACCATGATAATACTTTGGTTTCTCTAGAAATTAAAAAAAAGTAATTTTTAAAGTTGCGTTGCTACTGCTAAGATATTAGGACTCATAAATTATTCAGTCAGTTACTATAGCTTAAAATGTACTTTTTCTAAGCGTTAGTAAGTGACAGTTGCTGTGCCATCTGACTGATGCAAAGGTGAGGAAATAGATTAGAGGCTTAAGCTTTGGTATAAATGATATAAAAAGCTACCATGACTGAAGTTTTGTGAGGAACCTAAATGCTACTAAGTGAAGAAAAAACCAAAATCAAAATGCCGGTTTAATGAGCTTGATAGAGCTGACTTTTCTATATCTGGTCAACTTTAGGTGTGAAGGAAATATTGCAGCATTCAGAAAACAGGTCTATGAAGCAGATCAGATTGTTCAGAAACATGATGTAATAAATAAATAGTCTCTTATCTGGGCCCCAAGTAGGCCTAGTGAACCTCCCAATAGCATTTGCCTGTGCTAAAGCACACCTGCAGTGCTACAACTCCCAAGGTCAGTGATGTTCAGTACCGTACCACTTGGAAAGACTCACAAGTACCTGTCAGTAATAGGATTGTCAGTCCCCTGCATTCACAGGCACAACATTGACTGGCTTGGTGCTTAAGCTGATACGTGTGCTAACAATATAAAATGAAACTTCCTCTGTTTTTTAACTCCCGGCTCCTCCAAAGTTAGCTAATGTTATTGGTTCTCAGATTGATGCTGTGATGTGCTTTTGATGCTTATAGGAGCCCTCTCTGGACTGTATCTAAGTGATGGGACACACATTCCTATGTCCTTGCCACATGCATCTTGCAGCTTCACTTAGGTTCTGAGGTTGTAATTTTCTTTTCCTGCCTCTGTTTACTAACTTTATTTTCGCAGTCCCTCCTAGATTTAACTGGTTTTCTTTGATTTTGTGTGTTCCTTGTGCCATTGTAACTTGTATAGGCAACTATGGGCCACTGCTTCTCTTGGAGGCCAGAGAGAAAGAAGCAAGAACACCAGAGCTTACCATATTTTCTGTGGGAAAAAGCTATTCTCAGTTCTTGTGGTAGTGGTGCGAGCAGCTCCCTAGTCAACACCACCTTGTCTGGATAGGTGGATAATAATTTTATTAGTTCTGCCTTACCCTATTAACAGCTTTGACTGATTTCTCTGCTTCCAGAGGAAAAGCAACTGTCAGAAGGAGAGGTTGTACAATCATCCATACAGAGTGTTTTCCACTAGGGCTTTAAATTAAAAACAGCCTGCAGTAGATTTTTTCTTCTCTTCTGAGTCATACCAGAGCTCTACGTGATCAGCATAATATTTTCTAGATATTTCAGTTGGAATTGTCTGCTTACCATCAGCATTGTTCTGAGGCCTTGGACCAGATCCCCAAATATGGTGGAGAATTTTGAAGTTTGCTCTCATAGTTTTGAGGCCACCTGGTCTATAAGATCTAGGACATGATTGACCTTTAGATATGTCTCCGGTATCAAATGTAGTATGCCATGACTTGACAGCAGAAGTCTTTTATTTTATTCTTCTCCAATGGATTTAAAACTCCTAGGTGTTGTAGCAACTAGTGACTGCCAATCAAATTAGTTGTTATTATTTTAACTGCTAGTATTGTTGAGTCAAGATTTGGTTGAATTTAAGTGATGCAGTGGCTAAAGTTGTAAAACTCTGTCCTTCACTTCTGCCAATATTTCTGTACAAGGAGTTTTTTTGGGGTTATACTCAGTGGGAGATTAAAAAATGAAATGCTGAGATATTCTGTAAATAAAACTACAAACTAAGGCTGTACATGAAGAAGAGACTGTTCTCTACCTGTATCTTATATGTGACAGCACAGAACCTCTTTCTCGTGAGAAAATCTATCTGTTTATGGTAAACAGAAGATAAGATGTTCAGAGCTGCTTGGGAACAGGCGGGAATGCCTGTGGCCAACCAGCCCCAGGGGGCGGAGGGCTGTGGCCAATCCCAGTAAGCATTCATTTTGTATATAAAGCTGCATTTAAATAAATAATTCCTTTTTCTTAGCAATCGCTCTCGTGTCCCTCTTGTTTCAACATCGGCTCAACAGCGACACTTATATATGGATTTTAATCATTGCAGAAGTATATGACATGCTAATAAATATAAATGGGTTCCATTTAAAAATATATTTGCTAAAAATGTTGTCATGCTATAAGACAGTATTCTTCAGCTGTATTTTGAGCAAGCCTTGAAGAATTAAATGTTCTTGTCTCCTCTTTATCTAGATTCCTAAACCTGGTATGGAGAAAATGGCATGAATTTCTCCTGTACAGCATGGAGCCCATACTCTCCTTTTAGAGCAGTGGAGGGAACAGGGAGAAGCTCCTGCAAGGACAGACAATTAAACCTGCTAAAAGTGGAAGGTTTTGTACAAGGGATCCTTTTACTTCTTGGCATTTTTTAACTGCTAATAGTAGATTCTGTGGGTGTACAACTACTGACAGCCACATATAAACAGTGCTGCAGCATTTCACTACCCCTGCTGCAAATTTTAGGCCTGTGCTGTAATTTCAGAGCTTCTGTTTTTTGTATATCCAATTATAGATCTTATTTTGGTGTTGAAATTTCAGCAGGTGGCTATAGTAAGCATACATCTAGCTAATTTTTATATATGGAGTCATAAAACCAAGTGGCAGAGACAAAGCTTGGTTGTAAACATTGTGATTTAGTCTGTGTTCCTAGTAAAAAGAAAAAGCATTCAAATCCTTATAGATTTGGACCCCTCTGAAAAAAGGTTAAAATTATATGCAAACAATCTGTGCTCCACACATAGACAAACATTGCAGGTATGTAAGAAGAGGTAAACAAGTTAATTGTGTTGTAACTACATAATCTCATGAACTGTTCTCCACTGAAGTCATAGTTAACTGACTGCATGCACAGAGCTGCCCAGTAGTGTTTCTTAGTAGCACTTACCATTAAGGACTTGGCATTAGGTGAGAATGGTTTACACAGAGCCAGTTAGAAACTGTAATTTTCATCAAACAGTACAGTACTTTTGTCTGTTCTGATTAAGAATCACACTCGTTTTCTAGCTTAAGATACAGTGACAAGTGTCAAAGCAATTTCTTCATTTAACAACATATTGAAGTATCAGTGTTACCCAGTACAAACAGGAAAATCATAATCCTAATGCAGCAAATGACAATTATATCTGTTCTTTATGTCCGTAACCTGGGATTTTTGGACAGTAAATTTGAAAGCTATGTAAATTGAATAGCTGAATGATCTTTTTCTGCCTCTAATACTGCTCCTATTTGAAGGGAAAATGATCTCTGGTTTTGTGTTGCATATTATTTTGGCTAACTAATCAAGGGAAGTAAATGGTAAGAAATAATATTGAATTTTCCAATGCCACATGCTAATTCAGAGACAGAGAAAAGACATTTAAACATTTTTGTAAGTAGTTCAAAGGTAATCTCTCTAGTGATCATGTAAAATTTAGACTTCAGCATGAGTATGCTTATGAAATGCCTTCAGATATCAGCCCACATTACAATCTGCTATTTTGTTTTGAATGAATGTGTCGTGACTAGAAGTTTAAGTGGTAACTACAGATAAGATTGAATTCAGTGCTTTAATGATATCCCTTTTCAAGTTAGCTGCTGGAAATATTTTCATTTAATTTGCTGAAGTCCATTGAGAATATAATTTTATTTTGCTTTACATGAAATTAACAAACTTGTGATGTTCAAAAGCCAGTGCCAAAATCTTAATTAAAAAAGGCTTTTTTTTTTTTTCAGTCTTAAGCATGTTGTCTGGAAAAGAAGCATCCTGTCTGAAATAATTTTATCTTTGATCTTTAAATACTGAGACAAATTCAGTTGGAATATTTTGCATGTGTTTCAATTGTGTAGAGTATTTGGATTTCTTGCTACTCCTCTAATATGTTGTACCATAACACCATTAATTTAGAAGAGTGCCCTTGCTGGGTTTTGTCCTAGAACATTCATTCTTGTTTTCCCTAGTGGGATGGAACCAGGTTTCATTTGTTCTCAAAAATTTTAGTAAATCTGGTATGGAATACTGTATTTGTCTTGCTACTACTAAGATCAGTTCAGTCTCAGTATTTTAACCTTTATGAAATGCATGTCTAGCTTCTGGTCTGTAGGAGTGCAAAAGTCTTCTGAGTGGTATTGGCGTGGTTTCACCATGCAGAAATGGTGTGTGTGGGAGGACAGGAACTGAAAGCTAGAATCCAAAGAGATCAAAAGAAGGATATACATATCTTTTTGTCAAATCTGAAATAGCATCTTTTTGATCCTGTGAAGGACAGGAGGAAAGCAGTGAATTGAGATGGGGGGAGCTGGCACAGCATTTCTTCTGATCCTTTCTCTGCCATCCTCTGGGATAGATGTAAAGTGCAAATGGACTCAGGTTTGCCCTGCTGATTGTCAGAGCTGGCCACACATGAGCTTGGTTTGGTTTTAAATTAAAGTGTCCTGTCTCTCAAGCAGTCTTTGTGGAAGAGTTTACATAGATCTATATGGGTTTTTTTGTAAACAGGTCCAAAAAATGGAACCTGCATGTTTGTTTTTTAACCATGAACAGACCTACCTATGTATGCTGGAGCTGTGAAGGGGAGCTGGACCTGAGACACAAATCTTGTAGTTTTCGTTCTTAGTGTAGATTTTTAAAATCGGATTTTTGTGTATGGTTTTCAGATAAAACCCTTTCAAGAAAACTATGTGTTAAATTCAGATACTACATTGCTCCAGGCCTATATAGCAGTGGTATTTACCAAATTTTATTTCATTTGATACTTCATACAGTACTCCTAAGCATTTTTGAAATGAGGAATAAGGATCCACTAATTTCCAGTCCTCACTAGGACAGCTTATTTGGACTGTTGCCTCCAAATAATCCAAGTAGCAGTTGACATATGAACCTAGTTGGCAAGGATGCCAGTGTAGCTATTTCTTGACTGTGATGCTAAGTAAGACAGTGAAAGCATTTCCTTACTGCCAGCTTTTCATTGTTTTTTGCCCTAGAGTCACATTCAAGTAACTTTCAAAAACCATGGGAAGTAAATCAATGCAGTTTGAAGATAACTGATTATTTCATATGTAGATAGGATTTTATTATATATAATTAATGTATTTATTTGCTTTGAGTATTCTATATTAAATATAAAAGTTTTCTATTAGGAAAAAAAATGAAACCCCCCCGCCCAAAAGCAAGCCTATCTCAAAAAACCTCACCTCAAGGCCCTAGATATTTTCCAAATTAAATTTCATCTCGAGATCACTAGCAGATAAAAATTTCTCTCAAATCTATTGCAGTCAGAACAGAACAGTTCTAGAGACTGGACACAATTTTCTGAGTTTTCAAGAGTACCTTCCAGATATTTTTTTATAACATGAAGATGTTTTGTGACTGAAGATGACCCTCCATCCATCCTTTCCTCTTTCTGCTTTGTTATACATCTTCAAGTGTTCAAGGCATTAGACACTTCATGCTGAACATTGCCTAGTGATATACTGCAGAGTCTTTGTGACCATGTAGGAGGAGGACTCTGAATTCGGAATAGCAAAACCCAGACCTCCAGTGTATAGCGGACCTTATACTGTTTGCATGCCTGCAGACATCTCTTTCTGAATGAAGCACTCAGTGTTAGATCTTTAAGGAAGTGCGTGGCCTCAGGAATAAAAAGTCCTCAAGGGAAAAAGTCGACTTGGGTTAATCTGATGGTGATTTTGGGATGAAATTGACCCTTCTTGGGATATACCCTTGTGGTATATCATTAAAAGCTTAGATGTTCTTAAACTCATGCCTGTTAGAGCTTTGTTGGGTGAGTGGGTTGATCAGTCTTTATCATTTAGGAACCTAATTTGCTGAGTTGGCTGCCTATTTTCTTGCCTTCAAAGCAAGCTTGATGAGGTGTCCCAGTTTATTAAGGTGATTACAGCCTTCAGTATAGTATTTCTGTAGGGACCTGAGGTTGTGGGAGACCCCCATTCCCTACCTGTCAGCCCACTGGGAAAGGGAAGTCCTTCATCCAAGCAACTTAAGAAAATCAGCACTGTTCTTTAACTCTTTTTCTTCTCTGAAAGTTCCAGAACTTCTGTTGTACTACAACAGGAACACTTAAGCAAGCCTGAAAGCTTGAGCTTTTCTCTCCCCATTCTTACTGGGTAAAAAATAGGTCTGTCCCTCAGATCCTCATTTTTTCCAACTTTTCTTCTATATATGTAACAGTAACCTCTAAAAAAGGAAGAACGTTGATGAAATTTCGCCCATGAAAATCCCATGAGAGTATAAGACCCCTTTGAAACCATGTTTTGCCAGACTTAGAAAAGTGAGATGAGTGTGTGAGAACTGCATTAAAAGCCCATGTGAGGCAGAATGCAAGGGGGGAAGCATGAGATCACACCATGAGCAATGAAAGGCAGGGAAGTGGCAATGTTGGTGTTGCCTGACTGACTGGAGATATTGGCTGTGGATACAAAACTTTATTGATGAGTGCAGAATTTATATGAGTTTGGCATATGCATATTACTATTGAACTGGGACAAAGACGTATATTATATTAGGCCAGAGAGGCTGTAGTTAAGATTTTGGGGAAAAAACTGTGAGAGAACACACACTCTGCGTAGAAATACATGTGCAGTCATCTCTGTTGAGATTCATGTCAAGATGGCTGCAACAATGGTCAGAAATTGCATTACTCAGGCTATAACTGTGAGGGTTCCAGTACTGTACTTGTTACACATGCTGTGCATGAGGACGAGACATTAAAAATAACTTTAGGCAAACCACAAATAGAAGATATTTCTAAAGGCCTCTTATTTTGTAACAGTCTAGTAATTTTTGAAAGACTATAACGTATAATGTAACCAGTCTCTCCCCTTTGCACTGTCCTCTGTTAAGGTAGAAAAACCTCCTGAACTATGTGCTGTGGAGTCAGTACTGAGACGAGCATTTTTGTCTTTGCTACAGCCTGAGATGCTCAAATTCAGCACAGCATAGCAAGAGGTAGCTGCTAATGCTGGAATTGTGGAAACAGTGAGAAAGCCTTGCATCACAGACTGGACATGCCATGTGGGTGTATTTTGTGGGTTCCCTGGTACATTGCTCACTGAATCTCTAGAGCAGAACATCACATTGATAATACAGACTAAAGAAAAAAGTATATTTTCTAAAGATAGATTATAATCAGTAGCTTTACACCACTGTTATTCTCTTCTACCTGCCAAACCCTTTTGTGCAGAAACAGTCTTTGATCAATGTAGGCCTTATATATAATGTATATACTTCTACTTCTAGCTCTACTCTCTTCCAGGAATATTTCTTCAACAGCTGATATGTACAATACCGATTTTGGCTTTAAAAATTTGAATATTCCTGTTTTAAATTGTTGAACTGTGATTCATTTTATATGAGCTACAGTATCTTTGCTAACTGATACTCAAGTGCATATTCAAGTTTCTCAAGAATATCTTGTTTGCTGCAGGGAAATTAAGCCCTGTCTTTCTATCAAGTACATGCAATCAAATATCTGACTGAGTTGACATTTTAGCCTGCTTGTACAGCATGTTCTCTGCTGTGACTGTAGGTGAGACATTCCCTGCTCGGGTAGGATATCTTTGTATTAAGCTACATACGTGGGGTCAGGAGTAAAAGCGGCACTTGTCTTGCAAAATACGCTATTGAGCTGTATTGATTTCTCATTTAGCAGTATTGGGTGTTCCCCTTGGAAATCCAGCTAGGGTTCTAGTTGCTCCTGAGAAGGCTGATTGGTATTATGTTATCTAATGAGTGCATATAGGCACTAAGGGCTTATGCATGTTTTATGTGCTCTGAAAAAAACAGAGAAGACATCTATATGAAATAATAAACTGGCCAGCAAGTAAACCACGGAGGTTTTTAGACCATTCAATTATTTTTTGGTTTTTGGAAGGCAGAAATAAACAATGTAAGTATGTAGGTAGTTTGATTCTTTGTCTGGTTGTGTTTTAAACCACCTGTATACTTTGAGATTCTGCAGGGTAAGATGAAACAGCAGAAAGACACGATTTGGAAACGTGATAAATCAAGTTCAGCATATGTGGCTAGAACCTTCAGGTCCACTTGATTTGGTCTCTGATTCAGGCTTTGGAATTATATAACCACCCAGGAGTTCCAAACGTCTGCTGAGGATTTTCTACCTTTTCCCATATCCTTTCCAAATATTTCTCGAAGGCAATGTTGGCACACCTTCTTAGGGACACTGTTATTGCTACCTGCCCTGGCTGTGGGACTGGGTCTGTAGGCCAAAACCCTGGCTTGCCTCCATTTCCCATGACGTAGATATCCGTGGTAGGTGTGTGGTGACTGCCTTTTAAGTAAGGTCACACAGCTAGTGATGAATTCAAGCTGAACAAAGTGGTTTTTTTTAAAACCAAACCAGCAATTAGCGTTCTGGATTATAGAAGGTCAAAGTGGTTTGTTCTGAGTGCCCAAGTAAAGTGCTTTCAGAAATATAGTGATGGAACACTCATACATTTCACTGAAATCCATGAAGAATTTTTTTCATTCCATCTTCTGCTTTTTTGTTCCCATGGTTCCTTTGATCCTTGCTGCAAAGAGTGTTTCTGACTTTGAAAGTTGATGTCCAGTTGTGCATGTGCATGTGTGGGAAGAGGGGAGTGTTTCATTCACTGCCAAGGTATGCTTTTATGAGTGGGAGAGTTTCATTCTGTTCCTGAGGATGGATTGCATATCATATCAAACAGGACATGCACATTTCAGCAAGTTTATCTTAATATAAGAATTTTGACTCAGTCATTTGTCTTAAAAATTATACTTTGGTATAATTGGTAGAAAAACTGAGGCATGTGCGATAATCATAACAGCATTGCCAAATGTTTTCACATTTTATTTTCATGAAGCGTGCTCAGGAAGACGTTGACAAGGAATATCAGCAGTCTAGCCTGCCAGTGTGGTATTAGTCATGTAATGGGTATAAAAGTAAATCCTTCAGTGGCATTCTTGTCCAGATTGGACATATTATCCATATTTTTTAGCTTCAGATTTGTGTTAATATCTGGGAATTTATAATTTCTTGGTCATACTTTGCATTCCAGGAATGGGCTTGGACTTGAGCCTATGTTACAATGAAAAAGATTTTCTGTGTATTTAATGAGAGCTTTGTTGCTGTTTATTAAAGGAGAGCTGTGCTTAAGAATACTTTATGTAAGTGCTATATTATAAAACCTTCATCTTCAAGCAATCCAGGGAGGAGGTGAACTACTGAAGTGGAGAAAGTGACTAAGAGGGAGCTGAGGAAGTTATTTGCAGGGACAGGGAAGAGAGTGAGACAACAGGCACTGAGCGTGAGAGGTGCTGTGAAGAGAGAGATTCTTGGGGAAACTTGCGTGTAAATAACACTGCTATTGCAGAAAGTTTATGTTTGGTTTTATGTAGATTTGAAATACTAACAACTTCTGCATACTTTGTATTGATAGAACTTCACGTAGTCTCACTGACAGCTGTGCATCCTCTTCAATATAGAGAAAATGGGTTAGAGTGCAAACAAACCGAGTTTGAATTTTGCTTTTAAATGACAGCTGCTGTTGATGAAATAATGATTTTTACATGGAATTAAGTACAGCTAAGTCAAAGACAACATGCAACAAACTGCATACCTCTACAACTTGTTTTATCACACTAGACTGTCCAATAGGAAAACTCTTTTGTTGTTTTCATGGTACTTTGAATCCCTTATAAGAAAGTTTGTACATTACAGCTGCCTCAGGCATCATGACAGCACAGGAAGCAGATTTTTATTCTATGATAATTTATTCTATAAATAATAATTTCTAGAAGCTATTATTCTATAATAATTTTCAATTATTACAGATGTAATTGCAGAATGAAGCTTAATGTAAACATGGTGCCAATGTAGAAAAAGATTGTTCTTGTGAAATGGGGCCTTTATAAGTTGCTGCAATGGAAATAAAATGACAAGAATGAACATCCTAGCCTATCACTTGTAAAGGGAATAAACTGCAGAAAGAAAACCAGTATCTTGAAGAAAAGATGGATTTATAGGATACTATGGAGAATTTTAGACAGTCAGAATTGCTATCATATAATCAGTAAGTCCAGCAGTGAAACCATTCCCAAGTATTGGTTGTTTTGATTTCATTTCACACAATCAAACTGAATTTTGTTAGCCACTAATGGTGGAGCTTCAATAGCTGGACAGATGACTCTTTGTCCTGCCAAATGTGTTTTCATCTATGCTATCACCATCTGCTACTCTAAATTGGAGAAGCATTGTTAGTGTCTTTTGCCAGATGTGGTTTAAATCTCTCGCTTACTCTGTGGTAATAAAAGTGCTTTTATAGGTAACTGAAGGTGTGTCAGTCTTGGTTTGTACAGGTGAGATAAGGTTTGCAATGCTGCTACACTTGAAATGGAGCTGAAAAAGGTGACACCTGGACCTAGTGTATACCACACACTCATAGTGGAGTTATGCCTGCCTGTCAGTATCATAAAACGTTTGCAAAAAATTAAGCTTTAATGGAGAAACTTTTTCAAATAATCGAATGGAGCTTGTTGCACTTCAAAAATTAATTCTCAACTTTTTTATTGTTTAATGCATGGAACACTCTTAACCTAATACGTATATTTCAAAGTAAAAAAGTAAATATCACATTGTTCATAACTTGTAAAAAATTAAATGAATTCTGCATTTTTTGTGTTATTAGATGGAGTAATTTTCAGATTGAAGAGCTCTCAGATTTGATTGGCAGTGCATTCAGTCTCTAGAACAAATTGCGTTCTTCCTGGGTTGTTCTTTCTTTTCTTTCTTCCCTTTTCCCCTTTCATTCCACCTCTAAATTTCACGTAGACACAGACTAGTATTGGTTTTGCTCATTTTCACCACTGTGACTTGGGGTACTTGCTGAAAGCCCTAAAATGAGGAAGAAGTTCAAAGTTTAGGTACTGTGGGAATGTTATTTTAGCTATTTTTATGTTTATATGCTGATTATGGTGCATATCTGACCGGTAGTCTCTCCCTTCGGTTCCCAAGAGGACTTCAGTGTGCTCTAGGTTCAACCAACAGGCTGACACAGGTTGTGGGCACAGTGGGAGTGCCCTTCCCTTTTCACCTTCTTTTAGGTGCAGCCCTCAGGTGACAGGTCAGCCAACAGCTCATCTCTAGTGAAACAATGCAATCCCTCTTGGGCTAAGTTTAGGCACAGAGTAGCCCTCCAGTTTGGCCTTTTGTTCTAAGGAAAATGGCCCACACTTCTACTCCCTTCTTTGGCAGCCTGAGTTTGGTATCGGATTAGAGTGACTGAAACTTTTTCAAAGCAAGTTTTGGTTTTTTTTAACTTGAGAATATACAGACTGTTACTATTTAACCCCCATTTCTGATTGTTATTAACATATTTGACTTCCTGTGCCTTAATCTTTCTTTTAATTCTTAGCAATATGGGAGCAGGAGAAACCCAAAGGGACTCTTGGGACTTTTCAGTCATTCCCCTTCCTTTTTCATTGGATGTATTTTCAGTGTCTAAATTTTTCAAGACAATAATGTAACTCTACCTGGCTCAGAGAAAACATCTCCTCAACTATTGGCCTAGCTGTTGTCATCTTCCTCCTGTACAGATTTCTGCTTCAAATTAAATGCCTTATTTCTGATTTGTTTTTATTATCATTTGCCCCACATCATTCTAGACTTGCAATTTAATAAGGAAGTAAAACTGAAACACATAGCATACGGTATACTTAAAATATAGATAACACCTCAGTCTTCACTTTAGTGCGTAGGGCTTTCTCTCAATGCAGGAGTCTGTTAAAATAGTAAAGTTTGGCAAAAGAGAAGAAAATGTGACTGTACAGCCTAAGCTCAGAATGGACACAAGTTTTGTGTTATCTATAGGAGAGCCCAACCCTGAGTATCAGATAATAAATGGACAACAAATGTGTTCATTAATGAACACATTGGTTTATTTATATATTTAATTTGTCGCCTCCTTGTTCCTTTTGTTAGAGGAAAAAAAGTCTGGTCTCATAAATACTAAACAAATAATGTCCAGGCAAACAAAACCTATTCTGTGGATGTTGTTTATAAATCATACTCCATATAGTCCCTTCTTGGCATCTCTGAAATCATGGATATTTTTCAAACTTGCTGATGGTGAAGGTAATTATTCAATAAGCCCATTTCTATTTCATCTCTATTCCATTGATCATGTGTGTAAATAATAAAATTGCTTGCTTTGATGCATGCTGTCCGAATCCCAGCCACCCCTATATAGGTTAGTTTGTGGTAGTCTTTTCTGGATTGCCTTCCCTCTAGCTGGTCTAAATTGTTTATTCCAGGTATAACTGGACATCACTTACTTAGCAGCTTGTTTGTAGTACATACACTTAACTAGTATTTCTCACCAGGAGACTTTTAGTTTCAGTTTACAAATAAATGTCTGACCCTTCAGGATAAAGATGAAATGTCTTATGCAAGGTGCTGAAGGTCTTAAATCTTTAATTAAATGTATAGGAATAGACTTAGGTAATTCAGTTCAAGCTCTCTGCAGATTTAATTTCCTTTGTACTAATAGATTTATTTTGGTCTGAGAGGAATTTGGCCCATAAAGAACTACTCTCCATGTTACAATTCTTAGTATTTCTTTTTTCTGTAATTCTGAGAATAGGAATTTCTAAAATTGAAGGAATACAAATATGGCAAGCTTGAAGTGTGTCTTCAAATGCTGTTTGCTCAACTAATATGTCTTCCAATGCAATAATTACAATAGACAACTTAAATAAGCACACAAACCCAAAAAGAACAGATTGTAGGGGTTTTTTTTATACAAGTAATTATTAAAAAATATTGTTTTGCATTAGTCAGTGCAGTATTAATGACAGAGCATCCTTTTTCTAGGGCTAATATTTGATTATCATTGCAATTTAGCAGACAGAGCACTACACAGTAAAGCTAGAGTGCTACTGTTGTAAGAGAGAACAGTAGAAACCTGTCCCAGCGTATCATACTAAACTTTTCTATGATGATTTGTGGTATAAAAAGAAGAAGTTTATAATCTTGAAATGTACAAAAATTACTTTGCTTTGAATAGAGCTGTGAGAAACATATCCAGTAAGTGGCTCAGAAAAAAAGAGGTTTATGTTCTGGGAGGGAAAAATAATCTCTAGGAAAGTTCGTTTTCCATGGTATCTGAAAAGCTAATAGCATATTGGGATATGCAGTCAAGTTACATGTACAGAAACCCACAGTTTTCAGCAGGTGAAGCATCAGACTCAAAGAGGTTACAGCTGTGTGTGGGAAAAATCTAACAGGGTTCGGTCACTTATGTCAGTTACAATAAGTATTAGTTTCCCTAGCAAAACCAAAAAACGTGGTAGGTTTGAGAGTTTAGGAATTTGGAAATGGAGTATGGCTGTCTTTCAGCTTCTCAATTAAATTCTGTCTTAGTAGTGGCTTTTAAACTCCAGGTATTTGCTGTTCACAAAAGATTGGTTAGATGTAAGAACAAAAAAGAATTAGAGATAGGTTGTAGCAGTGTATGGCTTTAGACTAGCATGGCAGGGCAAGCAAAGCTGTCTTCACATGAGGCCTGTTAGTACATCCACAAGTGTTCTGTGTTTTATAATTTTTTTTTTTTTTTTTTTTATAATTTTTCTTTTTTTTTAGTTTTCAGCAGCAATGGCATTTGAAAGGTTTATGTTCTGGCTGGTAAAGGAATTATTATGTCTCATGTCAAAACACTGGAAAGATGGTGTTGTGCAAAGTCTATTGCTTAGGCAGTTGATGGGACCTAGCATAACCAAGAGCTGTAGTAATGGAGTTGGAAAGTATTTTGGAGACTGTCCAATCCTTTAACCATGTCATTCACTGCTGGGTATTGAAGGTAAATGTAGTTTTGAATTCTAGCCAGCTCATTTCTCCTCATGTGAGAGACTTATTTTGCTGTCTTTGCAAGGTGTGTGTTCATTCTTTTCACTACTCATAGGACATATGGAAAGGCTTAATGTGATTTAAAAAGAAATAGGATTAGCCAAACTGTGAAAACTTAAAGGATTTGAACAGCACTGGAAAAGGGCACTATCAGCAATGGAAAATACTCTCAGTTTAACTGCCTGCAGCCACAAGTATACTCGAAGAGCTCTGAGTAAGTACAAAGCATCCTGACTTTGTACAATACTATTTTGCCTTTTAGCCCCTTTTCACTCTGGATTGGTTAGAGAAGACATTCCAATTTGTGACCTAGGGTTTCTTCTTTGCCATATAATGCTGAGATTCAAGAGAGATCTTTTAGCACCGGACAGAATTTTTGTGTGAATTTTTTCTGTCATGGCTTTTCTTGACGTAAAGGGTGAAGGAGGGGAGTGATGCTCATTTTGCTGTCGTTCCTTGGGGAATATGCTGAATATTAATTTTAATATTGTTAAGAATTCTCAGATGCAACAGAAAAAGGGGTCCTGTATGTATCTTCTGAAACACTGACTCCTTTGGTGGTCCTGAAAGTCATCCTGTTTCACTTGTGATGTAGCATTCACTTTTTGTCTCTGATAAACACATGAGAGTTGTACAGCACTGACAGAGTGAATACTAAATGCTATAAATATTAGATAAGAAATGTTGTTTCATGGACTACACCTGCCACATTATATCCCCTGTGCTTAGCAACCTTTCTAGTGATGGGGAGGCTTCAGGTTGAATGCTCAGGTTCAGTTATTTTGCAGGTGTCTGTGGAGGGCTGTGAGCCTTTGGCATTCCCTTGGAGGAGAGAAGCCTCAGGGCTAGAGACAAGCAACCTTCCTCTAGGTCAGGGTGACCCACCCCCAGCATACTTTGCCTCCCTATGGTAATACCTTGCACCCAGTTGCCTAGCAGCTTTCCACCCCACCCCCTGCATTTCCTATAAAAGCCCCTACCTCTGCCCTGGGACCCTAGGGGAATTCTCGCCCTTGGCCTCCCCTTCGGAGAGGCTGTTGCACAATAAAACCACCTCTGAACTGTTAAATGAGTCCCCTCGTCTCTCTGTCCTCGAGTCGGCCTCGGGTGGCCTGCAAAGAGCTGATATCGCAAGGAGCTGAAATCGCAAGAGCTGAACTGCTAAGAGCTGAAATCACAAGAGCTGATACTGCTTGCCGTAGTCACCCCCTGCCAGGGAGGCCTGTGATAGCCCCTGGAAGAGCTGTTCTCTGCAGGACACTCTCTATAGAAGCCACGTGCCGGTGCTGGCCAGCATTGGACTCCCTTGGCAAGTGGCGCCCAAACAGAGACCCGAGCCCCGGACCCTCAGATTAAAAGTCTGATGCTCAACTGGTGTCCTTATTAACTCCATCCGTTGGTTGCTTTATAATATCCTAGAATTATATAAAATGGTTTGATCTGTAAGGGACCTTAAAGACCTTCCAGTTCGAACTATTCCCATCATTGGCAGGGAGCCTTCCACTGGACTGTGAGTTACTCAAATCCCAATCCAGCCTGGCCTTGAACACTTCCAAGGACGGGGCATCTACAATTTCTCTGGACAAGCTGTTCCAGTGCCTTACCATCCTCACAGTGAAGAATTTCTTCCCAATATTTAATCTATACCTACCGTCTTTAAGTTTAAATCTATTCCACTCATCCTAGTCCTACAAGCCCTTATAAAAAGTTCCTCTCTGGCTTTCTTGTAGGCCTTCTTTAGGAACTGGAAGGCTACTAGAAGGTCTCCCTGGAGCCTTCTCTTCTCCAGGTTGAACAACCTCAATGTGTCTTCATAGGAGAGCTGCTCCAGCCCTCTGCCCATCTTCATGGCCCTCCTCTGGACTTGCTCCACCAGGTGCATGGAGACAGCCAACAGGTCCATGGAGCCAGCCACTTCCAAGCAGAGTTTATCCTCACAGACACTGGAGTAAGTTTAGCAGTAAATTTTGGGTTTTATAGCACAGGAATATATGTGCCTCAGATATTGCAGGCAGAGAGGATTCTTTTAGCTTCAAGATTAAAAGGCTCAGGCTGAGAAACAGATGACAAACGTGGTCATAAACTCCATCGGTTAAGGCAGTATATTGTGGAGGGAGCACACAGTTCTTATGTGGAGGACCAGATCCCAAGAATTAACCTTGTCTTCTCTGCCCATTGGAGAATGACAAATATCAGCCTCAGCATCCTCTGAACAGTAATGTCACTTGTGCTGACAAATTATTGGTCTGTAGGGAAAACTTCTGAGGACCCTTGCCTTTATTTCAGCTACCCTTGCGTTTACATCATGATGAAGTGCTTGGATACTCAGAGTACACCTTGCATGTAGTTTATTTTTCCAAATATTCTAGTTCACTATTTTTAGAGCATTCATTTCTGTCTTGTCTGTATTTATATACATAGATACACTATTGTAAAAAAAGTTCTGCAGTGAGAGCCTTTGTCACTATGCAGTTTTAAACTGAGACACTAATCTTATAGATTTTATTTTGTGAGCTGCTTACGCTTTTCCTTTTGCTAAAAAGCTTAGCTATACATTATGAAGAATTGTTCAGAATTGCTTTTTAACACCTGCCTTGTCAGAGAAAGAGAGGGGAAGAGCTTTGCTCTATTGCACGTACACAGGAAAAAGTCCTGAGAAGGAACAAGCCTCATGAAATTCAGACAATTCTGTAGTCTTGAGGATTGGTTTTAGTTTCTGAGAAAAGCAAGAAATTATCCCCTGAGGATGAGAGACACAAGCAACTCTGGAAAAGCAGAATAAGCTACATTTCTTAACTAAAGGGTGTGTGTGTGTGTGTGTAAATTTCTCTTTTCCTTCTGTCTGTCCTATTGCTGTCACCTCACACAATGTGTGTAGTGTTCAGAGTACAATATTTATAGCTAGTACATCAAAATGAGCTTGGGGTACTGATTTGACAAGAAGTTCCAAATATTCCAGACTAGAAAACCACGTAAGTTAGGTAGTTTCTAATGAATAAATAAAAAGACAAAATCTGACCTAAGTCTGAGCATAAATAAGGAACAATTTAAAAGGATGTTTATAAGCAAGGATCTTTCATAAAATATTCTTAAACAAAACTCAATGCTTTAATTCCTATTGATATTAGTGGCAATTGCTTTTGCCACAGTGATAGGTGGATCTGACCTATTACTAATTTTTGTAATAAAATCTGAGACAAAAAAAGAATTGTCTAAGATGCTGTGCAATAACAAAAGTCATGTTCACTCCCCCTTATTTGCTTTTACCTTCATAAAACTCTTTGAGAAATATCATGTACTACTACATAATCCTCAAGATGTACATAAAAATTCTGTACACACAGTAAGTAGAGTGTGTTAATATATTGTCGAGGAACAAAGAATCCTAATGATGTTGATCTCTCTTTTTCCATTTGTGAGTGCTAGAAGGCAAGTCAACTGAAAAGGAAAAAAGTTTATCTGGCTTCAAAACAAGCAAATAAAAATGCTGGAAATTTAATTAATCCCTTGCCAATTTGTCTGAAAAATACCTAAACTCGGTTATGTCTGACTCCAGAATTTTGAGAGATCATTCAGCTGCTGATGCAATTGAATTTACGCAATTATATTTTGAACTACAATGTTTTTAAGTACATGTAATTGGTAGAATTAGAAAATATAAACACTAATGGGTAAAAAACAGGATCAAGGAGGAAAATTTTTTAATACAGTCATTCAGAAATTTGTAGAACAGCCTCTTTTTGAATGCTGACATTAGTTTCAGATGTTCCTTAATATAGTTCCTCGCAAAGAATTTTGCTCCTAATGCAATCTATGCAAAGGTAACAGCTGAGTGTTTATGTGGAGCTCAGTGTAGTAAAAGATGTACAACTGCAGTCATTTAAAAGGAGTGTTGAAATAATTATGCTCCGAGGGCACAGTACTCTTGCATTGGAAGAAATGCTAACAAAGATTAGAGGAGGAAGGAAGTGCCTCATGTACTTTGTAGATCATTCTTATGTTTTTGTCACAGCCAAAGTTCTGGTCTCAGGAGGGAGAACACCTGTGACTACTATTTGGTTTATACCTTTTGTTTATATTGGTCATTCAGGAATTAGGTTGGATGCAAGACCTTCTTTCCTCCTTATCCATAATTCTGTGCAAAATAGAATGAATTGTAGCTGAAGGGTCATCATCTTGGGACATATGCTCTGAAAAAATGAGTGTACATTTAAACCTCAGATAAAAAGAAGAAAAGATATAATGAAGAAATTTGTCACTGTCAGAATGGTTGGACATTGGCACAGGTTGCCCAGAGAAGCTGTGGATGTCCCATCCCTCAAAATGCTCAAGGCCAGGGTGGATGGGGCTTGAAAAGCCTGACTTAGTGGGTGGCATCCCTGCCCATGGCAGGAGGAGTGGAAACTGGATGATCTTTAATGCCCCTTACAACCCAAACCTTTGTATGATTCTCTGAAGTCTTCAGCTGTGTAATGGATAAAATGGGGCAGTGGTGCAGGACTTGTTAGTTCCACACAACTCCCACAGCCTGATTGTGTAGGGCTTCAGTGAAGTACAGTTTTGACTACTGACACATAAGGTGATTGTGACTTTATCTGTAGGGTTGAGCAGATGTTTTTTGATTTCAAACCATGGGAAGATGAGATATGAGAGAGTTATACTTTTAAAATCAAAAGCTGCAACTATCATCTTACTAGAAAGATCAATTTATTGGATTATGTAAAGTTTGTAATTTATTGTATGACTGTTGTTTGGTTTTAGGTGTTTGTTTTGAGTTTGCTTTTAAAAAATTAATCAATTTTATTTTGGTGGTCCTAAACTTTGGCCTTAATTATACCAATGAAAATTTAGGGAAGCTCTATGGGAGTTAATATTATTCTGAAACTACGCACCTGGCACTGAAGTCAGAAGATGTGGTTACATTATTCTTGTCATACTGCTTGTGTTATGCATGTACAATATGCTGTCTTAAAGGAAGAAAAAAAAAATAGATATAAGCATACAAACCCCTCCTCCTCAAACCAAAAAAAAACTCCCACCAAAAAGCCAAAAAAAACCCCCAACATCAGCTTTCTGTAAAAATCCCAAACCCATCCAAATCTGTATATACCCAAAAAATCCTACTGAAAATCTAAATAGTCTGTCATTTGGATCAGAGAACAAACTGCAACCCAGTAAGTAATAGGATACATAGGTGCAGTCTGTTTTAATCTAAGATACAGAATGATGATATTCACATTCCAGTGTCTGTAATCAAGTTGAGAAGCATTACAATTCACTTCCATTGTCAGGATGGTATAGACATGTTCTCACACTGGAACTTTTGCCTATGTGATGCAGGTCTGAGAAAGTACTCCCGTTGATCTGTCATTGAGAGGGATTTTAGCAGTAATATGTAATTTTATAAATTAAGAAAAGGTAAAATTAAAATTTACAAATCTCAAGGGTGGACACTATCCAATCAAGAGTTTTAAGAGATCTCTCAGTCATGAAATTACTGAGTGAAGAGGTGAAATATGTTACTTAAAGTGGCCTCAGAATATATAAATGAAAATTTATGCAAATTTTTAAAGACCTGTAGCAAAAAGCCCCCCAGAAGATCTGACTTCTCCTCTGGTGGTATTAGTAGGAAAGAAATTAAATTTTGTTTTATAAACATGGCTTGAAGATGCTTATAAAAGGAATTTGTTTTATCCCATGCATACCTTGAAGAAAAATTATACCTCACTAATCAACTAGATGTTTTTTCCTAGAGTTTTAACATTGTCAATGAACATGAATGTGTATGAACTGTTTAGTGCAGTATTCTGAGATTCTTCAAAGGTCTTCTGAAAAGAGCCCTCATAAACAACTCTTGAAGAAATTACACTTGATGAAGTAAGTGGAAAGGTCTTCCTGTGGATTAACAGTTACTTGACAGAAAATGAGTTGAGGTAAAAATAGTCAGCTTTCACAATGGAGAGAGGTAACTGAGAATCTTCCTTCTAGCACTTGAGTCTGAGGGTTTGCCATTTAACATATTAATGAGTTGGAAATGGGATGAAGTAAAAGTGTACTTAACTATGCTTAAGTCTGTAAAACATGTAGTAGAACTGGAGTAGATGAAGAGGTATATGGAATAGTTTCCACATGAGCAGAGACTAAAGCTGCTCTTGCTAGAAAAGAGTCAATCTCGGAGAATAAGACATAGACCTGTAAAATTAGAAAAAGAAGATAAAAAGTTGCCAGGGAAAATCACTCACTATTTTCCATAGACCACAAATTAGAAAATTGTTGATTTGAACAATTAAAAGGAAGTGGGTTTTGTTTGCTTTTTTTTTTAACACTATGACTAGTTGCATTTTTAGATTTCATCAATTGTCAGAGGATTTTCTAACATTCAGAAAAGCTATACGATTGTTAAAAAAAAGGGGTTGAGAGAATTTTAGGAAGGACTGTCTGTTGAGTGCTCTTAAACATGATCTGAAGAAAATAAACTACTCAGAGGTCCCATAACTAACTCCTAATTATAACAAATAGTTCAGGGGGAGCTGTTCTTATACCCTGCTTCTGTTCTTTTCATGCTCTGCTTCTGCATGTCTTTCTCTCTCCAAGAGAAGTTCACAGTCTCAGCACTGCTGCAGTGTATGGAAGTCATCAAGTTACCTCAGCTTTCCACTGTTTGGAACTACTACACAGTGTGAGCAGGCTATTAAAGAATTGTTGAAGCCTATGTAAGCAGTTGTTCCTGTCATTATTACTGTATAATAAGGCTGATACTTTCTGTTTTGTAGTACTTAGGTAGTCCCTGCTTATTACATGGATGCCAGACTCCACAAAATGAACATACATTTAAGGAACTAACAGAATCATAGATGGCAATAGTATTACTTAATACACATTGATGTTTATATGGTTGACTTTCCCAGACTGTGAAATATGTAACATTTTTCAGAGGGATTAAAATGGCAGTGTGAAGTACCACAGGTTAAACTCGTATTGGCTAAGCTGAATCCTTTAACTTTTTTTTCTCCTATGTCTTTTAGATATAGGCGTAAATGCCTGAACAAAAATACTAGACTTTGAGTAATAAGCCCGTAGACATGAACATTTTAGGGTTGTCTAGCCTCAGTGAAGGAAAAAAGCAGGAGCTACTGCATTGAACAAAATGTGCATTTGAGGTAAAGCAATTAAGAAAACTAATTTCCTTTCCTTTTGCCTTCGGGTAATATTAATGCAAGAAAACAATATGAAGAATTACTCTTCTTGACCACCAGTGATCTGTAAGAATACATTCCACTGTGCCAGTCTTCACATAGAGCAAGGTATTCTCTCCTGCTCTGTGTTTTGCACATTGGCCTTTAAAGGAGATGGTGATGGGATTGCATCTCAGAGGTGTTTATTAAAAACAAACAAACCAAAAAACCCCAAACCATTGGGTTGTATTGAAATTTAATCTATATCTGATAAGGTTCAGGGGCTGTAAGAGAAAGGTTGCGGCAACCCAAACTCTTATTTTTGCACCTGTAGGGGTGTTACGAGCTCTTCTCAGGTAAGAACAGTTGCAAGAAGGAGACCTTTACAAAATTTGGTTTTTGTGGTACAATCTTGTGACTAGAAATCTTATAGAATGCTTGTATGTCCAAGGCTTGAGATGATTGAATACTAATCTGGATGGATAAATACTAATCTGGAAGGTAATTTTGTTAATTCAGGTTATGTTCTGAGGCATGGTAACAGACCAGTGCCAGGAGTCTGTTCATGAGGTTCAACAAATGAAACTTGATTGCTGTATTTTATTTTCCTTGCCCAGGCAAAAGGTGAGGGCAGTCTTTCACGTTGAAAAACTGCCATTTAGTTGGCCACAAAAACATTTAATCTTTAAAAAAATAAAAACAACAAACCAAACAAACAAAAGCTCAATCCACAAAAAATCCCCTCCAAATCAAAATCCTAAGAGAATACGCTGCACACAAGAAGCACTAGCCATAAAATACTTCTCCCTGTCTTCTTTACAAAAGTGTAATGCTGCCTAGGCTACTCAAGACATTTTTGCAGTCATGCCTGTAGTTTTTCAACATGAGCTTAGCTGCTGCATTTAAAGAAAGTACGCAATTATGGCTTTCTTACAATAGATGCTGGGTGTTGTAATACTTCCTTAGAGAGCTACTGGAATTTATGACATGAGCTGGGCTAGTGGTAGTTCAGATGCCGAGCTGTGACAGTCAGGTCAGAGGCATCATCAAATACATGCTCACCAGGCCGTGCCAACAGCACTCATGCTTCCAGAATAGTCCACAGTTCGGAATAAGTCACATATGCAAAACTTCCCTAATGTAGAAGAGTAAGACAGGAGAGATGAATGCTATGGAAAACCTTCATTTCCTTGGTATGAAGGATACAAATGAAAGGGAAATATTGGGTGTAGTTTGCTTGTTTTTTCTCCCCTCAAATATTCCAGGTTTTATTTCTGAAATAGAAATATAAGGTCAGTTTTGTGTGCCATTAGAATTAAGGATTATAAAGTTGGGGATTACTGTATGTGGCTGGTTGCAAAAATATTTAAAATTTAATCCTATGTTTTGCTTTCCTATTGTCTCTGATTTTTCTAGGTAAAGGAAAGTAAAAGCAGTAAAACCTTCATTCAGTCAAGGCTGAATAGAGAAAGGGAACAGATTGCAGTGCACAGAAGTAATAGCTTCTTATTAAATCACTTGATTTTAAGAGCAGAATCTGTTTAAAATAAGGAATGCTGTGTTCCTAGTTTAACAGGGTTCATCGGTTTGAAAATTATTACTATAGTCTGAAACATCTCTAATGAATTGAAACTTAAACCTGTCATATCTTTTTTTTTTTTAATATATTACTAAGTTGGCATTATATTTGTGTTAAAACATCTGTCATCTTGTGTATGAATGCTTTTCCCTAATGGTCAGCTTGTCACAGTTAATTAGTCTTTAGACATATGAACAGTCATAAAGCAATGTGACTTTGAAAATTATGTTTCTAAACACCCATAACTTTGAACCCTAAACAGACAGCGTACTCACTAGATATTTGTGCTCCAAAGCAGACTGTAAACTACCTTCAATTCACAAGGGCTAAAGGAGCATGCAGTTTTTTGTGTGAAATGCTTCTTGCATGTGCTTTTAGATTTGCTGTATGTATGTGTTCAGTTTTGATTCCTTCACAGGTTTTTAATAATGATGTAGAATTGCAGAACTGATTTTCTGTATTTTTGAAATTCGTTCCTGAGTTTTACATGTCCTATTTGCCATCAGAAAACCCTGACTGTGCTCTGAAAATAAGAAGAGCATTATATGAACAGGAGGTTGTCCCCTCAATGACTGACCATCTGTAAGAATTTTGAATTGCCATGAATTTACTGTAGGATTTATTTTGATTAATTGGAAAGGTATGACAAATTTAAAAATTTGAACATATATTCAGACTTGAGAGAAACCTGAAATTAGGTTTTTCATTCAGACTCTCTCCTGTTTTTATCTTCCTGGTGTTCCACACAATTATTGGCATGATGCTGAAAATATACATGGGATTCATCTTGGAAGAATGCAAATGAGCACTAAGATGTTCTGGGCTATTAATCCTTGCTTGCTTTAAACTGAAGACAAGCTGAAGGAATTTTGGAAACCTCCAGGATATATGTCATTTTCCTATTGGATTGGGCTCTATGCTATAAAAGAAACTGGGGAAAAGAAAATGAATCCAATAGAATAAGTCCATTCATAAAAAAATTATAGCAGACTCTATATCAGGCATCTTAGTTGCCTGATGTTTTTGCAAGAGGCTTTTTCTACCAAACGTAATTCATGTCCTACACTCTATTAATCTTCTTTTGGATAAGGTGATTTCCATTTCACAAGAATTAATGCTTTAGCATATAGGAACCAGTTTTTATTAAAACCCTCATGGCTTTCTGAAGAAGAGGTAATTGCAGGAAGATCAGAAGCTAGTGGTTAATGTATGTCTCTAATGAATTCTATTTGGTTTCCAAAAAAATAGCAACTTATATGTCTTAAATTATAAGATGATTGGGTTTTTTTCAGTATAATAGTCTTAGTAGACTTTAAAAAATATTAATAGGAATGGAAGAATTATGGAAGGGGAGAGAGCACACATAGCTGAGGTAAGAAGCTGACAAAATGGGCTATGGGTATGTGGGTAGTATTTTGCTTTTTTAAGAGTATTCTAAGTTCCAGTAGACAGTAATTGATCTTCACTTATGTTCGGGAAGAATGAGGAGCTCGTGCCTTTCATGCCCCCTTCCCTCACTTTGCAACTTAGTAGTTAGCTGTCGTCTGAGTTTGGGATTCTGTATGGGCACCTGACAAAAAGTAGGGGTTACAGATACCACTCATTACATGCTGGTAAATGCTTAGAAAATGCAAGATATTCTATAGCATCTATAGAATATGCTTCCAAAAGTAGACACAAACTACAAAAGTTACTAGGAGAGTCAATGAAGGATGCATGTATGCCACTGGGAGATGGACATCTGCAGTGGTGTAGAATCAAAGTCCCTCCATGCTGACAGACCTTTGTTTAGCAGGTTTTGCAATCAGAGGACTTGGGAAGGTTGTGGCATAAAGGGCTGGCCTTTGAAAGGACCTCTTGTGAAAGACCTAACCTTAAAAAATCTACAGAAAAGTCAATTAGTGCACATCTTTAGAGGAAAAAGAGATAATCAAAGACAATGTCATTAAATCTATCATGAGTGTTTTCCCAAGGCCGTAACATTGTGTGGGGCTGCAGTTTCTCAGCACCTGTCCAGCATTCTACAATATTTTCATGTTATACAGTTATTCCTTTCTTTGAATCACGCTTGCAGACTGCAGTCTGACTGCTGTATGAGAGATCCATGATAAAATTACAGAACACGCCTAACTAGTTTTAGCAAACTCTGAGCTCTCTTACAGCTCCATATACATACGCCCTAACAAGCAATAACACTAAATGTCTTGTACATGAAAATAGTTTTCTAAATGCTGTGGTAACAGAATAAACAAACATTAGCAAAATAGAGTCCTGCTCTGATAAATATATGGCACATTACATTCTGAAAGTGAGACTCTTAGGACCAGATTCTCCTCATCTGATTTAGACTAGCTCAGCCTCATTAACTGACATGAATCTACACAAGTTCTGTAAAAATATGAGTCTAAAGTTACTGATTTCTTCCCTCCTTAGGGATGATTTTGAAGCCATGTTTCTTTTATGCCATATAGCGTTTTGAGATAATGGTGCAGAATTCAGGCTTGGCCCTGAGAAAAGCAAAGAATCTGCAATTTGCCCAGACCAGATTTTGTTAACAGTCAGGGAAGCTCTGCTGCAACAACATGATGAATCAGGAAAAGGTAGCTAGCTAGTAAGTGGCTAGGAGAGCCTCAGGTGTCTTCTGAATGATAATTTTGCATGGATGCATAAATGCAGATTTTCCTGTAGGCACTGAAGGTCCTTCTCTGAAATCAGGGTTGACAAGAAGCATTCTAAGTTGTTGTGACTCTGCAGAGGTAAGATATTAGTAATGTTCGTATAATCACTATTAGATGGAGCTATAGATTATCCTGTAGCTTCTCTAAAATCACAAAAATATGCTTTGTACGTTGTGGTTTGTTGTGAGCTGTCAGCTATAGAGTACCAAGCAAGGCTCTTAACACGCAAAATCCTGACAGGGAATAGAACTAGTGAGTGTGTGAATGCATATCTAGTCATCCAGCATCATTCAGGTTTGCACTTATGTTTAATGGAGGTTTGTGCATTGAGAAAATATATCTCAAAAATATTCAGATTGGGAGGTCTGAATCTGAATCTTTCTCTGAAGGTCAAATGGACAAACGTCTTGGTCAGTCCAGAGCCAATGCAAAGCCTAAATCAGGTTGGTAAGGTCTTTGTCCAGTACTGCTGGGTATCTTCAAGAAAGGAGGCTCCTCGTGTCCCTGTGCAAACATGATCTAGGTCTTGACTACTTTCTGTGAGTGTGCCTTCTTCAGCTGGACATTGTTGTCAGCTTCAGCTTCAACATGTAGGATATGATGATAGGACATGTTGCTGCTTGTCTCTGTGCTGACATTAACTGATCTCTGGCTTCAGAGGTTTATAGGTCTTGTCTTACAACAATGTATTGTGGGATTCAGTAAGGAACTGCAAGACTCAAATTGCAGGGAGTTTTTTTGTTTTGTTGTTTATTAAAAACAAGGTTGAGGAAAAAGCTGCTTATTTGGCAGAAATTTCAAACTAGATAAATCAGAGATGTCTTCAGGACAAATATCCTTGTTCTGAATCTTCTTGAATTTTACAAAACTGAGGAACAAGACTTAGAAACTTTGCTCAAACCTACCTCTGCAAGAAATAAGGGAGAGGTGGAGTAAATCTTGTATGGTGTATGCTATTTCAGCTTGTCGGTGGTTAAACACTTTTGTGCTGCAAATACATTGTGCAGCATATAGTGTACTGTCATATATTGTGAGATTTTAAAGGAAGGTGACAGAGCTAAGAGAAAAAAATAACCGCAGTCCTCATGTTTTTGTCTTCGAATCTGATTTAGAGAAAACAGACCTATGAGTTAATCAGCTGCTGATCTGAACAGTAGGAAAGGATAAATCCATAGAAAAGTAACAATCTCTGTTGCTGAAATGATGTTTACCTGTTATAATGCATGCTATGGATATAACTCAATATCTTGAATATTTCTCACCAAGAAAAGTGGAAAAGTGCTTGTGTTGCACAATTATTTTTTTTCTCAGGGGTTTTGAGGCTGTCAGCTTGGTCTTGCAGTGTAATTCAGAGGCTCTTCTTGATTTCATTAAGTGACCGCAGTCTCCTGAGCGCACTCTGCAGTTTATTCTTGCTTTTGATTATGGAAATTCCGTCAAGATATTTAAAAGATAATGTGCTCTGACCTGTTCTGTTTTGGAGCTATGTATACTACGACTGGCACCATGCTTTCTCATAGTAGCTAACAGTTGCCTTTTGTACAAGTAAATCTTCCTTATATTGGCTGCAGTTCAGCACAAATCTGGATTCTGACAGATTTTTCCATGCTTGCTGTTGAAGAACATCATTATCTCCTGTGAAGAAGTAAAAGACCTTCACCAGTTGTCTTTAGCATAAAAATGCTTACACACTTATAAAAATGCCTTACACCCCTTCCTTCAGAAAGATAAAGAAATGTGCTCTCTCAAAGTGATCCCCTGAGGTCTATGTGAATCTGAGGAAATTGCATGAAAGAGGATGATGTGGAAGAAGTACTGCATTGGCTATAGCTCTTCTTCTGCCCTGCTCTCTAGGTGTCCAGACAATACATCTGGACATAGACAACATACATTGTGGTAGGTTCAAATAATCCAGTATTTCAGAGATTTCACTAGAGTAAATCCCCAAAAATGCAGCATTTGAATATATCACAAGTTGCTCATTTTGCTTCTAGATTCCTGGTATAAATTCTCTGGCACTTTTGAATAATTTGTAGCTTTTTTTTTTTACAATCACATATATAGAATTTGGAGTTCAACACTAGCTTTATTAAAAAAAAACCAACAAACCAACAACAAAACCCAACCCTCTCCCCCCCAAACTAACACCCCACTCCCCTCCAAAAAACAAAAAAAAACCAGCTTAGGTTTTAACAAAACATAGATCCTCTTACAACTGGGTTAAAAACATTTTGACAGTGCAGACTGGGATTCAAGGTTACTGTAAAATCTGAAACTGTGCAAGTTTTGACAAGGTTTGATGTTTTGAGAAGAACATTCTAAGCACTTCTGAAGATGCACACACTTCATATATTTGACATAAAGGACTGTATAAGCTGTATTTTTCAAGTCTCAACTGTGTGTTGAGAGATTAATGAGAATTTTCACCTTTGTTGCCGTCCTATTTGTTTGCTAGAAGCAAATTGATTTTCCTTATTAGTTGAACATTACTGATACTCTTACTAAAACAAAGCAAACAAAAAACCCACTAGGTGAAAATATAGGAGAGTGGCTGTTGGGAACAGTATGCTATCCATCTGTCTTCATCCTAACTATGTATGGAGGGAATTTTCCCTGTTATTTTGCCTGAAAGAGCTCCCTCTCTCTGCAGTCTTCTCCAGGTGTCTGTGGAGAAGTAAGAGTATTGTTAATACAGTGGAAGCCATAGAACATTTACACATTCTCTGTAGTGGAGGTGATTTCTGGATGCCACACATGACCAAAAACTAAGCAGCCTCTTGTGTTCACCCTGTGTCCAGATTCTGCTTTCCACTCAGGAGAGATTATGAACAACTTCTGTTCTTAGACTTAAACTTCAGAGAACATTTTAAGTGTTACTTTGCCAGTTCATTCAAAGTGTTGTAGTCACACACCTTCAGCCACCAAAGCATCTGTGGGATCTGCTGGTTGTTGGGCAGGCTTGGACTGTTTGGCAGTTGTGTCCATAACCTTAGCCCTTGGCTAACAGTGCTGGATCCAGAGCTTCGAGGGTTGCTCTAGCCTCATGGAGTAGTCTTAGTGTAAATTATCTATCAATAAAACTTTTAAAATATGTCTTTCAGAGTCTTGTAATTAGTCCTGATCTCTGTAACATCATTAAATCTCCCAAGAAAACTTTGGGTTTGATGGAGAGGTCGTTTTCGAGATAAAATGGAAAATTCTTGTTTTAACAAATCTCCGTGAAAGAAATTTTTCTTCCCCACTTCCTATTTTAAAAACTCATATGAGAATCACCTACAGTTTGAACAGAAAAAAAGTCTCCAGTATGATGACAGTCTGTTATAACATCCAAAATCATTATAGCAATGGAAGATGGTCTATGGAAAATATTTTCAATTTTCCAGTTTAGTTCTTCTGTATAAGCTAGTTTGACTACTTTGGGTATTTTTTAAATTAGTCTGTTCATGTTTTACTGTCAGGGTCTTTCTGACTGATAGCATTACAAGAAGGAAATTATTTTGAGGAAGGATTAAGGTGGGTAGTACCCACTGAATTTGAAAGGGAAAATGTTCTTACTATGAAAGTAATAAAAAATAGCTGAAGGACTCTGGGAGCCATCATAATACTTTCAAGGCATGTTTTGACTAGGCAGCAAATTTGTTTGTTATCCTTCCTAACTCTGAAGGCATTAGAAATTCCCTGTAGTAAGCCCTAAGGGAAGTTTGCCTGGGAGTGTTTCTCCCCTGTAACAGTTCCCTGATGCAAATTATAGATGCATGATTGCAATCTCCAATTGTGACACCATTTCTATGTTTTAGCTTTAATGAAGCTACATGATAGTTATTTGGCAACATTAAAACTCATTTAAAACACTGTATTGATGATTAAGTGGCAAATACCACTGTATCATTGGGAAATCTGTCAGCAATAGTTACTTGTTTCCATGCCTTCAGCACATTCATCAAAGGGCTAACAAACAGATACTTTTTTGAATTTTAATGAAATATTGTAGTGCAGACATGAGGCTTTAAAATTCAAAGGTCTATAAATAATGAATTTTTTTCAGCAATGGTTACTGTTTCCTTATCTTTAGGAAAAATAACAGCTATATGTTGTACTTTGTTGCTAACAGCATAATTTAATATTTATGAACTGCCAGTTCTCTATAGACAGAGAAATTTGGTAGTTGTCACTATAATGGTTTGTTATTTATATGCGTCTAAATTTTACAGAAGCAGAATACTATTAGTTTATTAAATTTGCACTAACCAGAAACATCCTCTGTTACTGTTACATTCAACACAGAGTAACTTGAAAGTTACAGAAGCGCTGTCTTATGGCCTGTCACCAGAAAGCAGCCCACAAGCCTTGGCTCAGGAGAGGTCACTGGCACTGTGTGTGTGCAGGACCTCAGCCTGCAGGCAGGAAGCAAATTAAAGAAGCAAGGCTTTCTGTTCGATATAATTTCATATCTTGGGATGAATGGAGTCATTGTGGCAATAACTAGATTATCTGATTAGGAAATGGATTTTACTGCAGTTGTATAGCCCCATTTTCTAAGAGGAGTTAATGTCTTTTGAGTTTTATGGATACTGCTGGTGTTTTGAGAAGCCTCTGAACATGTTACAGAAAGGCTGTGATTCACTTCCTCTCAAGCTCAGTTTGGACACTGCAACAGTATTACATACAAGTATTTCTGATTTTCTAAATTATTTTAAAACCTTTTAAAGCTAAGAGTGTCCCAGGCATCTGCACTTATTCTGAAGTTTCAATTTGCTTCTGAGACTTAGGATTTATTTGATTCAAGAAAATGATATTTCAGAGGTGTAACATGAACTTTCAATATTTATTGAGAGAGTATTTAGCTGTCTCAAGGTATTTTTGTCTTGTTTTGTTGGACTACCAAAGGAACTGTAGAAGTTTATCATTGCTTGACAGTGGTAGTTGTGTGCATGCTCTTTGTGAAATTTGACTGAGTCATTATAAATATATATGCTCTCTACATGAAATCTTACTTCACTTCACTTAAGCAGTATCCAGATTTTTTAAATCATTTTTGTCTCTGGATGAAGAGCTAAGTTGTTGACTCCATTTTTTTTGTAGATGAATAAAGATATATTGTCACTTCTAATGTACAAAATGTTGACATATACTGTCTGCTTTATTACCAAACAGCTTTCTTCTCTTCCTCTCCATCTTTCTAAATGTAGCTCCTCTGCTGCCGCTTAAAAGGGTGTTTTTACAAAATATGGATTGTTTGAATAAAAGCTTCTGAATTATATTCTGCGGGGCCTAATTTTTAGACATCTGGCACAGGAAACAGAATTCAGAATTTAGAAGGAGGTGCTGAAGTCACTTAAAAGGGGGCAGAAATCAGGGAGGAAGAGAGCATCTCTGAAAGGCAATATAACGAAACTTGCACACAGTGTAAGGAATAATCTAGAGCAAACAGAAACCACTGTGGTGTCTTCTGTCTTTATTTCCACTTTATCTTAATCTCTGCTCTCCTCTAGAGTATAGCTGCCTCAGCAGCTCCAAGAAAGGTGGTTTGCTGTCTGTTATCTACAAAATAGTATATTTTTTTAATGAAAAGGTTCCTGCCAGTTAGTTTTGTTTTATTTCAAAGAGTTTAGAAAAAGTAACATTTTTTATCTTTAGGGTAGGAATTGGAAATCTGCTCTTTCTATTTTTGATAATTTATTTATTCATTTATTTTTTAAATTTCAATTGGATGATTATATTTTTAGGTACCTAAAAAGCTTTGTAGTTCTGGCACAGAGTGCCATATTAAAAAAAAAACCAACCCAAACAAAAACTCAAAAATGTGAAAAAATCCTCAACCCCCCTCAGGCACTTCTGAACATCATGCTATTGGCTTAACTAAGGTAAATTAGGATACGCAAATTCTGAAACATTAGTATTAACAAGAAGTCATTTAAAGTTTTTAATTTTTACTGTATTTACTTGTTTGATATAAATCTATTTACCTTAAAAATCTCTGAAGAATGCTCCACGTCATGAAAACAGTTTTATTCTTTTTGAGAATGAATGAAATGTCCATTTACTTCTATTTCTTTCCACAGTTGCAAGAGCCTGTTCTGTAAATTAGTTTTCATACTAGAGCACAATATGTTACAATATGAATAATTCGAATTGTGATGCACATGGTCTACTCCAATGTACTTTGATATTCTATAATTCATGCAAAAATTTAATTTCCATGCCTGTGTCCATAAAGACACTGTCATTGCAGATTTTGCAGAGTAGTGTTTTTAAAGGTAGGTTCCCATGTGTGTTCAGTGATTCTTCCTGTGAATCCTACTCGAGACCAGAGGTAAAAAGAAAATGAGGAGTGGGATAGATGAAAAAACGAACCGTGAAACAATCTAAAACAGAGGAAAAAGAAATTCAAACAAATACAGAACTACTGCATAGTAAATATATTTGAGATGCTAATTCAGATGATCACTAGCTGAACCAGTAAAGATTGTGTCTGTGTAAAGAGGAACTTTACCCTTTATTTGTGTGCAAACTCCTACTTGGATGTGAGTACCTCATCTACAGTCCTTGCTGTATTTAGTCTGAAACTGATTTAGTGGCTTTTTGGGAATTTTGAACAAGGTTCCTTGGGTCAAATACAAAGACAGTTGTTGTTCAGATGCCCAATTTCTTGCTATATATAGTCATGCTTATGATAGATTTCCAGAAAAGAAGCCTCGGTGAATGAGAACATTCAAGAGCACAGTTCCTATGAGAGGTGCTAAACTAGAGGAAATGTCTGAAGTGAGAGGCAGTGGCAGATGTTTTGGTAATAATAGCAGTAAACACTACAATCAGTTTTAATGGAATTAATTAAAGGAATTAAATTCTCTCCTCCTCTAGAATGGAATAACCAGCTCTTTGCTGTGCTGAGGAGCACTGCTGTTCATGACTTTGATACGGACATGTTAACTGGGTGGTTCTTTATCTCTTTGTTAAGCAGCAGTGACTATAATGCCTTCAAATGAAGGAGACTTTCTTCTATAGGAGTGAAGAATTGTTTCAATGTAGTTATATGGAGATGTCCTGGGTTTTGTGCTTGACTCTGTATAAAGAAATTAGATTTGCCTGAAATTGCACTCCATATCATTCAGTAGAGTGAAAGTGGTGAAGTAAGATATTTCAGAGAAAAGGTCTGGATACTGATGGATTTTTTTTTTTTTTTTTTTTTTTTTTTTTTTTTTTTTTTTTTTTTTCACTTACAGATGTGTCTTGAAGTATTGGAATATTAAATCTGAGGTGCACTTCTTGGTGTCTTGTTAGGATTGGAAGTTCTTGTGCTTCTACCCTCCTCAGTGGACCACAGCTACAGCTCTTAAGAGGCAGCGAATCCCAGAACTCCCATAAGCATCGCCTAAGAGATCTATCTTTTTAAAAAGTTGGAAACAGAACCCTGTTCCCTGTTTGTTTGGATATTTTTCTCTTAGAAAAAAGTGTCAGTTACAACCTATTTCACTTTTCACTAATCACATTTTCTGACAGCAAAGTGTTCTACTGGGTAACTTCTAATCAGTCTAACTGTCATCTGTTAAAGCATCCCAGGCTATAATGAAGGATCCCCAAACTGTAGTCTCTAGAGACATTTCTGTATTGTTTATCTTCTAGAGTAATCCAAATGTTCAGTAAAAATTAAAGTTGATGGGTTTTATGTTTGTTTCCCTTTGATCAACTCTCTTCTTTATGATCAGCTTTTACTTACCCATATCCATAGAACTGGATTCATCATTTCTTAAACACCTTCCAAGTACAAATTTGAGTTTGGACCAGGTTGCAAACATAAGGAGGCAGGAAGAAGTGTAAATTATTTCGTTCAGGGGTTTTTTTTGTGTTTTTTTGCTTGTTTGTTTTGTTTTAATAACAAGAACACAACATTTCAGAGTAGCAATATGATTATTAATGTCAGTCTATTATGCTATAATGCTATCTATAAGCCATTAGAGATACTTTAATTCATATATTACAGGAGATCAGAGAAAAGAAAAAGCAAAAGTTACCATAGACATGAAGAACAAGTACTGAGCTTCATGGATCTTGAAGGGAATTACTTCAAACTTCCAAAAAATTCTGGTTTGTAATAGCAGCAAGGGTCTCTGTATCAATGCTTTTTAAAGCTGGATGGGGACACACTGCACCATCAGCTTTGTCAGAGGCCCTTAACGATCCTTGATCTTTATTTGCCAGAGGCTCTTAATCATCCTTGATCTTTATTTGACAGATAAATGGCTCATACCTTGGTTCTTAATGCTTTGTTTCAAACTCTGAGAGAAGAGAGGAAAGTACAGCATGCTCTCTACTTTGCCTAACATACATATAGAATACTTTGATCTGGTAAAAATATATTGTGTCAAACAAATCTCTGTGAGGACCTTAATAAAGAGAGCTGACACGACTCTAAGCGTTGTCCTAAATTTCTCCAATAAAAAAGGTCTCTGTAGCAGCACCGAGCAACGCTGTCAGCTGGGCTGAGCTCAGCCTGCCTGCAGTGGCAGCACTCTGAACCTGTGGAAATGGCTCTCCTCCATTTATTTCTGCATCTGCAGGATGTCCGAATTTTGGCTAGATCTAATTAGCTGACTTTCATGTGATTTATGTCAAGCAAGTGGTTAAAATTACTGATTGTCTTATCTCAACTTGGGCACTGGGATCTAAGATGGGCTCTTGTTTTCCAGGCAGGTTCTTAAAAGTGTCTTTCCATGTTTAAGGTTCTGACAGGAGTGGTGTAGCTGGCATTCATCCTGACACTCGCTCGTTTCTGCATATCTGTAACCTGTTCTTCTGTGTGCAGGTGTGTGTTTGCTGTGTCAAGGGCAGATAATCACTGTATTTTGATTGCCATAATTAGGTCTTTTGGAATATGGAAATTCCTTTCAGCTCGGCATGAGGAATCTGGCAGTGTCTTGCTGAGAAGGTTGGAACTGGCTGTGAGCCTCCCACAATGAACAATGACTTGTCTGAGTTTACTGGTACTGTAATTCTTGCAGGTTGTTACTGTCCTATGTATACTGTAACAGTGTTTAAATATTAGTCACAGAAACAATGCTGTCTAGCTTGTGGTTTGTCTTCTGCCAGCTCCTGTTTGTTTTTCTTTTTTTTTTTTCTTACTGTGTCTTAGTTGATGTCTTTTTCTAAGGCCCAGCTCCATCTGAAAGCTGCTGATGATGAGAGATTATTTTTTCACTTCAGAACACGGGTAAAAAAGGAGTGTGTGTGTGTGTATGTGTAGAAAATATATAGCTTAATGACTGCAGGGCTTCAAAAGTGCCACAATTTAAGATCTCCTATTTGGAAGAAGTGAGTCTGAGTCACAGCTGACGTTCTTCAGAAAAGCATCTATTAGCACTAGTAAGAAGGCTGCAGTATTTGCCTTGTGAGCGAGAGTTTTATTCTTATAGGTTAGTGTCTAGGAATAAATTCTAAAGGCCTTTTAAAAATTGTATTTGTTTGAAAATAGAGGTTTAATAACCATTTTGGACCAAAAGTTAGATATTGCACCAATGCACAGTGCTACTGTTGATTTAGAAGGGGTGATGCCTTACTAAAGGGTACTATTAAGAAACCTTTGCACTGTGTGTGAAATAGCATCTGCTTCTGTGAAGTTGGTTTATTGCAAAAATTTGGTTGAATAAGCTGTGTTTCTCAGTGGTAGTATAGTGGTACAGAAGGGGTATTGTGTTTTAAAGATTTGTGTATTTTTAATGTTACCTTAAGGAGTCATAAAATGTGAACTTCTGCTGATGTAGTGATGTAGGTTGAGCATGAAAATGGCTGGGTTTGTGTGTTTCGCACAGTGGTGAGGGAGGTTACTCTTCTGAATGTGCAGGAGTCAGCCAAGGATTGTGAGTGTGGAGATGCATAAGATTGACTATCCCAACTCCTCCCTCAGGATTTGACTGGGACTTTTCACTTGCTTCCTTTGACACTGTTGAGTAATTGTCCTTTTCATGTTAAGTTTTGCTCTGTTTCCATCTCTTTTCTCTGAGCAATGTTACCATTATTTTTGTTCAGAAGAGACAGACCTCTTTTTCTCTGAGAAAGAAACCACAAAACCTCTGGATCTGAAGATAAAGGATTTCCTTTTCCATACATGTTCCTGTATATGATATCTAACAACTGAAATAAGAAAAAAAGCCAGAGATAGCATATTCAGCCTATACATAGGTGAGAACGGTCACAGTTCTGCTGTGATTTATGGTAAGAGCTGAACTGCACAAAGCCTGGATGGGTCTGGGAACTTTTACCCACACATTTGGAGAAAGAGCTCTCGATATGCTCGTGCAAACTGAATTCAACCTTTTTTTTTTTTCTGCCTACTATTATGACACATTGATCACATAAGAAAACACTTTTTCCAGAGAGAAGTGTTATAAGAGATTCTTGTACATGCTCTCAGTATTTCCTGATACAAACTCAATGGCAAGGCCTTCAGTTCCTCTGTGGTAAGTCAGAAGAGAATTCATCTGTGGCTTTTAGAACAAATTTATATAAACTGAAATCTTTCTATTTATGGCCTTTCCATCTGATATTCTCCACAATATGGCAGAGAATATAAAAGTATTTAAGAATTTTCAGGGTTTTATTCTCATGTGCCAATTATTTTTTTCTATGAGTATTCAGTTTTACACACTGTATGGTTAAGTTATAAGAAATATAGGACTAGGTTATATATAAAAATTTCCATGTCTTTGCTGAGAAGATGCTTAGCCTCTGGTGTGATTATGTAACCAAATCTGTAATTTTTTTTAATTTTATTTTAGATGTAGTGGTATTAAAAATATTCCTAAATGAGTGTTTTATGCATGAGGTGAAACTTAATTCTCTAGGGAAAAAAACCCAGGTTTCCAAGAATTGGTTTTCTCCTCTGAAGTCGATTCACCCTGTGAAAGTGTCAAACCTTTGAAAATCAGGTCTTAAAGATGCTTAGATGTGATATAAGTAGGAATGCCTGAAAAGCCTTTGATTAACAGAGAAAACAGATTTCAGTTGAAGTTTAGGTGTTTATCCTGAACCTGAGTTTACTTGGGTTTGTTATTTGATACAGCTGTACTAATGTGAAGCCATTGGTAAGAGCTGTACTGCTGCAAACCACTAAGGTGGGCAAGAAGATCATTTGTCCTAGTTATGGTTATTTCAGCCTTACAGTGGAGTAAGTTCAACTAATTTAATATGAAGTGGCAAACTTGCTACTGCTGAGTTCTTGCAAATTCACACCCAAAAAAACTTAAAGAATGAAGAGGTAATTGCAGACTAAGCAGTTCAAACTGGTGCAAAGCTCTTTAATCTTCGCAAGTAGGTCTCAAATCTCTTGAGAATAACTAGTTTTTAAGGGATTCGGTTGTTGTTTGGGTTTTTTGTTGTGTTGGGTTTTTTAGTTTTTTTTGGTTGGTTGGTTTTGTTGTTTTTTTGGGGTTTTTTTGATGGAGGTTGGGGGTGTTGGGGGTTTTGGGGGCGGTTGTAGTTTTCTTTTAGAGTGGAGTTTTTATTTGGGGTTTTTAGGGCAACTCCTGATTCTTGGCTTCTCAAACCATAAAAGTTGACATAAACTGGCACTGATCTTGAAGAACGAGCCCTTTCTCTGTGCATAAACAAATATTTGTGGGGCTATGGAACGGATGAGATCTGGAAATTGATGGAGATTTAAAAACTTGACAAATATCCTAAGTTGTTTGTATTACTTTAGGACAGCTCCCATATCCTGCTCCCTGAATGTGTATGCCAGAAGAGAGACAGCTGTACAGGAAGGTGACACAAAAGGCTGTGCATGGTCCTTCTGCTGATAGTGTTGACTTAGGCTCATATAAGCTTTAAAGTGCCTAAAGTGTGCATTGAACTGGAAATTACCTTCCTGGAAGAAATGGAAGAATTATACTTATCTAAAATCAGAAGAGTCTAGAATCCCTGAAGATCAAATCATTCAGTGTGAAGGTTTTCTCCAGCCAAGAAAGCTGAAAAGGTCATGGGGAAGAGCAAGTTGAGATTTAAAAACCTGCTTTTTGTGAATCTGAGATGTTTAGAATGTTATAGTCACACTTAGCTTTGGAGCCTGGGTTTTACTGAGTTTTTATCCTATAGAAAATGTTTCCTTTTGCGATAGATTTGGTGTCAATATTTTGAGACTGGTGCTGTTGTCTGTGAAAGGTCTGCTGGTAAGCATATAGTTGGTAATCTATTTCCTCTCCCTCATCACTCTTTTTATTGAATGGAATAAACAATATCCCTAGAAAGCTTATAAAAAAAACTTTCCAAAACTTGCTGTATAACAGAGCTTACACATTTTCTGTAGAAAGCTTCATGCACTGAGAATTATAAGAGGACTACTGTATGTAGAGTACTTTATTTTTTATTTTTGCTAAGCACTAGATTTGCTAAAAATATGGTTCAAAATTGTTGTAGCATGGTGAATTTGACCTAGATTTGTCAATTTTTACAAGTATTTCCTGTAAGAGAGGAAAAGGTGAGGTGTTTCTATGTTACGTTAGGTAGAGTGCTCCAAGAATTCCCTCGCTGATGCTGAGGAAAATATGTGTGTTTTCTTGAGCCTGCAAGTCAATCAGAGGCAGGCATGATGCAAGCAGTGATTTTATTGACCTGTGCAAACTGTGGTGATCAAGCACGTGACTGCTTGACAGGTACTGTGGTCAATTATGACTGGATGATTTTGCTCTCTTAGTCATCTTCCCCCCCCCCTCTTCCACTTGCCAATTCTTTCTCTAACACTTTTTTCTCCTCCAGAGTAAATATTTACTCTTTTCCCATTCATCCTAACTTTTCTGTATTTTACACCTTTCGTATTTCAGATATCATTACCCAGGTAATTTCGGCCAGGGTTAAGTTTACCGTTAAGCTGGTACCCCTGTTTGGTTGTTATATCATGTTTATTTCTGCCATTTCTCAGGGTGTTATCATGTTAGTGTATCCTCAGGGTTACCTTTGCATGCAGATTACTTTCTCTTTGATATGAGGGTGCTATGGCAGTGTCATGTTCTTAACTTGTTGGTACAGCTGTACATTCAGGGTGGACTATTTATTTGCATCCGTCAACAGTTTCAGGGGCCAGTCTTTGGAGAAAGTGCCCAATGGCAATGCTGTCTTTTGTGAATGCAGTGGATAAAACAAGCAGCAAGATAACAAGCTTGGTTTTTTAATCCAATCTCAATGCAGTAAGGTATTTGAAGTCACCCACACTGTTCTGCTTCTCAGAAAGAAGTGCTCAGTGTGATCCAGATGGAATCTAGACGAAGGAAATATGTAGATATGTACTTGGTGTGTTTTTCCTCACTGGTTGTGAAAAGGAAAATCCATTCCAAGCACAATCCTAGGTGTCTCTTGCCAACAGTGATCTTCTGCTACAAAAAAGGAAATTCCAGGGGGCCAGATACGAGGAGTTACAAGTTACAAAAAATACAAAGCAGCTGGAATGTGTCTAGTAATCTGGACCCAAAGTGTTTGGTGGTTTTGTAGTAATTTAGTAGTCCCTCTACACCTCTCTGTTGAGACTTGAAAATGGAGACAATGAAGAGATTTGAATCTCATTGTGTGCATTCCAGAACAGTGCAGAAGTGGCCAAAAATCGTGTAAAGAAACACCCAAAGATGAACATGCATTTATCTTTATCTCAAGTGACAGAAGAAAAGGCGTCAACAAAGTGCAAGTGAATCTCTCTCTGTTTAGTTCTGGCTTATTACGTGTGTTTGAAGATAATCAGTTCCAGCAAGGATAGAAGGTGAATTTAGACTCTCTCATTAAATTAAAATTATTTTATTAATAGAAGCATATCTTCAGTATAGAAATAGGGAAATGTGAATGTCAGCCTCAACATGCCTCTGGCTTAGGAATTACCTATGTAAGAATAGGTGCAGTGGATATTATTCGCTTATCCAACTCTATAGGCATCCATAGTGTTAAGGGAAGGAGGCTGTTCTAGAGTGGTTTAGTTCTTTCTCAGGTGTTTGGGATTATTGTCTAAACATTTAATGAGCATTTTAACCAGCTATGGACCCTGGGAGGTAAATAATTCCCAAAAGACTTATTTCTCCATTTTGGTCTTTTCACTTCGGAGTATCCTTGTTGCACTTAGAAAATGGCTACTGATCAGGACAGCAAAACTGAATACACATTTGTTTTGTGGGTTAATAATTGCACATTTATTTAAGCCTATATTTTTAAAAGTTTCAAACTACTTTAGTGGGGTGCTTTTGTGTAGTTAGTTTGGGATTTTTGAGGGGGTTTTTTTAGTCCTTCTCCTTTTGGGAAGTTTGAAGTAAAATTAAAATAATACACACACACGCACACGCACACACACACACACACACACACACACACACACACATCCAGCCATAAAACGACTCAAGGGTTTGGAACTGCAGTAAAGAGAAATTAAGTTTATAATACATTTTAAAATTAAATTAGTCTTTTCCTATTTAGCAATAACAATGATCATTCAGTCATGTCTTGTCCTGCCCATCTGTGCCAAAGAAATTCTGGCAAAATTTTAGGAACAGTAAGCTTCCAGATCTGTTCTCAGCTTTGAAGCAAAGCAATTAAGACTCCAGCATAGGTGCTTTCACATCGGCCACATTAAGGAACAGTGGAAAACAAGAAATCATTAATACATATGAAGGGTCCTGCTGTGGGGGCTTCCTTGAGAGCTGATAAGCAAGAGAGAATATTGTGACCACTGGTTTTCGCCAGGCTGGCAGTTCTGAAGCTCATGGTACCTGCTAATTCACTCTGTATACTTGAGGGATAATTAATTCCTTGGAAATGTATTTTGTCCTGAAAACTTTTGGCATTAATATAGGAATGTTCTACTGATAAACAAAAAAGTGTGTGAATTACTGTTATTCCCATCTGGAGGCACTGCTGCTAGACTATTTTCTAAGGGTAGTAAAATAAGTTTTCTAAAGAAAAATAAGACCCAAACAAAATAGGAGATTTCTGCTAACCCTTTGAAAGTTCTTAAATAATTGGTGTAATTCTTGGGAGGAAACCTGAGAGATAATCTCAGCAATGCATCTCTTTGCAGGTGTATGGTGCAGAGCATTATTGGCAGGGTTTTTAGCTTTCAAATGTTGTTCCTCAGACATTATTTTGTGGGAAGTGGGCACACACTGCTATGCTCCATTGTGTGTTTGCAGATATATTTCATGCCTGCTTCCTATTCTTTTGGATAAGGATTGTGTCTGCTGTTGGTACCTTGAGTCTTGCATCAGTTCCACTGATCTTGAAGAAAACAAAATATAAAACTAGTAATGACAACTAAATAAAATAATACTTTCAATAAATTTAAAATTATTGAAAACCCTGAACAACCAAAAAACAACCATCCATGCATAACCCAAGCAAAAAACAGCAATCAAAAGTCCCCAGCAATCTCTAAAACAAAAAAAACCTTCAATCCCAAACGTTCCTCAAGACATATCTAAGATAATTGATTACCAAAGTGTAATTAGTTGGTATATTGGAAGGTTTGGTATGTTAAATACTGTCCCACTGTAGGCTTAGACTGTAACTTAGTTGGAATATGGGTAAAATATTAATAGATAAATTCTTATCTTATTGCAATTATTTTGTAAGGAGCTCTTTGCCTCCTTACAACTCAACAAGGTTGACTTCTGCTGTAACATGTTGTTCTTGTTGGAATAGATGTGCTACAGGTGTGAAAGTGATGGTTATTGTTGTTGTCTATGCTTTCAGCCACAACAGAACTTTAGAGAATTGTCTTGCTAAGCTTCCTCACTTTAAAAAAAAAACCAAACCCATATCTTGTCAAACCAGGTGATTGTGAAAGTGTATTTTGGAGGCTGCAGCAGCTTGAGCTGTTCAAAGTCCTAACTGCTGTCATTAGAGGCATGAGAGAATTCTTTACTTTCTGCCTTCTTCCATTTATCTCGCTTTTAAATCATAAAGATTTGAGTCCAATGAAAAAGGTGAGTGACTCGTGGCTATCTCTTTTCTAAGCCTCTTAAAGAAGAGAGATGTGTGGAAAGAAAAAGCTATGTAATACTTCTGTGGAACTTTGTACAGCTGAAGTAGTAATTCATTGAAAAATAACACTTTACTTTCTTGGTAGAACCACCTTAGAGAATCATTTTCCAGATTGTTCCTGAAAGTTGTTGCTTTCAAGACCTTCAGGGCTATCCACTTCCCTACCTACTGTATTTAATTTGGTTTTCGAGGCACCTCTTGTCTGGTGCTGCTGGTCTGCCTTGTCACTCATTCATTTCTACGCAAGCACCTTTCTGCTTTCTCTGAGTGTTTCTTATGATTAGAAGGTACTTCATGTTAATTATCCATAAAACTACCTTATAATAATATTTCAGATCCAGTCTTAAGTTCTCTGTCAAGATGCCTGTAAAAAAAAGACGTAACATTTTCTCACAGAACTAAGACCGCTGCTTATTAAACTGGTGTCCTACTGATCTTATAATTCCCTGATCATCTGCTTCTTGTCTTATAAATTGTAATTCTTAAACACAAAAGCTTTGTGTAATATGTAGCATATTTGGTTCTTTGTTTATTAACAGTTTTATAGCAGTGTGAGAGTATAACTGACTAAAAATAATCCAAATTTCTACAATGTTTCATGCTTTGTCTTGTGTGCTAAATGCACAAGTCCTTTGGTAGCTACAATGAATCATGATTTTAAACTCATCCCATGCAATGTGACAAGCCACATAGCTAATTATTTAAGAAAGGGGCTTGGTTCATCATAGGTCTTTTAGCCTAATGCTTTTGCAAAGAACAAAGTAATTTAATATATAATTTGGTATAATTAAGGCTTGAATCTAATAGGTGTTGCATCATGGTTACTTTGTGGGCAACAGTATGGCTCCTGTGTCTTTACGTGTCTGTTTCTGATTTTCTTCCCATTTCTGATTTGAATGCATGAATATTGCAAATGCCTTATATTAATTCTGACATGTATAGATAAATTCAGCTCTGCCTTTAGAAATTATGATGAAAAATATGACATTGTTTTCAAAATACATGTATGTTATATTCACAGCTAGGGCTTGGTTTCTTCTGTATAAGACTTTATTTTGGAATTAAGTAACTGCATGTGCAATTATAGAATATAGACAATTCAAATCTCATGAAACTGCTGTTTTGCTGACATGGCGGGTTCTAGCTTGGCTTGACACACAGGGTGAAGTATGCACCCAGTTTGCATTTCTCTGTTGTTGGCCTCAACATTAATACCCACACAGCATGTGTGAAATACCTCTGAAAGATCACAGACCACAGCTGATCCATAATAAAATCACATGAAGCAGAAAAATATTATAGAAATTCTTTCTTCTTCCACTGCTAAGGCTAATTCTTTATTTCACCGTGTTTATGAAGGAGAATTGATACTAATCTGTCTTGAGTGTCTCAGAACATGCTTTTTTCTCTTGCTATAATGTGTAACTTTCAGCAAAACACTTAATAGATTTGTGTATAAGTTTGTGAGAACTTGAAGAGTAACATATCTGGCAAGTGATAAAAGAACAGGAATCTTTGTTCTCAACTACATTAATTTGCTCGGGGATGCTGAGCAATTACCCAAATGTGAGGGTTCTGTTGTTATATCAGGCTTCTAGTAAGTTAATGTGATCACTCTCCTCAGAATTTGGCCAAAATTTGGCCATGGAGATACTTTAAATTCTTGTGCCAAAGTTGTTGGACTTGTTGGCAAAGTTTGACTTGGCGTAGTTAAGTCCAGAGTAATGTATGGCCAACTTGCTAAAGACTGTCTTTTAAATCTCTCTGTACTAGAAGCAGCCATGGGAAAATTCCTGAGCACAGGAATACCAGATAACTGAAATACCAGGACCTGTAATTTTGTCTTTGGGCTGTAGTAAACAGGATATATGATACAACTCTGTGCTACACTATCCTCAGCTATTTAGCCAAAACATCCACCAAAGCAGCATTCGGTGTTTGGATAATATTTCATCAGATTACAAATGGATAGGACAGCTAAATATATGGTGAGGTGAACGATCAGTTGTAACAGATTAATTCAATTTCCATGTTACCAAATATCTTAGTAAATTAATCTTGCTTATGTTTATCTGTCACCATAAAAATGTTACTAATCTCTAGAAAATGCTACTTTCTCAAAAGTTACAATTTAAAAAAAAAATTGGTAAACAATTTTCTTTCTTAGATTCAAACTAAGAAAAGGAAATCTATACTTCACCTTTTAGACCATGTCACCTGAAATAGGAAGTCTTCATTATTTTTCCTAATTAATGTCATTAACAGCTTGACATAAACTGTTAGTTGGTATGGTCAACTGAAATAGTTATTACAGTATCAATAAAATAATTATTACAATACTGGAATGTTGTGGTCTGGCATATGTTAGGGTGCTGATTGACATGATCATGTGTTTGTGTAGATACCATTCCCTGTAGCACAGTAAATTCTTCAGGTGCAGAGTTCATTAAATGATAGGGTAACTGAGTCTCAGCAGTGTTTAGAGAGTGTGTAGAAATAACTGTAAAATTTGCATGGCTGTTCACTAGGGCTTTTCATGGGTGTGTTCAGTGTCCTGTGTCCTGATGATCAGCTGAATATTTATGAGGCTCACCAGGGTTACTACTGAATGCAGACAGGTTTCCAGGTGACAGCTTGCCCCTACTTAACGCACCTTATCATTATAATTAACACACTTTTAGCATGACTTTCAAATCCTAAGCTAAATGCACAGGTCTATCAGAAAGCAAAGACATTTAGTGTATTTTGAGGTATAGTGCACCTAGAAACCCCTGAAAGTATATTCAGAATGGGGTATTATTTTCTGTACCAGCAAAGGTAATTTTATGACATGAACCCTTTGCTATTACTGCCACTGCAGAGGCAGCAGAGTCCACACCTCCTGTATGATGCTGGAGTTGCTTCGTGAGCAGTGGAATATAAGACCTACCAGTGATATGTGTGCAGTGGAGTCTGTGCTCAGCAACTGCAACCCTCTAGTTGCAACTCTTCATTCTCATTAGGTCTCTTTGATACATCCTGCTCTTTCCTATTACTAGACTTTTTTTCTTATTCACAGCCTTCAGGGAACAGAGGGAACCTTTCATTTCCCTACATTTTAACATCTCTAAAAGGCAAATGTTCCAGGGTGGGAGAATACCATGAAAACCACACTTTTTGCTCAGGAGAGGAGATCACTTGGAAGATCTTATATAATTTTTTTTGCATCCTTCTTATATTCTAGGTCTCAGATGTAAAACAGAAAGTTATGCCACAGAATACTGGGTGAACCTGAAAGATTTTTCTAGGCATATGACTGAGGTCTCTTCTTTGAAAGTCTCTTTTTTGTTAGAGCACTTGACTGAGATGGCTGCATGTAGCATTCAAAATGTGAAAAGAAATCCTGATGTCATCCCTCTTGAGATCAGCTTGATGCGACTCAAAACATATAACTACATTACATTTAAAGAAAGCAAGAGTAAAACTGTCAAAGATGCTTCATCCTCTTGAAAAGGACACGGGAGGGGGTAGTAACCTTGGACTTGGGGTTTTATGACAATGTTTTAGATTTGGATTTGAGTTTTGGTTTTCTGTGAGGGTTATTTTTGTTTGGTGTGTTTTGTGTGTCTTGCTTTCCTCTTGACATTAAAATGGAAAAATTAATAGGTGAATTTGGAACTGGAAAACTTGAAATATCTCATTCTGGAATATTCATGAAAGGGTTTCTTTCATATAATACAGCTGGTAGGACTGCTTCCATAAAAATAAAGGGCCTTCAATGTCTTCCATTGTATGTCAAAAAGCGGTAATGAACTCTGTACTGGCAAAACAGGCTAACAAAATTTGTGTAGTTAAAGTTAATGCCAGGAGACATAAAAATTGTATCTCTTAATCTTATTCTGCAGGGAGGACAGAGCTGTCATTGTCATAGGATATTGTTTGGCCTTCTCTCTGCATTTCTTTTTGCTCTACCCCTCCATCCCTCTTGTACCAGTACATGCCAGGGAAACATTGCTGTTCCATGGGATTAGTTTGGTTTTGAAGCAACATAACTAAGAGCAGAATACATATTTATTATGTAACAGCCAAGCCTCACATGTTTTGTTTTCTTTACACTTGCCATTGCAGCAGAAACTTTTAAATGTAAATTTTTTAAAATATGAATTCCTTGCTGAAAAGGGTTTCATGCCTCAGAGTGGGTCTTAGTCATGTTGCTCACTTTTAAGTTTTTGGCTTCTTCAACCAGAACAGAAGTGAACCTTAAGATTTTACAGGAATAAATTCTCATCAAATGTGAATTTTCAAAAGTGCTTCCCAGTGAGATGGTGTTCATGATGCTATCCAAACCAATATTCCCACCAAAGAGGAAGCTCTGAATTCTGCCATGTGAAATAATAGATCTGCAGTCCAGTTGTAATGAAAAATATTGTTTATATTCCTTAGTATTTTGAAATACATATAGTCCAGGTTAAGCTCTGTGGCCATTGTTTTGTTTTGTTGGTATGAATTACAAATTCTGGTATCATCTTCATCATCATCATTGTGGTTCTTGTGCCTGTCTTGGTTCAATGCCAGGTTGGCCTTTGCTGGTTGCCCACCCAAATGCTCTCTGTCGTCATTCTCAGCAGCAGGATGGAAATACTCAAGGTTTTGAGATAAAGACAGAGCACCTTGCTATGTATATACACCCAGTGTGCCATCAGTTGCTCTCTTCATCTTAAGTTTAAAGGTGAAATCACGCTACTTCTAAAACAGATTTGTTATAGTGAGTACTCGTGCTAAGTCTGGATATGCAAATCAGATACTGAAGTTAGGCTCATTATACAGAGCATGAGCTTTTAAGGGGAATGCAGAAGTTAAATGCCCATTATCTATCATACAAAAATACCTGCTAGAAAAGTCCTTTTTTTATTTTGTCTAGCAGATGGCAAGAATGAGTTAATGTAGAAGGTTACTGCTGCCAGTGAGATTGCAATTAGACATAATGTTCTTACTGAATTCAAGACAGGTTAATAGGATTCAGTCCTGTCTGGTCAGCTTCCATGACTGAACAGGTAAATGTTCTACAGTGTTTTTCAGTCAAAATTGTTCAAAATAGAAAAACTAATTTAGAGTGTATCCAAACTAACCCAAATAATTCTGGAACTGCCTGGTTAGGAAGCAACTCAAGGTACAACTGTGCCAACAGATCTTAGGAAGATATACCTTCTACCAAGGAAGATGATGGGAAGGAGGTCGGGACAATGATGAGCAGCCTGGGGAAATCCTGAAGGTGATCAGTGTTCAATTAACATATCTTGATAGATAGTGTTAAGCATTCAATTATTAGTCATTTCTGGTAATAGATTAGAGGCAGATGGACTTCTCTGATGGAAGACAGTGCTCCAGACTACTGGCTCATTTGGCAATAACAGCAGTAAAACTACGGGCTATTTTAACTCTGATTACAGTACTGACACAAAGAAACAAATTAGTCATAATGGATGTTAGTAAACTGTAGCTGACGAAAAACTTTCAGTTGAAAATTGTATGTTCTCTGCAGTCAGGAATGGGATCTCACTTTTCCAATGGTATTCATGCTGTGAAACTCTGAGTGCATCTCAAATAATCAAAACAAAAGGGAGAAAAGAGAAGGAATGAGGAGTATTTTGAGGGCTTTTTGGTGTAGATGTTGTCTTAGTACTCTGTAGCTGTCATCATTGAGCTATAAAAGAAATAGTAACAGATTTTGGAAAGTAAGTGAGCTGTAAGATCTTAGCAGATCACAGTCACAAAAGACAGTCTGTGCTGATGTTAAGTTGTCCTTGTTCCTTTTTCATGCTGGTGACATGCTCATTCTTCCCTCTTCCACCATGTTTTTTCTCATTTTGTTTCCTCTTCTTATTCTCTTAATAATGTTTCTTTCTCAGTACTTACTTCTTTTTCATAAATACAGCTGTTGCCCACCAATAAGTCAGTGTAGTATAATCTCATTACTGTTTCTTTTACTCTGTCTTTCCTTCCCTTCTGTTGTAGTGACATGCATAAAGCTTTGCAAAGGTTCAAGTAAATATTGTGGAACAAGCAGACTCTTTTCCTTAGAATATGTTCTGAGGCCTGTGAAAGGAAATAAAGTTAACCTGTATGTCTATATATTCTCCATTGATTGTTTCTCAATAACTTTTATGATACAGTTTTTCAATATATGTAAGTTCGCCATTCAGCTTCTGACAATTGTTTGTACAGTTTCTGTTTTCACCAGCAGATATACAGAGAGAAGCATCATCAGTATCCTCTCTATGGATGTTCAGGAGTATGGGAAAGTGCATTGCAGTTCCAAGTATTCTCATTTGCTGCATCAATGAACAAGTACAATTCCTATAAGAAACACTTGTCTGGATGTTGATACCCCCAAACCAGTTGGTTTCACTGTTGCAAAAAGAGTGATAACTTGCATAATACTGCAGCATTAGGTGCAAACTGAGGCTCTCTTTCATGAATTCCTGGAGTTGGTAGAATCATTTGTATAGATGTTGTCATCAGTGTGCCGTGGTAATGTAGTAGCATTATCCTTTTTCTTGCACATTATTATCATTAATGCACTGTAAAATATCAGTCACTCGTCTCTCTTCTTAACTCCAGAGGCACAACTGGTTGTCCCTTCAATAATTATGTTCATGAAACTACCAGACATGCTTTTTTGAGCACCATCAAACCTTAGGAACAATGGGTGGGGGAGAGATTTTCAAGCAAATAAATCCCAGGTAGTTGTCAAGAGCGATAAGGCCTGTCCTGAGCCTTCTTTTCTCCAGGCTAAACACCCCCAGCATCCCCAGCACTCATGTGATTTACTCTCCAGACCCTTATCCCACTCTGTTGCCCTTCTCTTACCCTTAGTGAGGTTTTTTACTCTGTTTCCTCCAACTTCCTTGTGGAAAAATGGACAAAGTACAGGTTAGACAAATGGGCAGTGAGGTGGAAAACAGGTTGAACAGAGGATTGCAAAAAGCAGCATAAAGCACCCTAGGACATGTATGAGGGTCAATGTTCTTTAACAACTTTGTTAATGACCTGGATTATAGGACAAGTTTGCACCCTTTCCAAATTAGCAGGTTATATAAAATTGGGAGGAGTGGTTGATACACCAGATGATGGTGCTGTCATTCAGATGAACCTCAGTAGGCTGGTGAAATGGGCTGCGATAAGCAAAGGGAAGTACCAAGTCCTACATCTGAGAAGCAACAGCTTTAGGCACCGCTACATGCAGTGGCTGACTGGCTGAAAATCAGCTCTGCAGTGGAGTGGACCTTGGGGTCCTGATAGATGGTGGGGTGACAGCCAGCAGTGCACCCCTGGGGCAAAGAAGGGCAACAGAATCCTGGGCTGTGTTAGGAAGACTCTTGCCAACAAGCCAAGGGTGGTGATGCTTCCTCTCTACAGAGCTGGAGTGCTGTGTCCAGTTCTGGGCTTGCCAATACAAGAAAGATACAGACTTCCAGGAGTGAGTCTGGCAAGAATGGTGAAGATGATTGATGGACTAGAGCATATCTACTGTGAGGAGAGCCAGGACTGTTTAGCCTGGGGAGCAGAAGGCTTGGGGGGACCTCATAATCCTATATAAATACCTTTATGGGAGGGAATACCGATGAGGAAGTCAATCTTCTCAGTGTCACCCAGTGATACAACAAGTGACAATGGGCACAAGAAAACACCTTTCATTGTACATGTAGTCCAACATTGAAATAGGTTGTCTAGAGGGGTTGTGGGGTCTCTGGCCTTGTTAATATTCAAAACTTGGCTGGGCACCTCCCTGAGCAACCTGCTCTAGGTAGCCCTGCTTGAGCAGTGGGTTGGACTAGATGCTCTCAAGAGCTCCCTTCCAAACTAAATGATTCTAAGAACACAAATAGAAGCAATAATTAGGCTGAGCTTTGGGAGAGAATCTTTGGATTTAAATGCTGTAGAGATTCATGATAGAATAGGTCAGAATATATCTCTGAACAACGAGCTTAGTGTCTCTTTCACTCTGTATACAGTTAATTTAGTGTCTTATTTCTTTTATCCTTTATCCCTTATGCTTTTGCTGCATTCTGATTTTTGTGCCAGGAGGGAAAAAACCTAGTATGATAAAACAGTGCTAGAACTGAACTCCTGCAGCTAAAGAAGGGAAAAAATAGTGAATGGGGGAAGGGAAAGAATGTCTGGCACAGCTGTTCCCAAGAGCTTTTGCTCACCTTGAGCAGAGCTAATAAATATGACAGGAGCATTAAAGGATTATTCATCTTTTGGTTTTAATGTAAGGTTAAATGTATCTAAATGCAAATGTTTTTATCCAAAGACTTTTATGTTTCAGGATAATTCACTGAACTGTGAATTAAAGAAGGTTTTAAGACTCTGGATCTTAGGCAAACTGCAGAAAATCTTCTAATATCAGTTACAGAGTTTTTCATCTGTACATCTTAAATTGTTTTGTCAAGGAACAATCATATTTTAAAAAAAAAATGGGGGTAAATTAAAGCAGACAGAAATTCAACAAACTTGCCCATATTCCCAGGGTGTGTGAAGGTAGAACCAAAATCAGAAAACTGATTTCTGAGCTCAAGTGTGGCTCATTCTCTTTGATGAAAAAGTTTTTCTTTCCTCTTTACATGCTTTGTTCTGAAGTAAATATGAATTGTCTCTCCCATCACATGCTATGCTCTTAGACCCAATATTTCTCCTAGAATGCAGCCTCTGAAATGTAAAGGACAATTTGTTTCTGTGCTTTTGGGGTTGGGGATCAAGCACCTTCTTGCTAATACAATTCAAGGATTAATGTTCCTAGATTTTCTGTGGCAGAAAGAAAGAAAAAAGTTGCGCCAGCCTGTCAGTGCTGGAGCTGGAATGATGGCAAATATTTAACGTCTTTTGAATTTTGAAATCTATCTTGCTTGTTTAGGGGGTTAAATGAGCATTTAGTAAATTATTTTATTTATCATTTGATTGGTTTCTAATAACTGAAGATCTTCTTAAATATAAATGGAAGAAAAATTCAAAATAAGTCAATCAGAATAATAATTAAAAATACATTTAGAAAACGTTGTTCAAACAGTTGAGCTTTATGATTTTTTTTAAGGTGCTTTTTTCCCTTTTATGATTTTTTTAAGGTGCTTTTTCCCCTTAAGCCATTTGATGAAATTAAATTGAAAAATGTTGCAGTGTTGCTAAATATCACCTGGAGTGTACAATTTTACACAATTCTCCTTAACTTACTGGCGAGATACTTAGAGGACTGGGAACTTCAGAGAACATCAATTCTGCTTTGCCTGTTCCCTCATAAATTTTTGCCTTTTGCAGAGTGGTTGTGACAACAAGCACATTTAGTTTATTTGTGAAGGTGGAATCAGTGGGTCATTTTTTAATTTTAATTTTTTTTTTAATTCCCTTTTGCCCTTTTGGAGCAGGACATGCTTGGCTTCTCCCTTGTTCCTTCAGTGATCTACTTATTTCTACAACCTGTCTTTTTCTCTGAAGAGCAAGAATATTGATGCCAGTCTATGAAAGTTACATACTACAAACACAATCAATTTCTGTGGAGAGGGCAAGTGTCGGTAGAAGTAGCATTTTTAAATTTATTTTTTTCTTCCAAGTGAAGAAACTTGCAGGGATTGTGAATCTGATGCTTGGGAGTCCTGTTCGGGACAGGGTGGCAGGTTTCCCCTTTTGCTCTGCAGATTATGTAAGCCTTCTGTTCCTCTTGCAGAGAGTAGGAACAGTATTGGTTTACTGCTCCAAGTACCTGTGTGTGATTTATAAGAAACTTACAACATGTTGTTCAGGATGAGTCTTGATATCCTAGGCCAGACAGAAGAAGTGGAATCCATGCAGGGGTAGAACATTACATTGTATACTCTAGGTATTCATCTAAAATCTGATCCTAGCACTCATTCAGAACTGGAAGACTGGAAACAGATATGAACATCCAGCTTAATAGCACACTGCTGCCTTTATTAAAAACGCCCAAACATAGAAAAGGAAGTTTTATGCCCTTTTCTGTTCCATTCTTTGCTCACTCTGTCTTTGGCGCAGTTTTGTGCATGTTCCTATGACAGGTTGTGGTCGCTGCCTTTGCTTTCACCTTGGCTGTGTGCTCCCAGCTTTTTTCCTTTAATTGGTACATCTCTAAGGTGCCGAACATCCTTATTTGTCCTTAGAACCAACGCCCCTCCAAACACACCCACATGCACCACCCCTCCCCAGCATATTTCAGCTTGGATCCTGAAAGGCTGGCCAAAAGGAAGGAACAGAGTGCAGGCTACAACAAGAAGGTGAGCCTGGATGAGATGGAAGGAAACACTTTTTTCCTTTGCTTTCTGACAAAAATCCCATTTTATGCTGCATAGCTATGTAGAACTAAAGCCCAAGATCCCAGTCTTTTACCAGGGAAAGCTACACAATGGAAGTGTAGTAACATATTACTATTGTAGTATAAGATTGAGGTGTACAAAGCCTGATTCTGGGACTCAGACATTGTTATCTAACACAGAGTTGGGGAATCTGGAACTTCCTGTGTGTGATACATATGAATCCTTTCTCTCCAGTTGACTCAAAGGTGAAATTATGGTTAAGGAATTGTGTTGCACATTGGAGAGAGAACAACTCAAGTTTTAGAACAGGAAGAGGGAGAAAAAAATGTTTCAAGCTGGCTTTAGCTGGTCTATCTAGGAAAGTAAATCGTCCTAAAACTGCTACCCGAACTTTCTTATTTCTTCTCTTTTTCTCTTCTATATTTCCATGCTCCTGGTACTGAATTATTATTCAAAACCTTATTAATTATTAGTCTTCATGTGCAAAGACAGTAAATCAGAATTTGTGGGATAATGTTTTGTCTCATCATTTTTATTTCTAAGGCTGATGCTGACAGGAGATAGGTATGGGATTAGAAAAGTAAAAAAAGGAATATAGCATGTGTATGTTCAAGATGAAACATATGTTATACATTATATCACATTGTCTTGGAATGTGCCCAAACTCTCCCATTATTTTAAGTAGAGCATGAATGAAATTACCAACTAGCCCTTCCAAAATTGTGGAGGAAGAAATTTGCATAAACCCCTCAAAAATACTTGTGTATCTTGTTCTTTTTTCTTTTCCATTTGAGCTAGCTGAAGAGTTAGAACCTATTTTGTCTCTCTAACAATTTGTGAGAGGTAGTTGCAAAGCAAAAAAATTGGTGGATTTTTTTTAATGGATTTTTCAGCTGGTGTTATTACTTACTCAGTGATTGTCTTCCTACTGACAGCCTACTGGCAATATTGTCTTTCCCTGGTTGCCTTTCCAAGTCAGGGCTCTTTGCTTGATGCAACTTTTGGTCTACCAGATTCCTAAAGGTAGCTTCTAAAGGTACTATCAATATTTTCTAATGTACATGCAACTTGACCTAGAATAGTAATACTGAAACTGCATTTTATGTCTGGCAGGAATCATAAAGTGAAATGTATTATGGTCTAATAAGAAAACTTATGAAAGTCTGTGTTGACAACTTTAATATCAAATCTGTGGTCTTACAGTAAATGTTAGATCTGTTTTTGTTACTAATTTGAGATGATAGGTTGTAGGACACAGGACAAAGAAGATTCCTAAAGAAATGCCATGTATGGCAGCACAATAAAAATCCAATATTAAAGAGTTTAATGTGTATGAGTATTGGGGCAACATGATGTTCCCCATCAGCTCATACGTTAAAAAAAATCCCAAGATTAAAACCTTCCAGATGGCATGAGAAGTGTTTTCATAGCATGGCTATATGTTTAAGAAAACTTGTAGTTCATTTAACTACATTATTGAACTACTGACACTCTCAAATAATACTAGAAATCATGCCATGGAGGCAGAAAATAAAAAATAAAAAGACTGTCACGTGGACCAAAAAGGACTATTTATTATTGATCATCAAAGAGGCATGAACAGGTTCTTCATGTGGAAGCGAAGCAAAGAGAGCCAAACAGAGGGAGTAGTTATGTAAGAGTATTTAACAGCACTTTCAGTTTCCAGAGATAAAATTAGAAGTGCCAGACTGTTCAAAATTTGCCTCTGCTTGTCAACTTCCTATGAGGACCACATTTCAAAGGGTCATTTTAATCAAAATGAAAACCACATCCTATTAGGACAGCTTTGCTGACAGATTATTAAGATGAATTACTAGCATACACTTGTCCCAGATGCCTTGTTGATGTCAGCTTGTAGGAGGCATTGGGAGGACTTACAGTATGTGCTTTGCTCTTTAAAAGCAATTTACAGTCAAAGTTAGCAATTCTAACTAAGAGAGAAGAGCTTAATCCTAGAGCTGTCACTTGGCATTATTTTCAGATTCCTGACACATCTACATTAAAACAGTTTATATGTAAAAGTTAATAGGGTCTAGGATATTTCATTATGTAAAACAATCAACTGTTTTTATTAGAACAACCACATTTTCTCAGTGTGGAAGAGGAGGTGGAATAATAAAATAGAACTTGGGTCCATTTACAAGGTTTTATAATATCTATCAAAATAGTTCTGAGTGATCATTTTTGTCTTGGGCAACAGCTGGTGGACCTTTGGTCTGCCTCCATAGTGTGTAGGCTTCGATGGTTAGTGGCTGTGCCTACTGTCTTGCTCCCTCTCAGCCCCCAATTCAAATCTATGTTGACATTTTTTTCTCTGAAGGCAGTGAATATTATATTGTAATTAACTGTGGAAGCTGGGATATCTGGCAGGTATTTAATGACAAGTCGCCGCTTTCAAATATGATCAGTATGCTGCCATGCTTGAGAAAAGATCTCATTGCTGCATCTCCATTTAGAAACAAGAAAAAAAGGGCTGAATCTGCCTTACACGAGTTTCAGGTATTTTACCTGTTTCATTTTCCCCAAACACAGACCTTCAGGCTTATTCACTAGAATAGCTCTGAGTCAATATTAGAAAATCCTACGTTAAGGGAACACTTCTGACTGGTATGTATGTCTCTCTAAATAATACAAAACAAGAGCAGATATTTAATTCAGAACACATCAATTCTCTTCCATTTTAAAACTGGCCATGTGAAACTTTCTCTCTTAGAGAACTAGGGAAAATGAAGGGTCTGTACAATCCAGAGTTGCTAAAAGTACATATGATAAGAGAGTAAGTGCTTTAAAAAACAAACAAAAATGAAACGGATTCATTTCTACAAGTATGTAAAGGAAAGAGATTCTGGGTAGGAGGAATGCTAATACAATACCATCATCTTTATCCTATGTTTTGCAAAAGATGTCTTTTTGCAGTGGTATCCCTAGGTTTGCCTGTTAGTTTGTTGGAAAAACTGCTGCATCCCATAGTATTAATACTCTCTTTTTCCCTTCAAAGCAGGGCACGAAGGCAGGCTGTAGGAGCACAACTCCCAGGGAAATTGTGGTGCTGCTTGGTCTGGAATGCAGATCTTAGGTTCTCACCATGGTTCTTACTAGTTCTGTGGAGGTCTGTCTGCACATCAGGAACCAAGGGAAGTATTTGACAGGTAGGACCCTCCCTTGGAGCATTCTGCTTGCATCTTTCATCCTTTTGCAATGAAGTTGCAGTACGTGTCTTTCTGATTTCTCTTCTAAACAAGAAAAGTGATCTGTCAGGAACTGCTCAGTTGTTTCTGATAACTCCAACCCTATGCTAATCATAACTCTGGCACGGTGTTTCTCCATCTGTGTGGAAGAAAAGAGCATGGGAGGAGGGGGTGGCGGCGGTGGTGAGGATACACTAATGCTACAACATTCGCTGTAGACAAGATTTCATTGGCATACCATAACACGTTGTTATTGTGATTAATTATTCCCCTCAGTGTGCTTAGTGTATTATGATGCAAGAAATAAAATGACAGGCAGTGTTTACTCTGCCTTTGCCTACCATGGTACCTCAGAATTCTCTGGCCTTGTTCTGGCTGTGCTGTCTGTATCCTTGCTACATTTGTAGCATATTTATTTTCTACAGGGGGCAAGCCTCTCTCTTCTCTAGAGATGTACTGGGGATCATGCTTCTTCATACAGAAGCTTTTACCTTCTGTTGTGTTGTCTGTTTCCTTCACAGTGGAGGCTTTAATTTTTGTTGCTGCATTGATGATCATCTTTGGAGAAACCTAAGTCTAATAGCACATAGTGGAAAGAAATAAAAAGGGTAATAAGTTCTGTTATATTGTCTTACTTCATGGCAAACAGAACTTGACTCTGATGCTTTCTTCACTGAGGCTCAACACAGGACCTTTCTAAAATCAGAGTGAAAAGAAAGTGTACTTTGGACAAAGGAAATTGTGGAGAAACCAATCCGTCTGGTAGGAGAGTGGTGCTTATGCTGCATTCGTGATGGAATGGAACAGAGACCAAACATTCGATGATGTGAAAGGCTATGTATGAAGTGCTATTACTGTCACGATGATGACTGAATGCATGTTGAAATTACCTTTACAGGAATAGCAACAAATGATCTCTGTATCTTCCCCTCCTACTCCTCTAAAGCTCTCAAGGCTGCATTCCTAATCAACGAAAAGCAGGCGTCCCACACCCATGCCAAGAGGAATAACCTGAGCATGCAAGCTCTGCTTTGGATTAAATGTTAAAGTCATGTACCCTATATTGTCAGATTATAAGAACTGAAAAGATAACGATAAATTCAGTTATAATTCTCTCCATCTACCCTCATGTCCTGTTACTCAAATTCCAGTGCTGCAAACAAAATTCTTATTAAGTGCTAATGAGTATAATCATACAACTCTTTATAGCATATTGTTGTCAATAATTACATACACACATCCTTAAGCTGGAATCTTTCTTTATTAAAAATACATTTCCTTTTAGGGGCTTCAGTCACTTGAATGTGGAGTGAAAGTAAATTAGACTGTAGCAGGCATTGCAGCTATAGTTACTACTTCTTCCATTTTTGCAAGTTATTATGAGCTTGTATGATTGAAACTGCTATAGATAAGCATGCAATAATATTTTCACTGTCACCATGATCACTGACTGAGATAAGAACTTGATGTTCTATTTTTGTTCTGGATAGAGAAAAACAAGGAGGGGTAAATGGGGAGGGAAAGGGCTTCAAGTCCTGCAATGATATGCAAGGAAAAAAAATTTCCAAGCCTAAAGGAGGCCCACACATACGTCAATGATGACATGCAGCTCTCAGAGGATTTAGTGTTAAAGGGATGTCTGCTAATTTTATTTGCAAGAGAGAAGAGAAAGCATGCACATTCAAGATACTTGTTGTATCATTTTTAAATCAAGGCCATCTTTTTCTCGGTGGTAAACGTGAAATGTTTTTAAAGGCCAGACTTAGCATAAAATCTATTGGTTGCTATGGAGACCACTTACCACACAGGACTGCACTCTGTGTTCGACTCTGTGATTTTCTCTATTCAAAGGTTTGGCATTGTCAAAAAACAAATTAGTTTTTCAGTTGTTTATTACAAAGTTCATTATGAGAAAGGTAATAAATAATATGGTATTTTATTCGTGTGTGGATAGGTGCCATGTGTGAATTAACCAGGGCACTATTTCTTAAATTTGCCATTTTAAAATAATTATAGCAAAATTTGCTATTGTTAGAAAATAAAACAGATTTTGATCATTCTGTGTAAATGAACATGAAGCAAAGCAGGTAGTTGGAAGTCTGATCCCAACAAAATTACATGGTAATAAGGCTTTTCACACCTACACAGCACTTAGTAACAAAGCACTGAAAGAGAAAGAAAGATTAAACCCTGTTAGAGTAAAACTTTATACCTGAGGTGCATTACTTCTCTCTTTATGAAAGGAAAGGTGGGTTCAGGACCCCGTGCTCACTGAATTATTCATGCTGTCTTTTGCATCTCAGATCTTGAGGGCTGAAGCTGGTAGAGGTTGTTATTAGCAGAAGCACAAATCTAACTAGGTACAGCAGTTCAGTGAAAACCTGTTCAGCTGTTTCTCCCAAAGTGTTTGTCTAATTACAGCAAATGCTTTCTGCCAAACTGCCCAGCACACCCACCCCAAAAAGAACATATTCATGGAGGATATGCAAAGTGTTTCATTTGGAATATATTTAAAGCTGAGGCTATGGGATCTGGATGAGAGAGACAATTCATAGAAGTATCATGGGAAGCCTTTTATATTACCTAAAGATATTTCAAAGACAAATTGATGTCAGCAAGTTCTTTCTTGCTTCTTTTTTTAAATAACATTTTAGTCTAATTTCTGATTACTTGAGGAATGCATGAGTATGTTACTTTCAGCACTTCACAATTGCTCCTGTCCCCTCCTTGGTGCATTCTGTACCTAAGTGAGCCAAACTCAGAGCTGCTGTAAGAGGTGCAGCTTTTCTGACTTCAGAGAAATGCTGGTGCTGCTTTTGGTGTGGGGTCTCACTCCCATGGACAGGCCAATGACAGGATTCTCACGCAGCACAGTAACAGGTCTCAGCTCAGCTTGGAAGTTTCTCTGTGGATTTTGTGTGTTAAACTATTCATTTGGCCTTTATGTAATGGTTAGATTTTTGTGCAGTGTAGGTTGTCTCTAGTGATTTTGTAGGACCACCAGACAAATGAAAGGATATCTGAGACATGGGGGTTTATGATGGTCATTCTTAGAAATTCTGAGTTTGTAGGTAATGCAGTAAAGAGTGCTTACTTGCAAATCTAATGTTTTGCCAAGCATTTGTGTGCATATAAGTTATTTAGAAGATTTCACTTTCCTATCACTCTTCTACTAAATACCAACTGTACAGTGTCAAGTCCTGATAATTAACATGTTGCAAACATGCTATTAAGACAAATCAGATTGAAACACATAAGAAAAATGAAAGCATAATTTAATTCCAGCTATTGTCAGTCTCTTCAAGAGTTATTATGCAGTTGGCCTCCTCCTGTGCAGCTCTGTTTTAGCAGAGCGTGCACTGTTTTGCACTGCATGCAAAGTAACTAAAAAAGAAATGAGTCTTTAAAAAGGAATGCTCCAGTTTAAACAAGCCAGTGGGGGCTACTTAGGCAAAACTAACTGGTGACACTATGTTTATAGTAATAGACAAGGGAATCTGACTCACAAATGGTGCAGAAAAAACATGTTTAATAAGCCCTACTGAAAGTGTCCTATTATTATTTATAATAGAAAACTTTCCCCCTTAGAATAAGCTTTTCTTTTTTTTTTTTTTTTTGTAGTCAGGTTTGTGTCTGAACTTTCCTGCTTTACATCTTGCCTATGTTTTTCCTTTGGTTGACTAGGACTCCTTCAGAGAACTCAGCAGGGATCTGGTTTTCCTTCTGTGTTCTGCCAGAGTTCATTAGGGTGCTATAGCCTGTTAATAGAGCAGAATTTTTTTGCCTACCACATAGAATGAAATAATATTGTCTTTAATCAAAAGTAAATGTACTAGGAAGCTATCCCTGTCTGAATCAGCTCTTCTGCTGTCCTTCTAAAGCAGCATGACAAGGAGCAGAGTAGTAGACAAGGCATTGTTTCTAGAACTATGTTTTCAAGTGAGTGAGGCATTCCTCAAAGGCACCGTATGTACAACATGACAGAAACAATCCCGACACGCACAAAGAAACCATTCAGGATTCCCATACAAAATTACTAACCTAACAACATGACCTGAATCAGACATAAAGCAGAAGATTTTTTCCCACTTTTTGAATGCTATAAAAACTTTTACAGGAATATTCACAAGCAGGAATCTGCTTATTGCCACATTTTGCAGTTTCCAGTCTCTCTGCTTAAACTGGTAGCTCATTGAAAACAATTGTGGGCTTGGTTTAATATCACTGACTGCGCTCTAGGTTCTGCAGAGCATCTATGTTGTTGACAAAATAGTGACTGACATCTTAGAGAGAGGCAAGGTTGATATTTTCAGTCCTCATCAAAACAATAATCAGTGCATAGTTCAATTTGGAAGTTTCATTTAGGTTTTTCTGTGTCTATGCTTGTTCATAAATCTTACTAAAGCTCACCATTTTTCCTCAAGAGAAATTTAGCAAGACTTTCATGGCTTGACATCATGTTTATAGTGCATTCTATTTATAACTAATCTCTTCTTTTGGCAAAGCATTAATGAAAACTGTGATACTATTTTTAGGCTGGAACTTACCTGTTTCTAATAGTTAGTTCAGTGCAGAATTCAGTCATGGAATTTGTACTGGATTCTGTTTCCAACAGATATCAAGAGCAATGTAAGTCTTCATGTTATGCAATGTCTTTATTCAAGAAGAAGTGATGATTTTTCAGTTAAAGCTAGACTGTCCCAGATCACAGTCCTCATCTTAAAGTTCAGTAATTTGAGTGAGTAGAAATCAGGGGAGATGCTGTGTGAATGAGTTAAAGGTATTTATAGAAAACAGCCATCAAATGATGACTAAATGACCTAAAATGCAATGATAAAGAATGAGTCAGCCAAGGTCTGTTCTGTTATCATGGGCTTTAATACTTTTATATAGAAAAAAATAGTAATGAGAGAGAGCAAAAGGTTGAGAAATGGGAGCTGGACATTTAATGATGGGGAAAATTCCTTAAGGATTTATTTGAAGGACAAGTAATATATGAACCCAAAGTTTTGAATTGTCTAGCCCAGGCTCAAAATGGCAAATTACAAAATCTGTTCTTCACTCCTTTACCAACTACTGAGTAATCAATTTATTTGATCCAAATATTGTCTTCTATTTTTTTTTTTATAGTTAAAAAGTAAACTGATCTATCAGGATAACCTGTTGCAGCACTCTTACAGCCGCACCAGGGACATTTTCAAGGCAGGCCTCAGCAACAGCAGTATCAACTGCTTCATCATCACCCTCTGCCTTCAACCTCTTAAAACACAAGCCTTTTATACCACACAGCACACGCTCCTCCCCACACCATGATTGGTTAGTTTAGCTGCCCCACCCAGGGTCACAGCTGAGGCTCATTCAGGTAGAGGCCACACAGCTGAAATTCATCTATGCTAAGGTTATGTTTCCTACAATAAACCGGGTAACCTTCTGAGTCTCTAAGAGCATAACTTACTAAACTATTTGTTTAATAATTTTGAAATGTAGCTTTGGACAGTTACTTTATTAACAGAGAGTAATATATTCTTATATGACAATCCTTCCTTAATCTACTTATTGTGATTGGTTAGTAAGGCAGAATAAACTGTAGTGTGTCTCTGTACTCAGCCTTGTATCTGTGTGCTGCTGTGCAAACATTTTAGTTACATGAGATTTTCAATAGAAACTCCACACAGGCACATTTGTTTGACCCAATATTGGGCAAACAAAACATTGGCATTGCTTGTATGGTGCATCATCCTCCTAGAACAGATGAATCAAAGAAGATGTGCACATAACAAAAATGCCCTAAGCTACTGCTGGAAAACTACTTATATTTTTTCCTGTCTAGGGTGGGTCTTTCTTAGGAGTGATTCTGTTTCTCTTTCTCATCCCTTTGTACTGTTCTTATGTCTGTCAGATTTGGAAGAACAGTGTTTGTAGTCAGATTCTTAAGGACTATGAAGACTCAGGGTTTTAGAATACAAGTCTAGGTTGCAACTTTATAACTAAATAATGAGAAATCTTGGCCTGATTTTATCCTGTGTATAATGTTTATTAATAGCCTCACCTGTAGGACCATTCTGTCTCTAAAATTTCAGAGTAGTGCTCATTTTACTTACTACCCACATGTTGTATGGAAAATACTGGCTATGCTTTTCTGTGAGGAACCTGGGTTGTGTGGGACTTCAAAAAAAGATGATGTTAATAGTGGAGTAGTGGTAAACAGAAATGAATCTACAAGAAAATGACAAGAGTGGTGTTAGAAAGGAAAGACATGAAGTAACCAGAGTTATTTCTGTGAGACTTCTGAAAGATTTTTATTATTTTGGGTTGGAGTTTGGATCTGAATTTATATCCAGACTGCCCTTGGGAACTGCAATTCAGCTATCAAATATCACTGGCATTTAGCTTTAGTTTGGGGAGTAGACAGGAAAAGAGCCAAAGCTGCAGTGAGAGAGGATAAAAAAGGAACAGAGCAAAGCAGACAAAGTGGCCAGCCCTAATTTATTAAAAACACAAACACAGCTGTATGTATTTGTGATGCTTCTTGCAATGTTCAGTGTTTTCTATGTTACAATTTTGCTGCCTTTTTCACTCCATCCTTTGGGATTTTCTGGAGGAAGTCTTTCCCCAAACTAAAGCCCAGTAGTGAGTTCTGGGATGCAGAAGTCCCTGAGAGCTCAACGTAAGTAAAAGTTGGGTAACTTCACTTTTTGGAGACCGAGTGGGATTTTGTCTTGTCCAGATTAAAAGTGGGAAACTGTTTTTCGTGCTTTTACTGTTGCATACACTTCTCATCCACAATAATTTAAGGTTAAATGTACTTATTTATAAAAAGTTACTTTTCCTCCCAGACCTCCTAGGTAAGGAAATCTTTTGAAATGCTTTAGGTATCAAACAAGTTGCATAAGCAAAAAAGTTTCCCTCTGTCCAGTGGCCTCTATTCCTGTGGAACAAAGTGCTAATTTAATATACTGAACATCCAAATCAAAACAAAAGTAATTTTTAATTGTTCTGAAGGGCAATGGGATGCTGAGATAGGGATCCACTGTTTTGTGTTTTTCCAGGTTCAAGAGGCAATGATTTCTAGATACCTACAATGCACTTAATAACGGGAAAAAATCCAAATGTATATAATCAAAACAATTTATTTTAAAATGAAAACAGAAGTAAAACTTTATCAACTGCACTGAAAAGGGACAGGGCAAATTTACTGAATTCTGTGAGCTATAATTATTGAAGTCTATTTACTTCAAGAATAACTGTTAATCATTGATATGAGTTCATATGGTCTCTCATACAGTTCATACCTCACCATGCCAAAAAATGAAGATGGGTTTAGTTAGATTTACTTGTACCACAAGGGGCATGCCAAGTACATAAGAAGGAAGTGTTGCATGTATATTAAAAGAGTTACATTAAAAATTTACATAAATCTGCATTTAAACCATGACTACTTGAGGAAGAGACTATGTTGAACTGGCTGGTGTTCAGATGCACCACACTGAACTTTGTGCACTGGACCCTCTAAGACAGAGGGCTGTGTGCATACTGTGCAGATCCCAGAACACTGTACAGTTCAAGCATATCTTCTGTCTATTTAAAGTAGAAGATTTTTTCATTTGTATGTCTTGGATTCCTTTTTCTGTCAAGTGACAGTACTTATTTTAGTTGTTATCAGATTTCTAAGTAGCTCACAGATAAGAATAACTTCTTCCTAACTGAGAAACGTGTAGGTTTATAGGCTCTGTTTTGTGTCATGACACATCTAAAAATCATTTGAATTTTCTAATGAATATGAAAATTAAATGATGGATTATTTCAGGAAGATATGTCAGTGTTGTTGACAACATCTATTACCTTCTTTGTGCCAATGTGTTTTGCAAGTTTAATACTGCGTGACCTTGAAACTTGCGGCCTATAAAGAGAGTACTGCTGTTTGCAGTAGAGACCTGGCTCTAGCAAGCACTGTTTGGCACCAAAGGAAACAGGATTTAATTGCTTGAAATACATCTAAAGGAATGAAAATAACATTAATTCTCCTCCGTGACTGCCAAGACAGACATTAGTCTACAGAGGTTCTCCCTTCCTTTCCTCTTATGTCCTTTTGTTTTGGGACAGTTCTCTGTCCACTGAAATAAGTGCTGCTTTCCAGAAATCACAACACACTGATTAATTCCTCAGTTGAGGCACAGCCTGGTGATTTGTAATGCTTTCTACTCATTTCAAATGACTGTTAAATCAGAGCACTGAACACCCACATCTCTGCCGTGTTCCTTCAGCAGTGTTTAACAAATCGGTTCCCTAGAATTCACTGTTCCCTTCACTGAAGAACTGCTGCTCCAGTGAGCACAAAGTCAGTCCTGTGCCACTGCAGTAGTGGTGTTCACATCCGCGAGGTCTGTTTATAACTGAGTATTGCAGTATCCCCAGCTCAAATCACAATTAGCCACCTCTGCTTGTAAAAGTTGTCATCACTTTTTTCTACAACCAAGCAAGGCTCTGCATATGAACGTGCACGTGTCCATGGTATTGCACTTGTCTCCATTTAAAAATGAATTTGATGGTGGAGGAACATTTCCTCCCAATGGTATTGTTGCTCTCTGTAGTGGTTTGAGTTCGTTCACCTGAGTTTTTTGGTTAAACGCCAGCACACTTACCAGATTTTATTTAATTTTGCTGTGAGATAAGGATTAGGAGTAGGTAAAGCAGGCTCAAACTTTAAAGAGTATAAAGAAAGTTTATTAACAGACTTAAAAGGAAGAAAAAAACCTTAAGAACCAGAACAAAACCGTCAGAACACTTTTGCTCTTCCCACCTCTTCATTTTTCAATGACAATACAAAAAACCAACACTTTGACTTTCAGTCAGTTTACCACTTTTAAATTAGTCTTTCTTCAGTTCATTTAGGGAGAGGAGTTTTCTCCTGCTTTACCACGTTGACTTCTCCACAAGAAATACAGTTCTTATGGTTTTCAGCGTCACAAC
>VZTJ01004171.1:2066176-2121920 GCA_013397795.1 Orthonyx spaldingii | reverse complement strand
AAGTTGACCCGGCCTGGAGGGAGCCGGCCCGGAGGGAGCCGGCTCGGCTCTGCCCGCTGTAGTTGGAATGTTTTGCCCGGCAGCCAGAGATCTCAGGCCGGGTCCTCTCCCACGTTCAGCTGCACTGGTGCTGCAAACTCCCTTCCAAACCTCCCCCCCCTCCCTGCTCTGAAGAGGGGAGGGGGGGGGAAGAGCAAGGCCCCAGCCTTACCAGAGAGAGAAGCACAGGACTTGCTTCTCTCGCAGCAACAGGACAGGAAAAGAAGGTTTTTTCCTCAGGTGTATCTCTCTTAAATATGGTTTTTTCCCTGGAGGCGGAACAACTTTTAATTGGATTATACACTCATCAATACTCAAAACTAGCTGGTCACTGGCTCTGTTTCCCAGGAAGCAAGGTGCACTACTTCCTGCACCATAGGTCACTTGAAAGACTGACCCTTCTTGGGTAAAACCATGACACTCTCTTAGAGACTGTATCTAAACTACCATGCCAAAAATCCTCAATAATTATACAAATGAAGCCTAGCTGTACTTACTGTACTTTCCTGTAATGTGTCTGACTAAAAGAACTGAGTGATTATGATTTCATTGTGTCAGAAGATGTAATCATACAACTAGACCTTAAAGTAGCAGCAAATCGAGCTCTAGAAGGAGATAGTAACAGTAACTGGGATCAGTGTACTTCTACATAAAAACACGTATTTGAGTGCTGGAAAGTTTGAACTAATTCCTGTAAGTATAGGTACAACTTGTTGCCCATAGTCATTTTGTTTACTGCCCAGAGCACATGTCTGGATATAGATTCCTTATTCTTTCACAGAATAACCACTCTCTCTTAAAGCTGATAGGGCTGGAGAAGGGGAAAGCAGGTTCAATATGCAACAAGAAAAATTTAACCTCTGCCAGAAATGCTGGATTCTACTAGGCAGTGTAATTAATGAAAGGATTTAGAAGAAAGAGCCTATGGAACTCTTTAAAGCACAAAAAAGGGACATTTATCTGCATTATGTCTCTTGCTGCGGTTCACATTTTCAGCTGACTCTGCGTCAATAGTAGCTTATGATTCTGTTACCTTTACACAGAGAGAAATCATACCTAGATTACAGATACCACTTGTGGATTTTTCTTTGTTGTTTTTTTCCCCATGCACTCAGTCTGTAGTGTATTAGTAGGTTATTCTGTTCTAACATTCCGAGATGCCTGGCAAATGTAACAAAGGTAGTTGGTAAATAGGTATATTTTACAATTTATAAACAGTTCTGAGTAGTTCAGTATTCTTATGGCTTCTGCTTATGGCATAAAATTGAGGTGAACAAGTGGATGGCATGAACTCTGAAAGAAAAAAACTGCCTAATTTTAATGACCGAGGCACAGGGGGGTATGTAAGACTGGTAACTCCAAGAGTAGCAGATCATACTCTCATGTCATGCAATGGTGTTAATTCAAGAAATGGGTTTTAAACGGGAGGTATTTGGTATTTTATGCTTCAACAAGTTGGTGTTTCATATAGATACCTGAGCTAAGGAGATAAACTTCATAAACATTTGATACAAATGAACTTCTCTCTGTTCACCTTTCCACATAATGCCCTTCTGCTAGAGTTTTTGTTGAACAGAGAAACCAGAAAATAAATTATTCCAAAGCACACACTTGCTATGTCAGTCATAGTTCAGCAATGTAAATTCAGACAGATAACTAGCGAAAGATCAGGTGGAGAAGGGTTTGTGAACTGTAGGTGTTGCACCAAGCAACATGGTGGTGTTCCCCTAGTCTGGGCCTGCTTGGCCTCTTGTGTTGATAGAATTATGGAGTCCTCAGCTGCTGATTATCACAGAAAACAGAATGTTTGTAGAATAGCAACATGAAGGGAGAGTGTGCTGGTTTGTAAAGTGCTTGGAAAATACCTCCAAACTCAAGTCCCTAGTTCTGATTGCATGTTCTTGTTCAGTGTGATTTTTAAGTGTCTCTGTTTTCATAGGTTTCAGCACAACTGTGAGAATATTCTAGTTGCAGGAACTTCTGCAAAGGATTACACAGAAGTAAAAATCTTCACTGTGTCCTAGGGGCCTGTTTCAAAGTACAAATCACTTTTTGTCCTTTTGTGGGCATGTCTTTATGTTCCTTATCCGAATTCTGGGTACTTGCACTTATTGCTGTAAGTATTAATTTGTGCTGTTTTCTACTGAATTTACTTCTCATCAAGTGAACTGATCAACTTAAGGAAGGCCTTTGTATATAATTTTTGTATTGTCTTTATGTACACAACCTGTACAGTACACAGCTGGGCAACTATTGTGTACTTTGACAGCATGCACTGGGAATGTTGAAGCCTGTGTTCAGTTTTCATGCTGTTTCTCAGATTTTAGCTTCTTGCAGCAATGATTGGCTTCATTGCTGATTCATATGGAGATGTAGTAGTCTATTTTGCAATGCTGACTTGAAATTGTAACTGTAATACAGACTGCACATAGTTTCCTGTAAGAAAAATTCATAAATTATCTGTCTTCATTTCCAGGCACTATTTAAAAAATAATAAATCAGTGTAACTCTCTGTAAAGTTATAAGATTTATTAAAGACAGCAGCTTTGTTTGAAATAGCAGATGTTCATCTCCATTAGTTCTGCTATATGCTGTTCTCAGGTATGACTTTGTTTTCCATCTGAGAGGAGTCCTAAACTTAAACATGTTTATTATGGTTTGTTAGTATTTGAGGTGTTTATATTCACATCACAGAACTCAAAACTGAATGTGAATTAACTGTAAATTTTGACATTATTTTAAGTATAGAGCAACATACAGATGCTGAGGATAAAGGTGTATTAATCCTCTTAAAAGCGTTTGAAGCTCAGGTGACTTCCTATTTAACTTGCTTAGGCCTGGAGAATGATAAAATCTTAAAAAAATTTCTGGAGTCCTGGAATCAGTTCAACCAGTCTCTCAATACACGATAGAAACTGGTTAAGTATTTCCCTGGGCCCTTTTCAACATGTATCATAGGACAGGAACTGAACTGTCACCTGGTGTGCATATATGCAGAATCTCAAAATCAGAATATGCTGAGTTGGAAGGGACCCACAAGAATTATTGAGTCCAGCTCCTGACCCTGCACAGGACACCCCAGGAGTCACACCATGTGCCTGAGAGCCTTGTCCGAAAGCTTCTTGAACTCTGTCATCCCTGGTGCTGTGACCACTTCCTTGGGGAGCCTGTTCCAGTGCCCGACCACTCTCTGGGTCACAAACCTTTTCCTAATACCAAACCTAAACCTCCCATGACAGAACTTCAGGCCATTCCATTCATGGTCCTGTCACTGGTCACCACAAAGACGAGATCAGTGCCTGCCCGTCCTCTTCCCCTCATGAGGAAGTTGTAGGCCCCAATGAGATCTCCCCTCAGTCTCCTCCAGGCTGAATAAACTAAGCTATCTCAGTTTCCTCACACAGCTTCCCCTCAAGGCCCTTCACCATCCTTGTGGCCCTCCTCTGGACACTTTCTAATAGCTCAATGTCTTTTTTATGCTGTGGCACCCAAAACTGCCCTCAGCCCTCGCGGTGAGGCTGTCCCAGTGCAGAGCAGAGCAGGACAATGCCCTCCCTTGCTCGGCTGGCGATGCTGTGCCTGATGCCCCGCAGGACACAGGTGACCCTCCTGGTTGCCAGGGCACTGCTGACTCATGTTCAACTTGCCAAGAACCCCCAGCTCCCTTTCTGTAGTGCAGCTCTCCAGCCTCTCATTCCCCAATGTGTATGTACATTCAGGGTTGCCCCATTCCAGTTCAGTGTGAGGGAGCTTTAAGATTTTCAAATTGTGTCTTCTTACTAACACTGTTTCCCCCCCTCTTTTTCAATGATAATCCTTAGTTTCTAATGTATCCACTGCATAGATTTGCAGGTAAATTTGTGGATTTACTTTTGTTTCCATTCTGAATTAGATTAAATCTTCTGGATTATAGCCAAAAGACACCTGCAAACATTTTTACTATCTGATCTTTGTAGTCCCTCTGTTGTTGTGACAGTTTGTCTCCTATGGTATCCAGATTTTTTCACTTACGATGATAAAGAGCTTCAGCTCCAGCTCAGTTTCCAGCTGGTTCCTCTTGTCAGGTTCATAACATAAGCAATGCACTTAACCCAGTTATTCAACTATTACATTCGAAAACAGATTTGCTGAATGAAATAACAGCAATGCTTCAAGCCTCAATTAGGCTGCTGTGTTGTATTGTTTCTGTTAATCAGGCTGGTTCCTAGCAGGCTGTCTTGGGCCAGCCTCACCCTGTCTTTTGTCTTTTATATTAAATCTAGGACATGGTGTGGTGTCGAGGACAGCTTGTCATAGCTGGACTTTACGGGGTTTAAGATGCCTATGTCTTGTTGGTTACAGAGAAATGTGACCAGGGAGAAGCATGTGGATTTTGGTAGCAATCCCAACTGTTAAATAAGGCAGACAGCAGCTGCTGGTCTAGGGTTTTGTGACATGGCTGATGCGTTTTTTCAGCATCTGCTATCGAGTCTGGCTTAATCATAGGACCAGGTCATGTGTTTGAAATGGTAACCTGGAGCTTTCAGCAACTTGATCCATGTAAACTATAAAGTTCATGCCTGGGTTTTGTTGTGAAACTTGCCTCTTCATTGTCTGGCTTTCTTCTTAGATACTGTGAACTGGAAAAATTGTTTCTGTCAGCTATTACTTTGGCATTTATGAGATGTAAGGATAAGGCCTCGATGAAATGGGAGAAGCTATTTATTATTGTACTGAGTCTGATATTCTGCTAAATTCTTCTTGAACAGACTCATTGTATCCATGTTCATTTTCTCAAAGGGAATGAGAATTATATGTGGGATTACAAGGATTCAGGGAAATTTTCTAAAGTCAGCCATTGTCAGTTGAGGGAGAAACTCTGTATGTTCTTGTAAAATGTTATACTGTTGAAGTAACTGGGGCTTGTTTCATCTCCTGACCTCATCAGTGTAAATGTTGTAGTATTTCACGTGTTCTTGAGATCTCTGGGATTCAAAAAGAACTGTCTATTGGATCCTATTTTGGATATTAGCAAGAAGCAAAAACTAAGGACTTGCCCATTCATCTTTACTGCTCTAAAATTTCTACTGGAAGGTCCTAGAAGATTGATACTCTGATAAGGCTTCCTTTTCTTCATTCTACCTGAGACCTTATCTCTGCTATCAACAGGTTTAGAATCTTGTCCCTGGCAATTACATCACGGGCTGTTATGACTGAAGACATTTTTTCTCTTGTGCTTATAAGCATCCACAGGATTAAAGGCAGATGGGATCAGGGAAAATATTGCATTGGGAGGGACCTCTGAAAGTTTCTAGTCATGGGACCACTCTGCAAATAATTAAACACAGAAACCTGAGAAGGACGTGTGGAGACACTTTATGATAACAGTAAATGATAAAAGGAAAAATAATCCCTGTGTGTATGCATACACATCTGCATGTGTAATCATCTAAACTTCTCCTCTCCAAAGTGAGCAATTTTGATGATCAAACAGGTTTTCCCTTAGCCACATCTTTGCTGCTTGCACAGCCCTGATTGTAATTAGTCCCTTATGCAAACGGCAGATGAAGCCTTGGGAGGAGGAGGGTCTTGGAAACGGGAAGGAAGTTCCTTGAGAAAATATCAAGAGATAAGAGAGGTATCCAGATTCTTGGATTTAACAGATATTTGCACTGCTGGCAGAGCTTACAGACCTCCTCTGTCACGTGGATCCATTTGTTTCTGCTTGTGCCTGCATCTGTCACACACACACCTCTCACTCAGAGCAAAAAGGTTCACAGGCTCCCCTGTCAGCCCCCACCTCTCTTCCGTATTTGCTCACCCTCTTAAAGGCAAACAAACCAACCCAATGCAGACTCAGGAAGGGATGCAGATTGGTAGGGGCCCCTGACAGTCTCTGCTAAGCCCCCTGCTCAAAGCAGGGCTACCTCGAAAGCTGAGTCAAGTGGCACAGGACCTCTTCCCATGAAAACACTTGAGGGTCTCCAGAGATGGATTTTCTGCAGCCGTGGTTGCAGCAGCCTCACTCAGGGCTTATCCACCCTCTTTGGAAAACTTTTTTTTCCCAATTCCCAGACAACTCTGCCCTTGCTCCAACTTGTTGGCTCCTGTCCTTTTCCTCTCTGCACCTCTGAGAAGAGTCTGTCCTCTCTGGGGCTCCTGGCAGGTATTTGAAGGGAAAAATTCCACCCCCTCAGCCTGCTGTTGCCTATGCTGCACCACCCTTGGGCCCTGCTCTGGATTTTCTCCAGGCTGTCAAGATTGGTCTTGTCCCAGGAGGTCCCAAACCTGGACACACGGTGTTCCAGATGAAGCCTCACGAGGTGCTGAGCCCAGGGCCACAGCCCTTGCCCTGTCCTTGGCAGCCACAGCCGTGCTCAGGAGGTGCTCGGCCTCCAGCATGGCAAGGACACACTCCTGACTCCAGTTCTCCCTCTCCCCTGCTGGGCCCAGCCCTGTCCCTGCAGGGCTGCCCCTGGCCTGCAGCCCCAGCCTGTGCCTTGATATCCTGGGCTTCCTGGCAGGGGCCTTCTGAGGGACAGGGAGGGACCAGTGCCAGGAGTCCTGTGGAGGGCTGGGGCCTTCCAGCAGCCATCAGCTCCCTCCAAGTTGGTGTCACCTGAGAAACTCCTGAGGGCAGGTCCTTTTGTCCTGTTGATCAGATTGTTGCTGCAGATGTGCAGCAATGGCAGCCCCAGAAGAGGGGCTTATGTTGAATAGCATTTCTATTTGCCAGTCAGTAGAACTTTGAACTTTTGGCCAATAGCCTTTGAGCCCAGTGGTCCAGACAGCTTTTCAGACACCTTGGGGACTTCCTTGGCTTTCATCAGCAAAGATGATAGCTGTCATCATCAGAATTCCTGGCAGTGTTTCCTCTAAGGTCTTTAGTGGGTACCAAGTTTTTCTCTGTAGTGGTTAGATTTAGTACTATGTTCACAGGGATTTCTAGAAAGAACTTTCTAACACACTGGATTCTACTTAGACTAGAATCCGGATTATAGGTTCACCTTGCCAGTAAGATGATTGCAATCAATTGTTGTCCTTTACTTTGCATTTCCGATGGTAGATGAAAGAAAATAATAATGTTTATTTAGAAAACTCAACACAATTGTAAAGCTTGGAGAAATGACTAAACAGAGAAGAAATGAAAATTATGCCTCTATTTGACTCACATTAGCACCCCAATTTCTTGTTATAGCACAGAGCTGTTTAGGAGGGCCACTTGGACTTACTGTCTCTTAATCATAATCAAGAAGCAGTTTTTACTATTCTGCTAGGTTATGTTCCCTAATCTTGGAAAACCGTATGTCTTTTTGGCATAGCCAGGTACAGCTATTACTTGTCTAAAGGTAAACAGGATCAGTTTACTGTTATGCTAGCTCAAGGCTAAACCCTGATGCAGGAGTGAGGTATAATGGATGAAGTATAATACCTTGCATTGTTATAATACCTTGCACTGTGTCCCTGACCTCAGGTCCAGTCATGAATTGGTGCAGGTCTCTAAGTAGGAGTTCCTTTTATGAGAACCTGCTTGAGCAGGATTCACTTGTTTCTGAGGAGCAGCTGCCACTGTTTGCTTTGGATAATTCCTCACTCCATTCTGACCCTGTGTCTTAACACCCTTATGTCTCCTGTGTGGGAGAAGCTGGCTGGACCAGTGCCCATCGACCTTTATGGGACCTTTACTTTTCCTGTACAGATTCTGGGATGTCCCCTGCCTCAGTAGTCCCGTTGGTGTTTTGCAATTTGAGAGGCTTTGAATGATGCGTTTGCTCAATGACAGCTCTCACTACAGTCCATTGAATAAAGCCTTTCAGCTGAAGAAAATTGTTTCATCTCTGGAACTGTTGCAGACTTCTGCTTGTTGCTGTTTGTTTGTGGGTTGCTGTTTATTTTTGGGGATTTTTTTTATTACTGTTGTTGGTTGCTTGACCTGTTTTAACGAGACAATCTGCAGGGAAAATCTTGCTTGATGGCTAATTATTTGTTTGCTGATAATCTTATAATTTTCTTTCATCTATTAATTCTCTCCTGGTTAAAATTTCAAAGCATCATCTACTAGAATATTTCATAAACCCCACTATCTCTTAATTATAGTTTATCTTCAAATCCCTACAAAATAGCTGTAATCAAACTTCTATTGAATGTCCTGGTGTTTGGGGGCTTTTTTTGAGTTAAGGTAGATGTATTGATAGTTATTCCTGGATCTACTTATGATTTGAAAAGTTAACTTCAAAACTTATGTGAAATTTACTCTCACAGTTAAATGCAGAGATAACTTAGTGTAACTTCACTAGGATGCAATTTAAGGTCTTTTGAGGTCAATGTAACAATTTCACTTGCACTCTTTTTAGAGACACCAATACAGTCATTTATTTCTGTTAGGTTTGATGTTTTATTGGGAGTGGAACCTTTCATACTGGTGTGACTTTGCTAACATTATGGTATTCGCTCTCTTTTTTTTTCCTCATTTACACCTTTATTAAATAGCATATGAATGTACTTAACTGCATTCCATGAATTTCAGTAGTTGCATACCATGCATGGTCATCACTTGTAGGCAGAGCCTTTCTCTAGGGAAGTCTAAAGATGCTTTCAAAGAAACCCAGCTGAAACTGGGGCTTTTTTTGTGTGCTAGGTTAGTTTAGGTTGATGTTGCTATCTCAAGCTGTCATACCCAGACACACATTCATGTTGTGGAAAGCTTTCTTGGTACCAAACAGTTTCTTGCTGTACACGGACTTCATTTTCTGCAGACAATCACTGTCTGCACAATCACCATTTCTATACAGATCTGTAAAGAGTCAAGAGTAATGCATCACTTTCAGGAACTTGGGGATTAATACAGACAATTCTATCTGAAATTGCCCTTTTATTAAAGAGCGACGTGGCTAAGTCCAGGAGAATCAGAAAAAAGCAGCTTTCCTTCATAGAAAATGCTAGTTTAATTTAAATCTGATTTGGTTTTACCATTTTTTGTTTCTGTTCTGGAATAAGTGTTTCTGGAAATAAACCACAAGAAAGCTCCCTTCAAGCAATGTTTTGCTACTACGTTCTTTGCAATTTTTAAAAAACTTTATATAGGCTTTTATACCTAACTCATTGCCATAGTTTCTCTGAATGCTTTCCAGAGGATGCCAAGTAATGTGCATAATCTCTGACAAGTGTGGTTTGTTATCTTTCTGATTGTCTTATTGGAAGGAAAATTTTAAGTGCGATAGTGTGTTTGCTTTTGAAGGACTTTGGGGATAGGAGATAGTTTGTCTAGCCTTTGATTGGAATTCCTGCTACCGTTCTGACCCTTCAGCAATTCTTCCTGAACTACTGGGCAATCGGTGGCTGCTACCTTTTGCTGTTAATTCTAGCAACAGGCAGAAGGCAATAACATTTCAAAATTTATTCAAGTTTCTTTAAGGAGCCTTAAACGATAACTGACTTCTCTGTTAACAGAGGAGCAGTAAAGGAAACAGTGAGATGACAAAAATCCAACTTTCTGATACAAAATAGTTCACCTTGAGGTGCTTACTCTTTGTATGAACTCCTAGTTTCTACTGTACTTAGAGTCACATTATACGACTGATGCAAGACCTGATTTGTTTCCATTGTATGTGGAGGGTATATAGTCCCAGGGGAATAGAACCATGGCTCAGGTTAGCCATGGGCAGAACAAATTCCACATGCAGACATGTTTCACTTGCATTGCTCACACTTTTTGATAGCAAGACAGTTTAACTTACCAGTATCAAGCCTATGCATTCTAAATGTTTTCTTGCCATTTTAAGGTTAAGTCATTGTTTTCAGTAATGGTCTGTCTCGATGCAGGGAGCTGTATCTTTTAGCGTGATTAATACTCAGCTATACCTGTTCTGGCATGGCAATGGCATTTCTTGTTGATGATAATAATCTTTCTCTTCCTTCCCACGAAAGGCTGTCACTCATACCATGGACTCCATCTTTCTGAAAAGTAGGAACAAAAGTAAGACACAGACAGAGCAAAGGTTAGCAAGTAATTTTTTATTCTCTTTTAAAATTTTCTTTGGTGTTCATGTACATGCTAGCCTTAAAACCTGTTAATATTCTTACACAGAGCTTGAATCCTTTTGTCTTTCTCAGCTTTACTTTTTTTCCTTTAAGCCTCTGGTATTCATCACACTATGGTTTGGTGCAGAGCCAGGCTTTGGAGTCCAAGAAGGCCATTTTGCAAACTATTAAACTAAGAATTAATCTAGTTTTTGTAAAACCACATGCATTCCCCCACTTTTCATTTTGTTTCCAACATTAGCCGTGCAAATGGAGCATTGGGACTGTAATTGCTGAGATTTCTTCCTCCACACCTACTCCAAAAGTTGAAGATGAATCTCTGTGTTTCCTGGAGCAGCTTGGGGCCTGGCAAGCCTAGTGATTCAAAGTGAATCCTTCATAGACATTACCAGTATTTTTTAAGCCCTGCTGTCTATCGTGGCTCTGGGTTTTTTTCTAGAAGGTTAAGGTGCTTAACTGGTCTCTGAATTGTGACAGTTGACCAGGAGTTATGGCCTAACTAGAAGTACTGATCGTGGGGTGGAGTTTGGTAGTGAAAAGGAGAGGAAGAGAGAAGATGAACATGATGAACAAGAAGAGATTGCACTTTCTGCAGGTGGAGATGCTGCATGGGAGTCAGGGATTAGGGAACACAGAGGAGGCATGGAGCTCTAAAGTCAGGTGAAAGAAGGCATTTATGGAGAGTAAGGGGGTGGTCATAGGATGGCCGTATTGGTCAGAAAAGGGAAGAAGAAATAGTTTGCACAATAAGGAGGAGGAAAATTGAGATGATAGTCTCACGTATAGGTAGCACGTCTTGCTGAAATGTGGAAATAAATGCCAAATCTGCCTTCCAATTATTAATTTATTAGAGAAAGAGAATTGTGATAAATTCCTGCTATAATTCTATTTTGTACAATTTTGTAATTGTAGCAGTGTATATATGGATCTATTTTATATATATATGGATTTATTTTGTTGGTTTTTTGTTTTGTTTTGTTTAATCTCATTAATATTCTAGGAAGGTCATTCTGGTGATGTAGTGCTTGTGTATGAAACTCCCTTCAGTCTTTACAGGTGTCTTCTATCATGAAGTTGTCTGGAAGGACCTGAGGGACTGAGTAGATAATCTATTAATTCAGGTAAACATTTATTATGCTTTTCTTTTCAAGAATGAGAGAGCAGTTTTGGCCCCAACACATCCTCACTGGATTTATTTCTCACACCCTCTATTGTGAAAGGTCCTAATTTATTCATCTCATGATTGAATTTTATGTCCTTTCTATTAAAGTTGTTCTGCAAGTGGTGCAGTCCACTGGATTAAGGGATTGAGAGTGCTGAATAGGATTTGTTACAACATACTGTCAGAAAGGAAGAATTTCTTGATTTAAAGCTGATAATCAGATAAGCTCCAACAAAATAGTCTTAGGTGCCTCTTTTTAGTACTGTACACTTATCACTTACCTGGCTCTGTGCATGTAGAGCTCTTCTCAAAACAGGCACTTTTTTCTTCAAGGGTTTCATCTGACACTGAGTTGTACCAAGTAGTACCCTACTGACAATTGATACCATACAGAAGGTTGACAGACTGGGTTTTAAATTAAGATGAGAACAAGAAGGGATTGCAGAAAAAATGAAGATCTAATTTTTTTAAAAGGCAAGAACTAGGAGTTAAGATCACACAGTCATTTGGGATTTCAGTCACCTTGAGTTACAAAATGTTCTTTTATTCATACTGTTTTAATTGGAGTGTTAAACAGTTTAACAAGAACAGTTCATGCATAAGTATTTTTAAAGAAATTAATTATGAAAGCACATACAATGAAAGAGCTTGTAGTGAGAATGCAAAAGAAACTTTATGAATATGGGACTATGGGAAGCATTGTGAGACATGGAAGTTACCACCACACTGCCACACTGTCTAGGCAGTGGATTTTCCTCTTTTTTTTTTTTTTTTTTCTTTTTAACCTCGTGTTATGCGTTCTTCTTAGAGATCACCTTTCAGCTTTCTATGTGCAATTTCAGGTCTTGGTTCCTGGATCCAACAGTGCTTGTTTCATACCACCAAAAAACATTTTCAGATCAGTTAATTCATTTCTGGTATTTGTACCCTAATGTATATGAGTATGCAACTTGTGTATATTACTGTCACTTAGCATTGAAAGGACTTAACACATCAGCCCTGAGGCTAGGAATTCTTATATATGCCAGCAGTTGTGGGAATCACTGCTCATTTTTTCATTGTGCTTATGCCAGCAATACTAACATAATTCACCTGGGTGGGTTTTTTTATAGGAATGCTGTTTCTTGCATGTCAATACAATTTACAAGGTAAAATCTGTGTTTCAAACAAACAGAAATAAATCTTGTGCATATTACATCCACTTTTTATTACTTTATCCTTCCTTTCTGGATTCTGGTTCCATGTTTATGAATTCCAGGTCTTCCGAATGCTTCCATAGACAGATCTCCACCTGAAAAGCTCTGTTCTCCATCTGTCTCTTGTATTTTCACAGTTGGCATACTTGGATCATTGCTTGCTTCTTGTTTGCTTAGTTATTTGAAGTTCTGAAATATTTCTGATTGTTTATCTCAGGGGAGCTGATGCCAACCCATGATATAATGTCACTGCAGAAGAGCTTTTGCAAAGGGAAAGTTTTGTGCTTCCCTTGGTGAATGAGCTCTGATTTCTGTAGTCAAGGGAGTTCTGCAGTGGAAGACTACATCGAGTGTCCTACCCCTAAACCAATTAGCTCTGCCTTACATTTAGATGGTTCCAGCTGCCTGTAGACCTTGACACCTAAATGCACGTGCTGTTTCACCTAAAGAACCCAAACACAAAGCAACTCTGCAGAAGTTTATCTGAGCAGAACAGAATCTCTGCTCAGAACATGGTTAGACATAGGCAAATTAATCCCTGGTGTAATTTGACTGACTCAGTTGGAGTTGCAACAGAGGTTAATTTAAGTATATTTTGCTTCCTTTAAAAAGCGATAGGAGGAGAGAAAAGAGCCCACAAAGGGCTTCACAAATAGGTTCAAAAATTGGCCAAGATCTGCACAACTGAAGTAGCAGGGACATGCGGGAATGGGGCATTAGGTAAGAATGTTAACTGCACATTTTCTTTGCATCAGGATCATTTTACAAGCATGACCTTAAAAAATCTGACTCTTATTAACTTCTGTATAATTTTCCTTCCTTCTGGCCAAAACACAGGATCTTTGACCATTTGTAATTTTACGCTACCATGTACAGTTAACATGTAAAAATACCTCGTTGTTTAATGCTGACTAGTGTGTATTCTCATCGACCATGCTTTTAGCAAGAACAAGATATGCAAGTGCAAAACATACAGAATATTTTATAAGAGCTTGGATTAATGGGCATGATTTCATAGAGGACCTTTTTTGTTTTCTTAAATGCTTTACTATAATAATCTGAAAATAAGACTATAAGTGCAGCTTCTACTACCCTGAGTGATCAATGTAGCAGTTTTTTCTTAAGATTCTGACCCTGATACTAGTGGAGAAAGGAACTTAAATAATGCAAGACCCTACTGTTAATACAGCTTTTTGTTTTTCCTTGTATAATTTTCATCAAACATGTTACATATTCTTGTGCTGGATAAATTGGTGGAGGACTTGGGTTCTGTAACAGTGTTATAAATTGTCCAGTTTACACCAATAAACATTTTCATTCCACACACCAGAGAAAGCATGATTTCTACGATCTGTTTAGGGTATTCGAAGTTCACACGGGCATGGAGAGATGGTGATCTTTTGCTCCCTCTGTCATGGTAACAGCACCTAGGGTCAGGGAGCTCCTTTCATCAAAAGCTAATGGATTTTTTATTAGTTGGGGTTGGATTTATTTTATTTTTCCCCTCTTCAGAACTGCCTTTTTTTTTTTTTTTGTCAGTTCAGTTTTTGAATCTAGATGATGGCATCCCCAAATAAACATCCTGTTGTTAGTGATAAGGAGGCAGTGAGATCATGCAGGCAGGGAAAGTAAAGGCTCATCTTTTGAGCAGCAGCATTACTGTGGTTAATTTTTCACCTGTTTTGATGCTGTACATTAAATTATACCAAAACAGATATTTTGCATGTCTGCCTAATGCAACATATAAAGGCTGGAGTACCATTATTTTAATATTTGTCACAAACTTTACTGCACACAGATCAGATCTTAGCTGACATTTCATTAATTCGTACAGCTGTTATATATCTTGCATGTCTGTGATGTATAGTTAGAAAAAATCCATTTACTTTACATATTTCAAGGCATTAAAATCAATACACCATATTCTTGCTGAAATGACTATATGGAGTGACATTTATACTTTTTGTTCTGTCTACAAGTATGTAACCAATTTTTAGAAACTTGGGGGTTTTTTGCAGAGAATAATATATGTGTGTAGGGAGCTGTAATGACAGTTTCACCAGAAGACTTGGTAATTGTGGGGTTATTTTGCCACCAAAGCCCTGGGAAGGAATTAATTTTCTCTAGCTTTCAGTAGTCCATTTTTTTGTTTCCCTGCACCTTTGTAAATGAATTTGAGACGTTTCAAGTCCCAAGTTATTATAATGATTCTGGACAAAATCCTGCAAACTATTGAAAAAGCAAAACTTGGAGACACTTGAGACTGGCCTTCTGAATTATGGAATTATTAAGTTTGGAAAAGACCTCTGAGATCATCAAGTCCAACAATTAACCTGGCACCACTGTGTTCACCAACAAACTGTGTCCCCAAATGCCACATCTACATGCCTTTTGTAACACTTGCAGGGATGGTGATTCCACCACTTCCCCAGGCAGCCTGTTTCAAAGCCTGACCACCCCTTCAGTGAAGAAATTCTTCCTGATGTCCAACATAAACCTCCCCTGGCACAGCTTGAGGCCATTTCCTCTCATCCTGTCACGGGTTACCTGGGAGAAGAGGCTGACCCTGACCTGGTTACAAGCTCCTTTCAGGTGGTTGTAGAGAGCAGTAAGGTCACTCCTGAGCCTTCTCTTCTCCAGGCTAAACACCCCCAGCTCCCTCAGCCAGTCCTTGCAAGACTTGGGCTCCAGACCCTTCACCAGCTCTGTTGTCCTTCTCTGGACATGCTCCAGTCCCTCAATGTCCTCTTTTAAGTCAGGGGCCCAGAACTGAACACAGGATTTGAGGTGCTGCCTCACCAGCGCCAAGTAGGGAGGGACAATCATTGCCCTGGTCCTACTGGCCACACTCTTTCTCATATAAGCCAGGATGCCTGGGGTTGTTGTGACCCAAGGGCAGGACCTGGCACTTTGCCTTGTTGAACCTCATACAACTGGCCTTGAGTCATCAATTCAGTCTGTCCAGATCCATTTGCAGAGCCTTCCTACCCTCCAGCAAATCCACACTTCTACCCAGTACTGTGAAGGCCAATATTTTAAATGAGTCTTGATCATCTTATGGAAATATAAGTGTATAACCAGAAGAGAACATTTCTGACACAATGAATTTGTTGTGGGTTCCTGCTTATCTGACTTTGTTTGTTTCCATTGGAAAAGAGAGGTTATCTTCCTTGAAAGGAACCTGAATAACTGGACTTCTTGAGGATTTATGTTCTATTAGCCCTGTGCATTAGGGGCCCAGGGGTTCTTAATGTTCTTCTGTGGATCAGGAGGGATTTCTCCTGCTGCTTTCCCAGTGAGGCACAAGGCTGTTGCATTGGGTGCCTGTTTTGATGCTTCTTTGCCTTCTGTTGTCCCCTGAGTAAACTAGAATGATTTCAGCTAGAGAGGAGCTGAAATCAGGGTATATTGCTGTTCCCCATGACGCTGAATTACCTGGTTGGTGTGGTTTTGTTTAGACTGTCATTGTCTTATTTAGGCTCAGCAGGAAATTTGCTCTGAGAATGGTATGGCTGTTTGTTGTTTGATTTTTGTGGATTTTTGTTTGTTTGTTTGTTTGGGTTTTTTAGCTGTTTGATTTGGTTTTTATGGTGCTCTGTAATATAAGTCATGAACTTTTTCAGATTTACTCAAAGTGTTATCTAAATAATCCAGTGCCATTTCATGGACCTTAGACTCTTCTACTCTGTTCCTATCACACATTAAATTTCTGTGGGGGTTTTTCTGCATGTGTGAAATACATGATTTATGGTCTTGTGTGGAACAGATGTTGTGAATAAGATATCTATAGTACTCTTGCCCATGATTGTGGGAATCCAGTCTCAGTGGGTTAAGGGATCATTTCCACCCTTATGGGAGATTTTTCTGGCTGAAATTTACCTGACATTGAACTCTACTGCCTCTCCCTAGACTTGTACAAGGAAAAAATAAGAGCCTCCTCTGCATGGAGTATGGAGATAAAAAGGTAATTCCTTCCATCACCTGCCCTCATCCTCATCTTTTGTTAGTCCCTCCAACAGGAGTACTGTGTTTCTGGAATCTATGGGAGAGCAAAGGGTGGTAATTTAGAGGCAAATATAGGATCACACTTAACCTGCTTTACATCTTTGATTTGTATGTGCAGAGAATCCTTGCAGAAACAAGTATGAAGTTACACTGTATAAATTGTTGAGGGGGTCTCCATCACAGCCATAAGAATCGGAGGTTATGGGGCAGCCTTGGCCTGAGCTCCCTACTGAGTTGGGAGTTACCTTGGCATCCTTCACAACATTTTGAAGAAAGCACAGGGAATGTAAGCTACATGAAGCTTTTTCCAAACAGCTTCCAGCAGTTTTAACTGTGATAGGGGATAATCAGTGGCTGTTGAAGTCTGAATGAAAAAAAAAAACCCTCTGTCTGAGATTTGACATCATCTTTCTGAATGGGGGATAAACAGAGAAATATTAGCTTTGATCTTATAAAAATATGGAGGCTGGAGGCTGGCTTTTAACTGAAGGCATTCAAACTGTATAATTCCCCAAATATTGTGTAGCAGACACTTGTCACTTTATAAAAGTGGTAAATAATCCTATTATGTGCTATAGTGAAATTTATAAAGGCTGAGTTACGGACCTAATTCAAACCTGTTTATTCAGAAAAGCACAAACTGTATTTTGAAATGAAGTCTGCACAAACTGGAATCTGAATCCATAGAAACTGATACTGCATCTTGCAGTGAGCAAAGCTTCTGTTGAATCATACTGCATCACGTACTGAACATAATGCATTGGATAAGGAGGAGTGTATTCACTGGTCACCACTCAGCTTGTAGCCCCACCGGGGGCTTCCTAGAGTAAGTGAACTTTATTTGAGATGCTTGTAGTTTTTTAGGTACAAAGTACAGCAAGAATCTTAGAATACATTGTGGCATAAAATACATTAAAGGTTGGAAAATATTCTAGTCACTTTTAAAATGTCTGAGCCATTCTTGCTCTGTAAACTGTTTTCCAGTGATTGATGGCGGGTGGCGTGGGGCTGTTAGCTGATGGAGTCCTTAAATAGAACACCAGACAACTTCAGATATACCTGACATTGGAAGGCAGGGCTTATCAGCAGCTCTGTCTTGTTTTCTGAGGAAAGGGCATAAGTAGTATAGTATAGGAAGTATAGATTTTAGGAAGTTTCATTTTTTTCCCCTGTGTAACAGTCAGATGTGAACAAACTTTGAACACAGATGGGAATCCAGTCTTAATTGCTTAAATAGGGACAAATGACAGTCTGAAATTTTGTGTATAGTTAGAAATGTCCTGATAATCAAAGGCATGGAGTGCATACAGTATTAATGTGCTCACTTCATCAGTACTCAAAATGACTTCTGATTTAGGAATTCAAATATGAAATTAAACCACTTTTATTTTGCTAGAATTTATTTTGGGCCATTCTTCGTGCCTTTTTGATTCGTCACACTTTTCTTTTTTCTCTCTTTCATTAAGTTTTCATGCTGTGGGGTTTTTGGTTGTTTCTTTTTTTTTTTTTTTTTTTGGGTGGACCTTCATGTCTTGTGGCTTTTTAATGTCTTGGTAGGGTAACATAGGTCTGTTCTTTTCTCTCAGTTGTCACCTGCTGTCAGCCTTCACAGCCACCATCATCCATCTCTTCTCTCTTCTGTCCTGGTTCTTTGCCACACCAGGAGCAACAGTTTTGATGCAATGTAGACTAAAATGGCAATGATGGACAAAGGTAACTTGTTTTTACACCCAGAATAAGCAGCAGGCACTGCAAGTCATCCATAGTACTTGAGATCAGCACTTGGCTGAAGATATACTATGTGCAAAATGCTGTGCACTTTTTCTATTATGTAAAGTTTTAAAATTTCAATTTGTATTAGTTTCTCTCTTAATGCCCCTTCTACTTAGTGATAGGTTGAATTTGAGTTTTGGGCCTGCATTTAATCTAAAATCTAAAATTAAGTGGATTCATAAGAAATGTTTTGAACAGTATCAGGATGTCAATGGTATTCCACCTGAAGAATGGAACTGGTAAGTGTTGAAGTGGAAATAGTGTTTGTGGGAGATGGATGAAGTCCTCTGGGGTGTGATCAGAGTACTTATAAACCTTTGTGTTTAAACCTGCAACTCTGACTGCCTTTCCTGTGATACAGACCCAGACATTAGCAAGTGACAATGCTTCACTTACTCCTTATCCTTGTCCATGCCAGTCCAGTGTCTGACCATGATCAGTTCTTTTTACACATTATAGCTATCCATGGAGGGTCATTCTATTAATAAGCACATTTCCAGTTGGGTTAGATTTTGAGTAAAAACTACTGTGAAGTCTTCTGCTGTGCTTTATAAAGGTGAACAGGTTTCAGTGGTGGAACAACCCCTAAGGTAGAGCCAATTTCTGCATTGTTGTAGCAGAACAGAGCATTTATTCCTGGGGAGGATGCTTTTTGTCTGCTTTCTGCAGTCAGTTGAACAGAGGTCAGATTTGTTGGAAGCTGCTTAATTGTACGGGCAGCCCTGCTCAGACCATGGAGCACAGCTTCATGCTGTTCTCTCAGCTGTCTGCTCCTTCTGCAATGATTGGCTCTGCTTCTTTTCAACTGCAAACATCTCGCTACAGGCCTTCCTTGATCGTGCTGCCTTATGGCTCGAGACCAATGTGTGGGCACTAATCACCATCTGGAGGGAGAGTGAGATTCAGGGCCAGCTGAACTTGGCTGTAAGTAGAATTTGAAATGGGGCATGGGAGGCTCTACACCAGGCCGCCATTCTTCTGTCCTTAAGAGCTTCATTCTACCTCTGTTCCCTGGCAGGCGGTGGCTCTGCAAGTACCTACAGGATCTGTGGGAGCCGCTGCTACTGGGGCAGGAGCAGCTTGTGCTGATCAGCCACTCCGAGCAGGGCAGCCCTTCCTGCTTCAGCCAGTTCCTGAGGGTGCTGGAAGCAAACTGGTGTGGAGTAGGAACAGCCCCTGCACAGAGCAGCAAGATAACTTTTAAGTAAGCAGGAAGCTTTTGCCTCAGTAGGGGGCCTGGTGGGCTATATTTTGTCTCTGCAAGAGACAGTGCCCCTGCTGAGTTTGGGATTGCGTCTCCTTCTAAAATACACATATCTGCAGACTACAGGTTTCAGGGAACATAGTAATGCATGTCAGAGTATCTCAGTGCCTTTGAGTGGAATGGTTAATTTCCCCATTGCTATTAGTCGGGATGAGGGCTAGTATCACATTCTTGTGATTTTTTTTGTAATCCTGCTTTGGATGCTTCCATAACTTAGAAAGGAAAATAAAGATGTATCGAGTATCATACCACTATTTTCCATTTGTTAAAGACATACTTCTACATCAGAAATAACTTACTACCCCATGGCTTGTCTTACAATCTCCCTGTTTTCCTTTGCTTATCTGGGTCCAAAGGTATTTGCAGGGGAGAGGCAGGAAAGGAATGCAACTGCTAAGCTCCTTATGGCCCACATCACTGCCTGGCAGCATTCTCCAGCTGTTAAGATGGATGTTTTATGTACGTGGAAGTAGAGGTAGATTGTTTTCTGTGTGAGATGTATGGTTTTCTTAGAAAATGTATGTGTCTCATTACATGAAGTTCTATGCATTTCTGAACAGAAGCATTTGAATTATGTTCTAACAATCCATCATATATCCTGTTTCTTCTGACTTCAGTTAAGTTGTGATAATCTAATATGATGATTTTCTGAGTGCCAGAGTTAAAATACGGCACCATCCATATTCTCATTCCGCATAGATATGTACCTGAAAAGTCATTTGTTTGCAAGAGTTAAGAATGCCTATACTCTTGATAAATCTATTCTGAAGAGCAATGAATAAACTGCAGAAATTTTGAATTAATTCTGATATGTTTTATCAGAAGTATGGACATGCCTTGCTCCCTTTCCTTTCTTTCTCTCGTTCTCTCTCTCTCAAACAAATTCTTCTGCAAAGTGCTTTGTTATTGCTGTCTAGGTTTTCTTCCAAGAGCTAAGATGTAGTGCTAGCTCAGAAATGGAATTAAATCACTTGGATGAAAAGCAAAGGTACCTCATGTCATCTCTGATGAAATCCCAAAGTAACTAATCTGGGCACACCAAAACATGCCTCTCTGTTTTCCTACACTGGATTTCTTAATTTTTGTAGATTAAGTAGAATGTTTGATCCTTTGCAGGTAGTACTGCTGGCAAAATCTGTGATTCTGTTTTCTGTACGAAGATCTATATTCTAATATTTTTAATTTTGTGAAAGATGCACTACTCAAGCTGCAATTAGCATAAATTCAGTCTGCCCCGATATCCCTGAATATGTGCAGTCCCAGGAGTACACTGATTGATCAGAACTTCTCCTGCAATTGCTCCTTGCAATCATGCATTGTACCAAGTGTATAAAAGACTAAAAAGTACAGAAGGAACCAATAAATTAGAGCATATTCCCCCTGAAACCTGAGACATATGAAAAATGCTGGAGAGTTCTTAATTTTAGCATCCTCTACTAATAGTAAAAGGTTATGAAATCTACTTTAAAGGTGTGTCTTCCAAACACACTTATACTTGGTCTCCTGAGAAATAATGGCCTGCTGCCTCTGTGGCATCATTAATTCAAGCAGTTGAAGCTTGCACTAAACTATATCTAGAGCTCTCACTATTAAGTATTGTTCTGCATAAAGAAATTTATATTAATAGCCTAGACACTTTTACTGTGATTTCATACATTAAACCAATGCTAATGTTGTAAAACTTAGGAAGCCAAAAGTTAAGAAATACTGCAGTCGGTATTCTCTGCAATCTTAAATTGGTATTCATGTGCATAAACACCATAATGCACTACTTCATTATATGCTTCTTTCCTCCTAAAGATTCCAGCATCATTAAATACATAGAATAAAAATTGTATCATTCATTGTTGCAGAAATGAGGTGTGTGGTGAAAGAATGAAGTATTTGTTAGGAGAATGATGTCACGGATAAAGCAAATAAATGCCATTCTTATCCCTTGTAGTCTTTTCCTGTATCTGCCGCAAAATAATTTGGGGAAGTTTCTTAAATTTTTATAAGCTGCCACTTATTATAGATCTTACATTCTACAAACCTAACTCAGTGCTATAAAAGTGCTGAGCTCTCACAACCACAGCTGATGTCTAGTGGAGTTTTGCTTTGAAATACAAAGTGCTTTAAGAGGCTATATAAGCAGATAAATAAAAGTTTGTGTTATCAATTTAGGATACGAATTCTTGTGTTTTTCACTTCTGCTATACCTTGGTTCCTTTGTCTGAAAAATGGGGAGAGAAACAAAATTGACTGCAGTAGCTGAGGTATTTAGGGGAGAATACTGTAGAAACAACCAGGAGAAAATTAGCAACTCTACAGTCAGCGTAGGAAAGACTGTTGTGTAAATAATAAGACCAAGGGCCAAAATCAGGGTAAAAGTAACCAAGGGGTTATAACAACTCACTCCCTGAGCTCTGTCTATCCTGAGTGCAAATAAGACAGGAGTCCAATTGAAAAATTCTATGCATATAATTGATAACAATATCATAACCTCTGTGTACAGTGGAAGTGAGTTAAGACTTTTGTTACTGCCTATTCTGAACCCTTGACTCTTCATCTTGATGGCCTTTTTCACCTTGCATAATTTTTTTCCTATAATGAAAACTTCATATATATAAAATATGAGAATATGTGAGTAGGTATGCATCTGGATATAAATTCTCCTAAATTTTTATGGATACCTCTTACATGGTAAAGAATGTGCAGTGTGGACATATAGATGGTCTTACTTCCAAAGGAAGTCTCTGTTTGTTAGTGTTAATAACCAGCTTGCATCCATGCTGAATGAGCAGCTGCAGAGAATCAGGATATTGGAGATGATGCTTCCCTCTGGGTTGCTACAATAAACTCTTGTTTTGGTGCTTTGATTTAAAGCACTGAAAATCTCCTAAGGAATGTGTCAGGACACCGAAGGATTCTTTTCCATTTTCAGTACAATGGAGAAAATATTCTTAGGCTCTCCAGAGAGATAAATATGAGATCGCAATACATTAATTGTATTTAAAATGAAAGTGTGTTGAAAGCACTCTATTGAATATTAAGTAGATCCTATTATAATATACCTCAGATCAGAGTATAGGATTTTCCCTTAATACCTTGCAAGCTACTGCTTATCTTAACTACAGAAGACATTCTATACTAAGGCTTATTTTGGCTATAGATTCAAGGGTCCTAAGTCTAATATGTAGGATGACTGAGCTGCAGTAGTACTTGCTGAATGATTCATTGAACAGTGTTCACATCATCTTCAAAGAAAAATACTTTTCCTTTCTGCTCAGTGAACAGGAGCAGCTGCTGTGAATATGGGTATTGACAAGAGGCTAACGGAATCAAATGAGTAATATGCAAAGGGAAAAGAAAACACATCTATCATGTTCACACAGGAGGATATAAGTAATATTACTGTAATACTTACTTTTCCAAATTAAAATGGTTTACATTAAGATATTCCTCATATCCAGATTGATCCCAAGGTATTTTTTTAGTAGATCCTATGCTGTCTATAAAATAAAATTTTAAAAATTATTTTACAGACAGTATAGGATCTGTATGTGTAAGCAGGAAAAGCATATACAGCCAAGTCAGGAAACCCGTATGCCAGAAATGGACTTTGCAAATTTGTGTATCATGTAGCAATCAAATGAAGCACATTTCAAATAATTAAGCACATACTATTTCAGTAAACCATTACGACGCATGGCATGCTCTGTAGGGTTTGAATCCAAAGCTTCAGGGCGAGATTTACAACCTTTGTTATTTTGTGTTGATGCAGTTACTATCAGATTGCAACTAGTATTGCTTTTGCTGACAGCAGCAGCAGTAAATCATTGCTCTGTGTGAAGAGTCATAATGGAGAGCTGCGCAGCACTGCAGCAGGGACACCTATTCTGCAGGTCGTGTAGAGAAGATCCTGGATGTGGGAACTGGGAAATCAAGCAACTGAGATTTGAACCTGCCACGTTATCTTCAGTGGAGGGGGAGATGTAGAACATACATGGAATGTAGAAAAATCTAAATTCCTTAATAAGAGCTTCAATGTATCTAAAACAGAATGTTTCATGTGTTTGAATTGGGCCAAATTTGGGCATATTTTAATTGGACCAGAAAATACACGTATTCTTTTCAGGATTGCTGAATGTTAAGGTCCTCTTCTGCCTACATTTCCAGAAAGACCAAGTCACTGACATATGACAGGCTGCAGGCTTGAATATCTCCTGGGTAGATTCATTAGGCCAGGTGCACCTGCCTGTCATATAGAAGAGAGCTGGTATAATTAAATCAATTACGAATTATCTTAACCAATATCAATTTTCCAATAACATTTGTGTTGAATTTTGATTCATCTCCATAGTAGTTCTTTTTCTTCTACTGAGTGGAGATGGGAAAGCTGTAACTTGTGTGACCCCCAGCACTACCACCAGCACTCAGCTGTAAAAGTGCCAGGCCTTTATCCAGGAACTGGGGCAGTTCAGTGTTTCAAGGCTCTGTAACTTTTTTTTCCTTGATTAGACTTTCACAGCATAGCTGGATGTTACTCAGCCTTCTCTCAGACACATTAATTTTCACCCTTTATATCAAGCCTTAGTGACCCACTCTGTAGAAGCTCATCCCCTTTATACAGTCTTCCAGTTATTATGCCTAAAGCTAGAAAAGTCAAATGATGTATGTTTCAGACAGGCATCTAATCAAAGTGATTTGTAGGCACTCTGAGAGGAACCAAAGTCCAACCGGTGTCCCAGTGATAAAAGCCCACTGATTAATCCCAAGGCTACACTTTGCTGTGATTTGCCATTTGTGCAGAATAAATAAAACATGATCCATTTCACGGTCAACTGCTGGAAAACAGTTGCTTGTTAAATTCTCTCACTCAGAGAAATGAGAGAAAGAGAACTTGTCAGGGATTCTACCCCAACCTTTTTCCCCCCAACTAAGATTGTTAATGGGGGGGTTTGGTGTTCCAGAAATGTTTAGTAATGAGTACATGATTTAATATAGTAGATGCTGGTGGATTGATTTAATTTTTTCTAATCGGTTTAGACAGGATTATATATCCATCCATAAATAGCTTTAAATGCATGATAAGCATATCAAAGGCCTAGCTGGCAAAGAGAAAGCAATCTTTCAGAGAGGCTCTAAAACTAAGAAACTCAGAATGTGACCTGCTGCACAAGCTACTGCTTTGTGGTCACTGTGTTCTTTTATTTCTTGAGAGACCTCTTGCCAAAGGAGAAGCAAAATATTTATTAAAATATAATTTAAATTCCTGGTTTTTTCTTGCTAGTTTATTTATAACCTCATTGTTTTATAAATAGGGCTAAAAAATTGTCTCTTAGGAATAGAGGCTCTTTCTTACCTAGTCTCCCTCGCACTGTGCAATTCTTTGGTTTCAGAATCAGAAGTGATTTTCTCTACCGTAACCAGTAAAGAAGGAAGATAATTTGATTAGGTAATTGGAAAAAGAGACTAGTTTGTCTTTTTCAATTTCTTGGGACTGAACTGTACATAAACCTTTTTATATAGATAGAAAGGAACAAGACAGTACCTACTGCATCCTCAGAGAGAAATACATTGTTGAGGAAAAGCAGTCCATTGATTTTTTGGGGGATTTTTATATGCAAACAGTATTTTTAAAAATCTAGTTTGCTTTTAAGCTACCTTCATGGTTCAGTGAGAGCTGGCATCCTGAATCCAAGATGCTGATGAGAGATTACAGACTCTCTCAGGATACAGCCAAATGTGAGATCTTTCATTGCAAAGATATTTCCCTATTTGTGAACAGCAGGAGAAGACAAAAGAGTAAAAAGGACTTCTGTGCTTCATAACCACATGACTGGATGATATGAAAGGCAATGTTATGTTTAGAGGACAGAGTGCAGAAATGGTATGTTATTTTATGGCTTGAAGCTAGAATGAGACTCTTTTGCAGAAGACAGGTACTTATTTCCCCTATCAAGTACAGCTGCTGTTGGGTACCACTGGCCAGTGGAACTTTTTTACTAATGACAGCAAGCCATGACTAGGTGTGTCACAAAGAAAGAAATGAGAAATAGAAAATTGTACTTTTCCACTAAGTGATTTAGTGGAAAGGTAGGTGGAAAAAGAAATCAAAATACCATTATTCTAAGAACTGTAAGAAAATGGGCTGGCTTTACTTGTATGTGTACTCTGAATTTTCTGTTTCTTTTATCCTGTGTAGTGCTGTGTTTGAGAATTAAAGGTCTGTAACAATCAGTTCAGTTTGACAATCCAACTTGGTGTTGTAGCATGTAGAGAAAATCATTTATTTAAGTGCCCAGAGCAGGTGAGTTTTTTCCTCTTGGATTTCTGGAATGTATTTAAGCTAGTTTTATTTTGTAACTTTATTAAGGGCCCCTAGGTTTTGAATCAGTCCTTTGCTTCTGCCAACAGCACTCGCCAGAAAGACACACAACTTGATCTGGAAGGAGTCATTCTTAATTCTGAAGAGACACTTACTAATGCAACCATGTCCAGTAGACATGAGCACCTCAACCTCTAAATCAGCCCAAGGGAGTTCCAGATGCTCTGATTGAAACTGAAGACTGAAAGACCTGAATCAATTTTCACATTGGAAAAGGTTTGCCTTCTGTATGCTAGGGCAGACTATAGGATCAATTCAGAACTGTAGGGAACCTTTTCTCTCTCCCATTTTTCTCTCTGCACAGTAGCTAGAACAGCAGGTAACACATCATTCAGAGCTAGCAGCATGGATGTTAATGATGGCATGTCATTTTAGAGGAAAAGAATGCTTTGTTGACAGTATAACTTTTTGCTTTATGATTTGGTTATGTTACATGCAGCAAGATGTATTTAGTGATGTCAGCTATGAAGGTATTATGAGAGCTTTACGTAGGTTTGTGACATCTGCCAAAATTTGGTGTCAGACTTATACCCACATTTTTCTTCAGAGTGGTTCAGTCCAGTCTTTTAGATTTCTTTACATGTTTTTATAACACCATGTTAATACTTCCCAGCTAGGAATTTTGGAAAATTAAAACCCTTTCCCTCTTCACACACTCAGCATGGTTTTTTTTTCCATAAAAATGAAGAATATTATGAGAAAATTACATTTTTCAGGATTTTTTATTTTAGTCGTTAAAGAGACAAATCTGATTTTTCAGTTGATTCTTGGGGTTGCTTGGGCACCTGTACACTAAATTGCTGTTGTTAAAACAAATTCTATTGAAGATAAATTCTTTCATGTGTCCTGCAACACCTGCTAGTAATACATATCCTCACTGGAAAAAAGCCTGCCAGTGTGAATTTGGTAAGCATTAGGATCTTCTTTCTGCTTTTCCAGTTGACTACCAATATGTATTTCTTTTGATGGAAACTGTTCCTCTTCTAATGACTGCAATTGTTGCAGTCATTCTAAAATTTTCTTCTAGTGAGCTTAATGCCACTGTCTAAGAGTAACAGGGCACTGCAGCACCCATTTCCCACTGCAGAAGTAGCAAACATCATTCATTAAGAACGAAAAAAGCATTTTACTTTTTCCTAAGGTCCTTCCTATTGACACACACAAATGAAATTCCACAGAGAGGATGGAGAGAATGTGTGTCTTAGCAATGGTATTGAACTTGACATTAATGTTGTTAGTAGAAAGAATCTTTGAATCTGTAGAAATATCTTCCCTCTTTAGGTGGGCCTCATGGGTTTTAAATTTCCCTGTGTAGATGATTCTTTACTCGTGTTAGAATATGTTAGAGTTTTTTAAGGTTTAGTGAACTGTGAGCAGCAGTTAACAAATGACTAGAAAGACTAAGCAATGGGGCTAAGCAATTGATCTTTACAGAATGGCATTGTTAATCCATGGTAATTCTGAATTACTAATGTAATTTGCAAAAATTAGGTGCCTGTAAAAGTTTAGTAAGTAGTTGGCAACTATTTCTGTCCAGCATCCCCAAATACATTTAAAAAAAAAAATTCCTACCTACTAGTGACAGAATTTTGAATGCTTAACTCAACTTTCCCTTTCTACTCATCTCATATGCTTCTGAACTAATAGTGAACTTGGCAGTAATGTTAGTGGCAAGAACCTTTGGATCTGTAGAAACACTTTCCTTTTTTGCTGGCCTGTGAAAACCTCTTCCTGAATAGGTATTAGCAGGGAAAGTGAACCTAATTGAGGCACTGATCACACATTCTCATGAATCTCTTGTAAGGAGGACAAAATCAGACCCAGAAATAATTCTGATTTCCTACTAAATGTAATTTCTCCTAAGCAAAACTACTGATTTGCCTGTGTTTTCATTTGTTCTCTGAGCTGCACATCTCCATCCATGAGTGCTTTGCATGTTGGAAACGTGAGATTTACGTTGTCTGGTTCTTACTAGCAGTGCAAGATGCTTTAGGAAGACTTGTATTTTTGAGCTTGTCACCAACTGATTAAGGAACCATCTGTTCCAAGATGGAGGGTTTCTCCCTGGATGACCAATTGTGTGAAAAGACATTGTGAGGTAGCTGGGAAGGAGCATCCTGCTCACTCAGCCAGAACTGAAACATCACTGATGACATCCTTAAAGAGTGCACCCATAGCTGCCGTGTGAGCTCTACTCACACTGCCATTGCATACAGTGCTCTTGCTGAAACATGAAGTGATGCTGCTTCTGGGAGGTCAGATTATCAGATCTTCAGTCTTTTTTCTTCCCAGGAACTCTGCCATCTGGTAGGTAAATGCTGGGGTACTGCTTGAAATCAGACAGTATAAATCTATGTGTTAGAAAAACACTTAGTTAACATGTTAGAAAGAAAAAAAAAAGGAAAAGGATGTGTACTGAAGGCTTTTGTCATGGTAATGTGCCTAATTATATGCTCACTTTTTAACTGCTACTCCCTTTTATAGGATCACAAACTCCATGCTTAATGAACTATGACTTCAGATAAACTATCAATGCTGGTAGGTTAAGAAAGTCCCTGGCTTGCAGGATTTACATCATGTTGCAGCCATAATGTGGATAGACATGAAGATAGTACACATCAAAGTTGAACAAGGGCAGGCAAACACCACATATTTTTAATAATTAGATTTATTCTGAAAGTGCAGAAACTGGATTTTTCATTTTGTAAGAAGTTTCATGTCTTTAAAGTCTGTCTTGTTTGAAAGCAAAAATAAGAACGAAGACTTTGGGGGGAAAAGTCTGTGAAATGCCTTCCTAGTTTCTCCTATTATGGAGGAACTAGACTTATTTTAACTCAAATGTAAATTAAATTTTAAATTTGATTTTATTTTGAGCAACTGTTTTGAACACAGAATGGTTTGCAGCATAATCTGCATATTTTTCCCAATTTGACTACTACTGTAAAAAGATGAAATATCTGTGAACAGGCATTATCTAGTGGGGAAAATAACAACAAACCCATACAAATCCTCATTTGGGAATTTTTGAAAAGCCCTGGTTTTATCCAAGAGACATTCTCTCTTGTAACTTGTTCCTGGGCTCCAAAAGGGGCTGATCGCAAAATGTCAGCATGGTACATGAGAAGGTCTGGAATTCCCAGAGCAGCCAGTTGTAAGAACACACAAAATCACATGGCTCCCAGGCTGGAGGGGAGGAAAACTGGTGTTCTGGGAATTACAAATGAGAAATATTAGCTAGGTTAAGTAAATGGCATCCTTGTTTATTCCTGTCAATATAATGGAGCAGATGGGGACAAAAAGAAAGGTTACTTACAGGAACAGGCCAGCAAGGTAGAATTTTCTGAAGATTTGCATTAATTCATTGCTACATTCTAGATTTCCAGCTTGGACTTCTTTTAAGAGATATCTTTTATCTTTTCAAGATCTCTGAGTCTGTGCAATAATTTATTTTGAACACAAGTTGTTGGCCTTTAATCCTTGAGAGAAACCAAATGGATTTGGTGAGCTGATTCAGAACTTCTGCTCTTGGATGCTTCATTTGCTACACAGAATTGTAGGCAGAAGCTTTTTTTAATTTTCCCAAACTCTACCTGTGTGTGTTTTAATGTCTCCTCTTATCTGCTTGAAAGATTCTCTCTAGTGCTGCTTTATGCAAGCCACAGCACAGCCAAACTCTTCTCAGAGATTGGATGAGTGACAGTATGTATTTTCAAGGTACACTAAATGAGAAATGTGCAATTTAAGCAAAGCATTCACACATTTGAATGAAAGACTGAAACTGTTGAAACTGCAGCTGCTGGCAGGAAATTGATGTACCAGTTGCTATTTACCTAGCAGAAATTAGTTCTCTGTGATCAGTTTTATTAAACTGGGTGGAAAAAGTAAGCATTCCCTCAAGAGGGTTAAAAAAATGTTCTCTTCAAAATTGAGAGAGTTAAACATGCTTCTTCCCTGTGTCATTGCTGTTTTCTCTTCATGTCCCTTGTTTTGGTTTTCTTCTCTGAAAAAATAGCCCTATAAAATAGACTAATAAGCTTTCCTAGTTGGCATTTGACCCCATCCAGAGCTTCCTCTTGCACTTTGGAATCAGTGAGTCAGTGACAGAAGCTCCACAAGAGGAGATTGTTCAGTCAGATCATTCTCCTGTGGAGCACAGGCAAATACACCAGGGCTCCACCTTTCATTTCCTGAGCACACAAGCCAGACACCCTGCGGTGCACAGTAAAGTTATGTCTGAATAAAAAGATGGGTTTCTATTTCTAACAGGTAACTTTTTCATAAATCAGACAAGTTCTTAGGGAATCTTGCTGTCATGGAGAGGTTCAGTTGATTTCACACTGAAATGCTTCAGGGTTTCTTGATCTGTCAGAGTGTTCCCTACTGAAGAGCTGTAAATTATTATTGGTTATTAATATAGCATGGCAGTATGCAAGATGCACCACACTTGTTAACTTTGCCAAGTTAATCTGTGTCTCAAAGCACTTGAAGCCTGTTTCTAGAAGGGAGAAGGTCTGCATGTGGCAGATACTTACCGCTAGAGAACATAAAAGAGGCTCTTAAATCTAGGGCTGAAATAAAGTTTTTAGGAGAGAGTTTTCTAATAGCACAGATCTGGTGTATAGTCCAAAGCAAGGGTAACCATTCCCCTTCCTATTAAGCAATCAGAGACAGGGGGCTGGAGCCACAGTTTTGTTTAATGGAAATCCATTAAACAGCTCTTTCTAATTCTGCCCAGGCTCTCATATACATGTGAGAGTAGATGTGTGACACTTAAATGATAAGAAGTGCCTCATATTACTATGAAAGACCAGAGTGGTTCTATGTTATTTAAGCCAAGATATCTGTTACCTGGGAGATGTTCGAGAGTCTGGTGATGTTCCAGAGTGAAGGCTCTCCAGTAGTTCACTAAACCAGCTTTATCTTACCTGTCTACTTTTCTAGCAAAATGTAAAGCAGGTGGATGGTGAGGTTTTGTCAAGCTATAGTAAATCTATCTGGGAACTAACTCTGGAACCAATCACTTGTATTTTTCAAGTCTGTGTGCCTAAAATTAAACACCTGCATCCACATCAGTCACTTCAGGCACTGGAAAGAAAAAATAGGTCTTGTTTGTCAGAGCAGTCAATTCAGGGAGAGGACTTGCAAGTACCAAGGTAATGGTTACTGGCAGATGAAAGTACTCAGCACTTAGAAAATTCAGGATTCCAGGAAAATTTTCAACAGGCATGTTTAAATGTTTAGACCACTGTGTTTCTTTATGATAGATATTTTCTTCCTTTTCCTCTTTTTAACTTCTCCACACACTTATTTTAGGGATTTTTTCTTCCTTTTTGTCTCTTTTTAAGTTTTTATGAATCTAGTTTATTGTTAGTAAATCACAGGAGAAGAGAATAATGGAAATATGGCTGAACAGGATATTGAGATTGCCTAGCCCATCAGTTCTTCCTGCTGGGGAACACCAACTAAAGCCAAGATATGGAATAGAGACAAGTAAAAGGCTATTCCTGCCTTTTTAACTTGAGCTGTGTATCCATGACTCTACTGTCAGAGGAAGGCAGTGCTACCAGGAGTCACAAAGGGACACAGTCTGAAAGAAAACCAAGTTGAAGTAGCAGCGTATCTCTTCCATGCCTCAGAGGTAGGAGACCTCAGCATCAACTCTCTGTTTTGTCCCCCACCCCGCTCCCACCTCCCCCGTCCCCCGCCATAGTCCTATCCCAGTTTTAAGGCACTGCTGGGAGACGGTACCTTCAGGGCACCTGGTCTGCAGGTTGGGCATGAGGCTGAGGATGCATGAATACCAAGAGACAGTGCTTGTACTGGAGACTGGTGGAGCAGGGGATAAGGAGTGATGAGACAGGCAGAGTAAACTGGCAAGGAGCTGATGTTGGTTACACCGGAACTTTTCCCAGGAAAGGCTGAAGATGGTCAGATTTTTTTTTCTCTCTCTGCTCCATAACAGGTTCAGCTTTATCTGAGTGAAAATTTCTTGAAAAGCATTTGCTTATGGAAGTAGCATGGTAGTGTAGGCATTTGAGATCATTTGAGTTGCATTTAAGCAACTTATTCCTTACTTTACTATCCTTATTGTTCACAGTTTTCTCAGATATGCCTCTCCACAGCCTCTCTCCTGTTAGTGCCATTGCCTTCTGAAAGAAGTGTTTTATTTCTGTAATGGTAGTCATAGCACAGCATACTCTCACTTTGTTTGCAATGTTTCAGCATCTCACTCAAGTCATTCTAGTTTTTGACAGTGTCTTTGATGTGTATGGGCATGATTTTAATGGGCCAAGTTGTTTCTGGCATTGTGACAAATGAACCTATGAACCTAATTTTTCAAATTATTACATTTTCTAAAGCTAGATTACAGGTTTTCAAGAATATCTAGAATCTTGGGAAAAATATAAATTTTATTAATTTAAAGCATTAAGAAACCAAAGAGTATTTTTTTATATATATACTTCCTATAAAGCATCACTAAATAGATACATACACAACTCATGGTTATGAGACTTTCAGCATTGCTTGAAACCCTATGAAATTAACATATAAATTTAAGGCACCACTACCACCACAGTTAAGGTAGAAATTGAGAGTGCTGCTTACTTGCTAGTGTTACCTATTGGCCAACAAAAGTGGCAGGCACTGTCATGAATGTTTTCATGGTGAGTAACATGCTGGTCAGGTAGCTGAATTACTTATGCTCAACTGCACTGCTAAGCAATGGGTCAAGGCTGGTGGTGTGAATGAGCAAGTGCAAGCTTGTTTTGGAACAGATGTGTAAACAAGTAGTGTCTTGTCTGTTTCCTAAATGGCATTTTTTATTTCCCACCCAGACTAATTAGTTCAAAACCACTTCATACCATCATTACAGATAATGGTGAGCATGTTCTTTTTAAACAGCAAAACATGGTCAAAGCAAATGTGGCAAACCCTGTTTTGGAAAACAGATGTGAGGTCCACGGTGTCCTCATATTACTGTTTGAGAAATGCTGCTCTCTTAGTTCTGTTACTAAAGAGAGAAACAGGTATTTTCTTTAAAAAGCAGTGAAATATGCCAGAAAAATGTTGAGATGTGCATTTTAGGAACATCTTAGTGTGTGATAGTCAGCCTGCAAGTGAAACTGAGGATAAAGCCAATTAGATTAGGGGTGATAAAAAGCACTGCAGGCTTGCTTTCATTCCTTCCAGGACACAAAGAACATGAAACCAAGAGCATCTTTTAGTGCACAGCAGTTGAACAAAGGCATCTAGAGAGTACATGACGCAGACACCCTCCCTAACAGTTTCCTCTGCTTTTTAAAGGATCAGAGATTCAGCCTGAAGAAATTCTGCTTAAAGGTAGCATTCTCACCTGTTTAATTTCTTCTGGCTTCTGCTGTGGACAACGATCTTGACCAGGTCCACTGGCAAGGTGGGACTGTATGAGAACAGAAAAAATTGCAGTAACTTGAACAGCAGCTACAACCTAACAGACTCCAGGCAAATATAGCTTAGGTGAAAAGCAACAAATATTGGAGAACAGAGTTGTGGCATCATCATGCTTTTAGTTCTTTACATGTAGGAGGAGTTGTCAATTCATATCTTTGATGGACTGTGGAAGAGAACACTGAATGTAGTCTGGTACCTCAGGATGCTGAGTCCTCCCTCTGTGGTTGATAAACAGACCTGTGGCTTAGTGCAGGATTAAAAGAGGAAGTGGATGATATAGATATACCATATACCTGTCATACAAGGTTTGAAAGCAAACCAGATGAATGTTGTAATTCAGAGGGTGGTAGGGAAGGTCCCAGGGCAGACAGCTGTTGAGAAGCTTCCAAGAACCAGGCAACAGTATTGGGCAGGAAACAGTCGCTCACAGGATTCTCTAAAAAGTGAAAAGGAAGTTGTTTCCCAGAGGGTAACACACTGCCTAAACTGTTTCATGTGCTTACTAACACCATGAATCAGGAGCATGGAGACCCTTTGGCAAAGGGTGTTTGTAGGCTCCAGATACATAGCTGTTCTTTTAAGGTATTAGTTCTGTTCTTTGTTTTGCTGCCAGAACTTTGGGAAGCTCAATTATTTTTGTGTTGGTTTCCTTATCCATAATCCAAAGATTAATAGTATTCTATGCTTTAGAGAAATTTGCAAATACTAGTGAATTAAATTGCTTAGCTGTCTGTAGGTTTCATGTGATTTAGCAGTAAAACATTTTGTTCTACAAAGCTTGAGAAATTTCTTTCTTGGGAACAAACTTCTCATCCTGCTGTAATATGTAAAGAGTATGAAAAAGGATGTTTGCTTAATAGTACTTCTCTAAAAGTTGTCAGTTGGGTGAGAGTGTGGAGGAATTGGATTTGACCAATTTTTTAAAAAGTGTTTGAGTAATATGAATTAGATTCGGAAAATTATTAATTCTCATCTAAATTAAATAAACTTCCTAGTATTGCCAGGAGCCAGGTCATATGTGATACTTTTCCATCCAATCAAAAGCAGAAAAAAATGCATAAGTACCATTTTCATAAATAACAACAATGGAAGATTAAATTTTCTTCAGTTTTATTATTTTGGGCTGTAGAGGATACATGTCTATCTGTGTTGACTGTGTGTCTGAGTTGGCAGACAACACATTAGAGCTGGTTTCCTTGCCAACCAGTGCATAAATGTAAAGTTTCCTACAACAAAACAACAGTAAGACTGCATGTTTAAAAAAAAAACCCACACAAAAACCTCAAAAACCCTACTTGTTTGGAGCCTCCCTTAGTATCCTTAATTCTTTGAAAACAAATCTGAAATTAAGGGCACAGCTCTTCCCTGCAGCAAGGGCTCTTAGACTATTTCCCCAGTATTTCGCTTTGATGACTTTGCAAGACTAAGGTGGCAAAAGGTAGACTTGTAGATCACACATGAACTCAAGTTCAGGCTGTTGATGTTTTCAATTAAAGAGCAAGGGGAAGCATAAGAATAAATACATCCATGTTGTAAGACACTTCTCAAAAGCATTCCAGTAATAAATGCTGTAGCAACACATTGGAATAAGCATATTTTTTCTGTTTACAGTTTTAATAAGTTGTTACATGGTTTTCTCTCTGCATTGGTCCAGTCACAGAAGAAAGCCAAACAAAATGTGTGCACCAACTCAGAGTGGTTGGTTCATGACTGCTGTTTGAGGTCAGGTTTCTTTCCTCATTCCCATATTTCTGCTCTCTGGTTGAGTTTGCTGTTCCCAAACTGACATAACAGATACAGATACGTCAGTTCACTCAGATTCCTTCTCATTTAGCATTTTCACTAAGATGAAGCACAAAAGCATTTTTACTCCTCTGAGTAAATAAATGCTAAGACAGTGCCTGGTGATTCCTCTGAAACTTCAAGATGTCTCGGAGCATAACTGATAGATTTGATTAAATGGTACCCATAAGACTGTTGTTGCAGAAGAGTGATTAAGCCTAAATTATCTGAAAGACTCTGAGTCAGGATATAAACAATGCAAGAGCAATTGAGAGACCCTGAATCATGAACTGTGACATGATATATCCTGGAGTTCAATAAGCTAATGGTGCTATTAATGACTAAGCTAAAGCAAGCAGAGGTTTTGTTTGCTTCTGATTTCGTGTCTTCCACCCTCAGTCTCTGCAGGTGGCTAAACATACAAAAGTATTTATGAAGTGGAGGGGGGGAGAGAAATAGGGAAGAGAATAAAGTAGGAAAAGAGAAGCAAAGGGATTTATGTTTTTGTTTACATCTGAAAAATTTCCTGATGTCCCTTGGGTAATGGTATTCACAGTGAGGGAGAGAGGGAGGGAGGAAGGCCCCCAAGCTCTTGTGGGGGAGGGGGATGAAGAATACGGGGCAGATAAGAAAACAAAAAGCAGAATGTAAAATACAGCCAAGGGAAAAAGAACATGTTTTTTTAGATAGGAAAAGGCAAAAAGAGATGTGGGGTGGAGGGAGGAAAGAAGAGATGTCCAAATGGTTGTCAGGATTCTTTATTATCTCTTCTAGAAATTCTCTGAGCAGCAATGGCAGTAGTGCATAGAGGTTCCTACAGGGGAAAAATAAGCCAGTCAGTAGGTTGTTTACAAATTGTTGTTCTGAAATTTTCACATTTATTGGCACAAAAGAATTTATTGATCAAAAGTAGGTAATCTCCCTCCCTCTTAGTATATAATGATGACAGGAGAAGCTGAATAGCATGCTCCCTTGGAAAAACAATCTTATTTCATAATAAATAAACTGAAATTTCAGTGACAGATCTGACACTGAAAGGTTTTTTATCTTATTTTCATCATATTTGAAAGAGAGGGAAAGAAGCGGAGTTAAGTGTCTCTTATTGTTTTCCTTAAATTAAATAAAAGTAGTAGGAAGGGGATGGGAGAGAAAAGCCCACTGCTGAACAACAAAGTTATCTTTCCAGTCATTTCTATGGTAAATGAAAGTGCTTCTCAAGTATAAGTATCATAATGAAACCTTATGCAGTGGTCATGGGGAATTGCTGCCAGAACCAGAGAGAAGTGAGTATAAGGACTCAATATTAATGAAAAGTGTCATTAAATATTTCAGTATAACAAGCAGGTTTTTTTCCTGTAGTGACACAGTAGTGACAAATGGTTCATCTTAACTCAGTGTCCTTTAAATCATAACAAAACTTAATACTAAGAGGAGAAGGATGCTTACTCAGCTCTTAATGAAAAATGTTAGTAGCCAGGTCCTTATGTTTGCCTTCAAGTTGGCTACGAATATGTAAAAATGTTGGCTGTGCATGAAGAACGAGGAGGTATTCATAATGTGGAACTGTCTCTTTTTATTAGCATTTAAGTAAAGATAAAACTACCCTGCATGACCACATGCAGACAAAATGAACAGTGAGAGAGCAACTTCTTACATTTTTTCTCACATTAGGTTTACCTGATCGGAAGCTGACCAGATATCAAATCATAAAGCATTCTCTAAAATTAAAATCACTAATGGCTTCATTAATACTGTGAACTGACATGAAGCTTCAGGCACTGGACTTTAGTGTATCTTGGCATCTAAAGAGGGGCTCTCTGAAGAGCAGAGAAACAGTGAGAGCTGGCTTCAGAAGTGCTGTTGCCTCTGTTATACTTGGTGTTGATACAGCAGGGTATTACTGTCTTTACACATCAGAAATATGGGAGTCTGTCGCTTTACTTTGCACACGCATTTCAGAGCTGCTGCATGTAAGTGATAGCAACAGCCTGAGATCATCTGCTTTTAGCAGGAGCTATTTGACTGTCACAGAGTTTGTTTTCAGAATTGATGCTGGAAACCACATCTTCAATAGAGCCATCTATGCTCTGCGGTGAATGACGATCGTTTGTTTTCTTGGCTAAGATGTACAAAAACTGGGAGTCTTTTAATCTATCTGTATATGCAGTGGGCTGTGCCTTAATCTAAACCAGCTTGTGAGGAACTATAACAAAAGCATGATAAAGTCTGAGTGCTGATAACACTAAGTGTTATCAGTTGCTGGTCAGAATCACCAACATGCAGTAGTGCTACTCTGGGCATTTCTGCAGGGGAAGATCAAAATGAAGTTGAGTGTTGGAGGTAGATTGGACTAAACTGTAGGAATATAAAAAAAGGCTGCTCTCAAAGTTCAGAGTGCTTCTTAGGAAATGATGTTTTTAATTATGATGTTGATGTTGTGATAGCTACTGGAAAATCGAATTAGTACACAGGATATTAGCAAATGTCCATGTTTTTTAAGAGGAGAGATACAAAATAAAGCAACTCTGCTGGGATGAAGCTATGCTAGGTTAGCCAAAATCCAGCAGGCTTGAGAGCCAGCCATATTGCCTGCCCTGTGGTTTTTATTTAAAGTGCTTTCAAGTTGGTTGGGCATCCAGGAATTGGTCTGGGGTGCCAGCTGCATCAAGATAGAGGGTGTCAACATGCTTCAAACACAGCACACATGCAGGGTAACAGAGTTTGGAAAACAGGAAAAAGGCACAGAATCCAAACTGAAATTTGTACTGGTGCATGCCCAAATCTGGTTTCATTTCCTCAGCGTGAGATGCACTGACTGGACAATAGGTTCATTGCAAGCATTCACTATTAGCAGTGTCCCCTGTGAAATACCATGTAGCATTTAGTAGTAGCTAAGTATAAAATCATTTGGTGTCAGATGGGTTGTAGGCGTATCTTTCTGTTCTCAGGTGAACAGTGCTCCTTTAGGCCGGTATCCTCATACTGTCAAAAGTCCCTTCATGTACTGTAAGCAATATTAATTATGTCTCTTGCTGTATTTGTCTAGTATACTACCACTGAGAAGTAGGCAGTTTTATATATATATATAGTTGTCATTTGATTGAGGACTCTGCATGTAGTGTCTGTGTTTGTGAGTGTGTATTTACAGCAGCTAAGTATGTATAGGCCTCCCAGATCTCTAGATTGCACCTAGCAACACAGATTTTTGGGAAGAGAGTTTCTATCCATGGTAGGGAAGACCAAGTTAAGGACTATGCTAAGTAAGTTGGATGTATAAAATCCATCAGATAAAACAGATTGCATCTAAGAATGCTGATGAAGTTGGCACATGTCATTGTAAAGCTAAGTTCTTATCTCGAGAGGTGGCAATCCAGAGAGGTTTCTGTTGACGGGAAAGAATGAAATGGTGCACTCATTTTCAAAAAAAGACATCAGGCAAACTAACATTAGGCAAACTACCAGTTGGACAGTCTTATGTCCCCTAAGCCCTGAAAATTGGGATATAGACAGTATTTCCAAGCATGTGGATGATAAGAAGAGGGCTGGAAACAATGCAGATTTTGAAGGACAGACTGAAGGTGATCAACATGAATACCTTCTGTGTTGAAAATGCTGGCCTCTGTTAAAGGGAAGAGCAGTGGATTTATTTTAGGAAGGCTTTCAGCGCTGTCTTTTGTGGTATCCCCATAGTCAACTTCAGGAGATTTGAATTACAGAATTACAAAATGGGCAAAAAAATGGCTGAAGTATGCGACTTAAAATTCCAGCAGTACTATCATACTTTAGCTGCAGGCTCACTATACCTGGCATTCCTCATGAGTCACTTCTGGGGCTGCCATTGCTGCACATCTGCAGCAACAATCTGATCAACAGGACAAAAGGACCTGCCCTCAGGAGTTTCTCAGGTGACACCAACTTGGAGGGAGCTGATGGCTGCTGGAAGGCCCCAGCCCTCCACAGGACTCCTGGCACTGGTCCCTCCCTGTCCCTCAGAAGGCCCCTGCCAGGAAGCCCAGGATATCAAGGCACAGGCTGGGGCTGCAGGCCAGGGGCAGCCCTGCAGGGACAGGGCTGGGCCCAGCAGGGGAGAGGGAGAACTGGAGTCAGGAGTGTGTCCTTGCCATGCTGGAGGCCGAGCACCTCCTGAGCACGGCTGTGGCTGCCAAGGACAGGGCAAGGGCTGTGGCCCTGGGCTCAGCACCTCGTGAGGCTTCATCTGGAACACCGTGTGTCCAGGTTTGGGACCTCCTGGGACAAGACCAATCTTGACAGCCTGGAGAAAATCCAGAGCAGGGCCCAAGGGTGGTGCAGCATAGGCAACAGCAGGCTGAGGGGGTGGAATTTTTCCCTTCAAATACCTGCCAGGAGCCCCAGAGAGGACAGACTCTTCTCAGAGGTGCAGAGAGGAAAAGGACAGGAGCCAACAAGTTGGAGCAAGGGCAGAGTTGTCTGGGAATTGGGAAAAAAAAGTTTTCCAAAGAGGGTGGATAAGCCCTGAGTGAGGCTGCTGCAACCACGGCTGCAGAAAATCCATCTCTGGAGACCCTCAAGTGTTTTCATGGGAAGAGGTCCTGTGCCACTTGACTCAGCTTTCGAGGTAGCCCTGCTTTGAGCAGGGGGCTTAGCAGAGACTGTCAGGGGCCCCTACCAATCTGCATCCCTTCCTGAGTCTGCATTGGGTTGGTTTGTTTGCCTTTAAGAGGGTGAGCAAATACGGAAGAGAGGTGGGGGCTGACAGGGGAGCCTGTGAACCTTTTTGCTCTGAGTGAGAGGTGTGTGTGTGACAGATGCAGGCACAAGCAGAAACAAATGGATCCACGTGACAGAGGAGGTCTGTAAGCTCTGCCAGCAGTGCAAATATCTGTTAAATCCAAGAATCTGGATACCTCTCTTATCTCTTGATATTTTCTCAAGGAACTTCCTTCCCGTTTCCAAGACCCTCCTCCTCCCAAGGCTTCATCTGCCGTTTGCATAAGGGACTAATTACAATCAGGGCTGTGCAAGCAGCAAAGATGTGGCTAAGGGAAAACCTGTTTGATCATCAAAATTGCTCACTTTGGAGAGGAGAAGTTTAGATGATTACACATGCAGATGTGTATGCATACACACAGGGGTTACTTTATTTTTCCTTTTAACATCTACTGTTATCCTAAGGTGTATTCACATGTCTTTCTGAAGCTTTTGTATTTGATAAAGTTATTTTTTGAGTGGTCCTGTTTTCAAACATTTGTTAACTTTAGAACCTTTTCAGTGAAGTGTACTTAGGTGCACTCATGTTGCAGTATTTTCTATCCTTTTAATTCCTTGGGCATGAGTCTTTTCAACCATTTCATCATGTTCACTCCCCTTCTCCTTATTTGTTGTTGAAGAGTTTGCTACAAGGACTGTTTATTTCTATAACGCATAAGGGAGTTTGCCATTTTGCTTGTGGTTTAGTGAGAATTAAAAAAAAAAAAAAGAGGTTGTATAAATGTAACTCCGTTTAAAAAGGAAAAGAAAATGCACCAACATGTTGTAATGAGAGCTATTAAAATAATTAGTCCCTATCCTAGGATGATTGCAAAAGGAAATAAGTAAAGAGAATGAAACATATAACAACTGGATTATAAAATGAACAACCAGCATAAAAATTAAATGAGTCAAAAGTTTAAACCAGAATGTGACTGAGTTGCAGGGTAATGTAGGAGGAGAAAATGTAATTGTGCTTATTCCATGGCAGTTTACTTGAACTAAATGTCCCTGAAAAATGTCTGAGACATGTGGGTAGAGGTTGTACTTTTCAAAAATGTATTTGATTTCAGGACAGTCAGTGGGTCAAACTTTGCCTAAGGCAATCACAGCAGCTTTAACAATCAAGTGCTTAGGGGAATGGGATAAAATGTCTGCATTCTTGCTTTGATTTGATCTCACTCCTTATTTTATTATTGCCTGCTGGATGGGTCTGTGTTCATTCATTCGTGTCTGGTGCTGCCTCACACTGAGAGAAGAAAGATGGGTAATGCAGGCTCACCCCCAGTGCCAGCAGTTCCTTCAGCCTCATGGGTCTTGCCAACCATTGTCTCACTCTCATCCTTCCAGTGAGCCTTTTTTTTGTTGTGTGCTTCTCCTTGTATAATTGTCATACTCTTGCCTTAAAACAGTATCAAACAAGAAAGATATTGTTCTGTTGATGCTGATGGCTCAGTATTACCAGTGTCAGAGATGTCAGGTCCTGGTAGTGTGTTGTCTGATAGCTGTCATAGGCTTCAATGTGAACATTGCAATGTGAAGCTCTAATCATGGTTTACATGTGCTCAGAAAACACCCCTTGCATTGATGTGTGAAGTTACAAAGTATATACTGATCAAATGGATATCTTGTATTTTGGAACATTAGCTGTTTAAATAGAAATATTATTACTAATTATAATATCCTATAAAACAAGTACTTTAGAAATAATCACAAGTCTTATAGTCTTATTTCATCTGATGCTGCAGAAGCCTCTGTTCAAAGGCTGTCTTTGCACTGTCAACCTGTAAAAGGGACTGAGGTGTGCCTGGTCTGTCATCAGTGGGTCGAAGCCAGCTAGACCAATTCATGGCCCAAAGTGTCCATCTGTAACCACATCTCCCAGAAAACCCTGTATTTTGGACAGTATTGTGTTCAGTATATAGCAATAGAATTAAAACAGTCTATTTGGAAAACTCACTATGTGTATATTTCCCAGAAAAGATTCTAGGAAAAAGGATCAGGCTGAAAGATATGTCAAGAATCACAAATAAAAACTCCTAAAGAGCTGAGACCCCAACCTAAAAGGAGATTTGTACAGGCTCTTACTTAGCCCAGATTTTTAAAGGAAAAGAGTGCATATGCTAATTTTAGGGAAGACAGGCTATTAAGAGCAAGGTTTTCTCTGACTTAAAACAATCTAGCACCACCACATACTATAAATAATGCTTCTTATATATTTTATTCCTGAAGATAGAAAGATTATATTAATGCAACAATACTTACAGCTGTGTAAACTTGTCCTGCTTATTCAAGGGTGTCTTTGAAGTTTTAGAAAGCACCAATGAGGTGGTTCAATGAATTTTTTGTCTCATTTAGGGAAGCAAACCAGCTGTGGCAGGTTAATCAGAACTAAACCATGTTTGAGTCAAATAGAGGCTACAAAACTGAACATGCTGGACAAGTTACAGCAGAGTTAAGGCCTGTTCTTTCAGCTGTTCCAGGGTGTGGTGTCTGGGGAGGGGGAGAGTGTCTGTGTACATGCTCACAGAGACTGGATTAAGTATCCCTAGAGTGTAGGAGGCTGGCAGCCATCCTGTATCTACTTGTCCGTGCTTCCAGGGAGATCTGCTTCTGGGGATGCTCTGTTTAGCAAGGTATACCAGACGCCAAAGGGACAGGTGACGAGAGCTCACCGGTGGGCTGTTGTTGAGTTGGGTTGCAAACAGTGGGCTGTGAATTAGTCCAAAGATTTTCAAGTGTCACAAAAGGCAAATACTCATTGGTCTTCAGGGCTTGTTTCCCAGAAAGACAGATAATCTTTTTTGGATCATGATTTGCGAGATAAAATAAGTAGCCTTATTTCATTTAAATTGACATGTTTCTTTCAAAGTGCTGTACTTTCCCTATTATTTACATTCAGCCTAATCCTGTGGCAAAATCAGCTCTAGGGGAGATAGCTACAACCACACTGACATTTACATTTCATTTGTTTATACTGGATCTGAGTTTATGTCTATGCATTTTACCAGTAGCTGCAGAAGATGAGAATAGCTTTAGGAAAGTCTGCATGTTGATGAAAGAGTGGGTTATGTGCTTTTCATAACTGTATTCCTGACTCATTATTCACAGCACAAAGAATTCTCTTGTGGCATTCCACTTCTTATGTGGTTAGTGTACCACTCCCACCTTCCAAAAGTCTCAGCCACTCAAAGGCATAATTTTCTAAAGTATAGGCTGTAAAATTAAAGGTTACATTTCAGTTTCACAAGTGAACCAAGTTACCTGGCAGTTTTAGAAGAATGTACATGTGCGTAATAGTTCAGAAATTAGACACAGAAAAACCCACTTTAAAACCACCTAACAATAAAGTTCACTTTTCAACCCACTTAACAATAGAGAATTCAGAAGCTGGTATTCTAATCTGTAATTCCACTTACTGTCCTGCCGTGCATGTTTTACCGTATATAAGATCAACCAGCATCCTAAATGGGATACCTAGGCAGAGGAGTAGAAGCCTGAAGTAAATATAATTAGGTCTGTTAAAACTTTGGGTTTCTTGGCCTTGCATTTTACACTTTTTTCAGTGAATGTTTAATTTGTGAGTAGCCAGGGAGTGCTAAACCAAAATCTTTTATTTGTCAACATTACTTTTTCATGCAGCAGTCTATAGAATGTTTATTATCCCTCTTACCTTGTAAGTTGGATGCCTTGCAGTTTTGATTATCATATTGCCACGAGTTAGGGAAATAGCTTTATCCTCATTTTATGGATGGAGGTTCTGAAGGTTCAAGATGCTAAGCACAGTCACCTTCTAGGGTAGCCAGCTTTCAACCTTCAGTAAATTATACTGGAAAAAACTCTGTAGGCTCAAGGATTCTTAATTCCCCTGAGAATTCTTTATTGCTGGTATAAGAAGAGCTCTGTACTACTCATTTCTCAGTAACATATATACAGGGTGTGTGTGAAAGGATCCTACATCAGGATGGGACCCTTAATTTGGGTCTGGTCGAATGTTCTGGTGACACAGCTGTGGTGCCCACAGCACCTCTGCAGAGAGTCTTCCAAAGCACCCTGCTATGGTGAAGCTCTTGTTGCAAGCAGCCACAGCTGCCCACAGGGAAAGCTGCCTGTCTTGGAAGCTACAGAACAGAGAGACCTGATCTGATGATCTGTAGGAAAGAGTTAATTTGGTCTGATCTCATGTGTGGTTTGTGGGATTTGTGAATGTCTGGATGCTGCTAAGATTTTTTGAATGGTAGCCTAAGTGCAAAACTGATGGTGCACTCTTGATAAAATGTTGGACGTTATTCATAGACAGTAAGATTGAATCTGATGTGTCATTTTAATGGAACTGCTGTATGTTTTCTCTGCTGTTTTAATAGTTTATCTAAACACAAATGAAATAATTCAGTAAATGCAACAGAAGTACTTTGAAGAAAAGCTTACTAAATGGAGGAACTTTGAAATGTGAGTCCAACCAATAAATCAACAAGGCTACTTTAAAGATCTCTTCAAAGTGGTGTTTCATGGATTCTGAAATTGGTCCTGTTTTGCTGAAGAGGTGAGGGCACCTTATCAATGAGGAGTTTGTTTGGAAAAGGGCAAGTACTAGTTTAAGTGCTTTGAGGTCATTTGCACATCAAGATTCTTAAGTGGCTTGTTAACTGGACCATATTGGATATAAAGCAGAAGTGCACAGGATCAAAACAAATAATCTGTAATCTGTAATCTGCCATGACCACCATTCTGTTTTTGCTTTTATTACGAAGTGAAGATGCCCATGATGTTTTTCTCTCACAGCTGTGTTGCGTGCCTTCCCCTCGTGAACACGCATTGTGGTGACTGGGAGAACATGGACTCTTCTCCCCAGGAGAGGGTACCTGAGCGAGGTGTTGTGAGTAGACCACAAGTCAGGCTCAGGTTTTAATGGCAGCATAACAAGACAGTGGTGTCAGAACTGCTGTGCTGGCATCCCTCTGGAGTGAAGAGAGCAGACCCTGTCCAAGGACAGCCACCATGTCAGACTGAACTGCTGTTAACAGGGGTTCAGGCACATGTGACTGGTAGACCATGCATAGTCCACAGGCTGTGAGCTGAAGCTTAGGAGTCCCCCTGGCTGTTAGTGTGCTCTCAGAGAGTACTGTAAGCTAACATTTGCTGGAAGTCTAAAATGCCTAGGCAAAGTAGGTTGCAGGGAAACTGTGCTAACAAGCACATTATTTAAATCAAATGGAGACCTAGCCAACAGGTGTTACTAGCAGTTCCTATGATTTCAGGGAGTCTGCTTCAAACTTATTAGAGCTGAGTTTCATGAAGACCATGTGGCCACAATTTGGCCCATAGTCTTTCCTTGTTTACCATTGATTCTCTGACTGTCACTATGCTACAGGTGACAAGACTAAATTTCAGTGTTTTTCTTTACTTTTGCTCATTTTTTGGTGAGGAAAAGTGGTTAAGTATCTTTTTGAAGGATAAAAAGGCTGTATCAATGAAGAAATAATAAATGTATATACAGGTGGGAGCTATGTATAAAAAAAGTCTTGATATATCTGTACATTTATTTTTGCCTGTAGGGCTTTCTAAAATCTATTTATTTCAATATTAGGGTGAAGTAGGAAAATAAGTGATGGTAGAAGCAAAATCTGAATCCACACATTTTTTTAAGAGATTGATTTCTGGGCAGTGAATAAACACTTCCTATTTAAGGTGGATTAAATTAAATTATGAATTATAATTATCTTCCAAATTATATTTAAAATAGAAGCATCCATTGATCTTTTATGCACAGAATATATAATGTATCTTATATATACACAATGTAATAAGTGTATTGCGTTTATCAAGTTGTAGGATGTTTAATCTCTGCAAACAGTTATATTTAACATTAATGGGTACTAGGACAGTTGCCCAGACTTATTTATAATATAGAAGGCAAATAAACTGTTATATATACACAGTCCTGTATTTTAAATTAACTTTATATTCTTGAAAGTATGTATTGATTCTTACTATTTCATTGCCAATAACAAAAAACAGATTTAGAATGCTTATTTAACACACACATGCAGACAAAAAAAGGACAACACAAAACCTATGAGCTCTTATGGTTCTGGGTCCTTGCATTTGGAAGAGCTTTATACAGACAAAGAAGGGAGTTACTGTAATGTGTATTTATGGTCTTCTCTAAGATTCCATATATGTTGCATTGTTTTCTGATGATGATAATGATAATGGTGCATTTCTGTCAGTAGCCTTCAGTACTAATCTGAGAAAAGGTATATATTGTGGTCAATCTGCACAAAAAAGATGGTTTTGTGAAGGCCTCTAAATGAAGCTCACTGATTCAATCATTCATTCACTCACCCACCTCCTCCCTTTGATTTTCCCTGATTATTTAGGAAAAACCCCTGTACTTTCAAATCGTCTAACCTGGTGTTACGTAGCTGCTTTGGCCTCTACTTTGGAAGTCAGTTAACAGAGGTTTTAGCTAGATTTCTGATTTGATCATTATAATTTGGTTTGGATGAAGCTGTAAATATGGAACTACATAGGGTGTGTATAGTGACTGTTGACTAATGTGAATAATTGTAGCTAAAGTCAGCAGAACTACACCACATTGCAGTAGCTGAAGAACTGGCCCCTGAAGTCTGTAATATTAAAAAGCACTTTACCTGGTCTTGTACGAATATTGTATAAAAACCTATCAAAATGTGAAAAATGTTGCGGGTTTCTACTCCCATTCCTTTCTGTCTGTTTGTCTCTCGTAGCCTTTGAGTATTAAATTGCAGAACGAATGTCACAGTGGCCCAATTTAACTTCAGAACAAGGAAATATTTTGAATTCTGAAACTGCTCTTGGTCATGTGAGACAGTTGCAACAAGCAGTATCTCTTTAACATTTCAGTCAGTATCCTCTTCACAGCTGTTGCAAGGTACGACATACATTGCATCTAGGCTCTGCCACCTGTTGTAGACAATTTGGAATAGAGTAAGTTAACGGAGGTTCAAGAACACGTTTTGCCTTCTTTCAGTGATACTATCTGCATTTCATTTAGTAGCCACTTAAACTTAAGCCACTTAAGTCTTTCTTTCATGTCCCTGTTTTGCAAAGTAAACCTGTGTTTTTGTAGCAGTGGGACTAGGTTAGTAAATTGAAAAGCCGTAGGTGTTTTTTTCCACAGTCTTTTGTCCCTTTTTTCTTTCTCAGTTGCATTAGGCCGAGCCCCAGATGAGCCTCTTTGTTTCCAAAGTAAAACTGAGCTTTGACAGCATTCAAACACCATCCTTAGTTTCACCTCCACAAGCACTTTCCTCTGGGAAATGGAGGGAAAAGGGCACTGATGATGACTGCTTTCTATTCAGCTCTGCTCAGATAGGTGCAAGACAAATAAATCTGTGTCACACAGAGAGAGCACGAGAGAGTTGCTGACATATGAGTAGTCATACTCATCTGAAAAAAAATTATTTCCTTGATACTCTTCCCTTTCTTGAAGGTCTTCTAAGTTCTGGGCAGTGTTTTCAGAGAGTCCAGAATGTCCCAGAATCACAGAATATTCTGGGTTGGAAGGGACCCACAAGGATTATCAAGTCCAACTCTTTAAGTGAATGGCCCATAGAGGGGTTGAATCGACAGTCTTGGCATTTTTAGCACCAGAACCTAACCAGCTGAGCTTGTGCCTTCTCTTTGCAGAGTCTGTTGCATCTGTAAGTGTCAAACCCTTTGTAGTACACACTTCTGTTTAAACCAATTTACATATTTTTCTTTCTCTGAAATTTTGTGCGTTCTGACTCTTCAGAGTGCTGCCAGGTGGTCACTAGAGGTCAGTGACTAAAGCTGTGGCCTGTTAGAGTAAGGCCGTTTCAGCTGATGGCCCATCTTTGCCTTCTCCACCATGGTCAAGTTTTCCCCCACAAAGTAGTTCTAATCCATACTGGCTTGCTGAGTATCAAAGTACAAAAGATATTCAGAGCATTAAATGGAAGCTGTACATTGATGGGCAGATTAGTAGACTGTCCCACTATCCCTAACCTTTTGTCACTGAAGCTTTTGTAGCCTGCAAATTGCCTCCAGCTCTTCCTTTTTCCTGTGCTTGCCATCTAGATTAGTTCTGAATTTTAATGTGTCTCCAGACCACTACCATGAGAATCGGGTTTTTTTCATGTTGTTCAGAGAACTGCAACTTTTGTTCAAGTGCTCCTCTTTACTCACCTTGATTAATGAAATACTGTCTTCTCTGACCGCCTTGACTTCTTTGTCATAGTTATCTGTGCCACAGAAAACACAGCTACTAAAATCATCCTTCCCTCACAGTTGGATGTGATGGTGATGGCAGTTAGAAAAGGTTGCTGTTCTCTTACCTGTCTGATAGAAATCTGTCTTGTATGTATTGTTCATCACCTCATCCCTTAAATATTTCAGGAGATGGGTCAGGAAGATCAAGGGCACTAAAGTGTTTTCCCTCCTCACCCTCTCCAGTTCCCTTTTCATTCTCATTGTATGTTACTCACCTTTGAGTCTGAATTACAGCTGTGACACTAAATTTGAGCCTGTAAGTCAGTCTGGACTTATAAATTGCTTATAACTCATGTCCGTGGGTTACCTTTGTGGATTACAGGTGCTTGAGCAAGAGCCTGGATTAACTGTGTGGTGGAGGCATGCTTACCAACTCCCAAAAAGGAACAGTCCTTCCCTCTTACTAACAGAAGTAGTGTGGCCTTTCAGGGTCCACATGGGTTTTTTGTTGCCTATACATCCTGTCATTTATGGCAAAGGATTGCGGTGAGTTTGAGGTGAGATTTACTGAACTAATTTAGGGAGACACCCGATATCTGTGAGATGACAACAATTTTAGTATCTACCCAGGTAGTCTGGATTTGAACTTGAAATGTAACAAAGAAAATCTCACTGGGTTGTATTTTCTCTTGTAAGAGCTAATATTATAATTTCAGGAGTGAGAGGCTTTTTTTTATTTCAAAGATAAATTTATTAATTCGAGGTTTGACCTTTCTGCAGTTTGTACCATCAAAATCTTTTACACGATGAACTTAAACAAGGTTTAGTTGTTGGGTTTGGTGACTTTTTTCCTCAAAGTTATCATCAGTGTCCTAGCTGATTCTTAAGGGAACAACCTGAATGAAACAAAATGCTGCAACTTGACATGCTAAAAAGACTAAAAATCAATCATTAATGCCAAATCTAAGTCAAAGAATAAATAGCTCTTCTTTATAAGAATGCTTCCATAATCATTCATCATTTTCACACTGCTTTGCACTCCAGTTGAAGTTGAGCTGCATTCAAATTTTTAATGAAAAAGAATTGGTACAGAAAAAGTGATATGGACTTAAAAACCATCTCTCTACATTGGATTGTGCACCCTTTCTTTTTTCTCCCCTACAAAGAGAAAAATCTATCTGTGCTTGTGCTTTTATATCTACTATGCAATAGTGTTACTGTTGACATGTCCATAGCCTTATAGTTTATGGGGTGTCTGTGTGGGAAGTTTTCCGGTAGGGTCTGATTTACAAAGGTGGCTTGATGTTAGTTCCTGCACCTTGGACATCTCTGGCATCACAGGGAGTTTATATGAGCACACTGCTCTCGATGGACATAGCGTAGGTGAGCAGGAATGCAGGATCAGCAGGCAGCATCTGGGCAACTGAATCCTTCCTGTCTTGCTCTGGCAGACAACCAACCTTAGATACTAGTTCAGAAACATCCATAAATCATCCTGTAACACCAGATAGCATAGTTCTCAACACTTAAGAGAAATTTAGAATTGTAGTAAAAATCTAAAAGTTGCACCTGTACCATGTCACATGCAGAAAGCAGGAGTGGAGGATATTTCTGGTCTTCCAGGTCTGTGCGCTAGCTAAATATTTATAAAATTAACTTGTGTGTGATCCCAAGAAGCTGATCATGCTCTAAATTACTGTTAGGACAAATAAAACCCCTCTGATCCCTGCTAATCTGACTTGGAGAACAGATGTCCTCCTGATCCTAAATCGGATGAACAGCTTAATCCTTTGTGTGTGAGCAGGACACCATTCATCTGAGAATTTTGCATCACTAGAAACACAGCTGTAGTCTGTTTACATCCTGGTTTTTGTGTCATCCGATTTCCAGAAGCAAATGATAGACTAAGGAAGGAAAAGAAAATTCCTTTCTGGTCCACACAAGTTAGTCTTGAACCATCTCTAAGGGTGGTGCACACACTCAGAAACCCTGTTGGCTCTCAAAACTCTTTGCATATGCTTGAGGACTGGATTCCCTAGAAACCACACTGCAGAATTAATTTTCTAGGTTTAGGAGTTCTCTTAATTTAATTTACAGTCCTTTCTGCAAATTGGTCTTGCTTCCCTCATTTCTTAATCCCATGATCACATTTACAAGGCTTTTCTAGAATTTTATTCTTGAATAAATAAAACCTCCACTTTCTAGTCCAGATTTATTTATGACCAATTTATTGCAACAGATGAATCTGCCAGAACAAATGCTGAGAACTTTTGAGCTGAGATGCTAGGAGTCAAAAATGGATCTTTTTTCATAAGTACTTCCATCCAAGCTAAACGATTAGTTCAAGTATGTTAAATTTTACAAATATTAAGGCCACTGTGATATCAAAACACCTGAAATGTTGAGTGGGAAGATTTGGACGGCAAAGCAAAAGAGAGGGCTTGTGGATCCAGCATATCTGTTCTTCCAGCTCTCACCAAGTGCTGAGTTTCACTAGTCCCTTTCACCTCACTGTATTTTCCTCAGTGTCATGACTATTTTATATGATGTCCTTAGACAATATCTGTTGGTGAATGCACTTACATTCTCTTCAACTGTTTTTAACAATTTTTAATGTATTTATTACTATTTCTCACTGTTGTAATAGCTCCTTTTGACCCTGAAATTGTCCACTTGTTTTGATTAAACCCATGAGTGTAGAGAATTTGACAATTTAATTCTTTTAAATGCAGCCTTATTGCCAAACAGGGTTTCCCTGCAGCCCTCACAGCTGTTGTTTTTATAGAGGAAACAGTTTTGGGTCTCGTACGGTAAACTGCATTCAGGTACTTTTCTTTAATGGGCAAGGCATTTAACAATAATTGAAATTAACTAATTTAAATTACCAGCTAGTGAAAAACATACATGAACTAAACCAGGTCTAAATAAAAATGCATTCTTTGTTGTAATTGCTATTTCAAAAAAACTAATAATTCATCAAAGCCTGTTGTATGAAAAAGTATAAACTATGTGGATCTATACAATCTGTAATTGCCACTTGAAAAAGGAGTCTTCTATAATTTGGAATTTTTGTTTTCTTTTTTCACTTAGGATAAATATTATAACTCATGATCCAAATCCTTTATGTTTTCTGTAGAATACCTGAAGTGAAACAATGCATCTTTTACCACTAAAAACAGAATAAATGGGTCCCTGAAGGATTTATTTCAAGTCAGATGCATTTGTCATTCTATATTGATAATCTTTGCACTTCATTATCATATTCAACTCACCATTTATATGCAGATGACACAATCATTTATGGTAATAGATTATACTAGAAGAAAGCTTAATATTATCTTCGAGCTGATTTAAATGAGCTTTAAGATCATCTGGCACAATCTAAATTACTATTAAATATTAATGAAACAAAGATCATATTATTTGGCTCAAAACAGAAGTTGGGTAAACTGAACAACTGGCAATCAATGCGACCTTGGAGACAGTTAGCAAATGTCAATGGTGAAGAATATGGATACATCATTTTTCACCGTATGACTAAACTATTGATTAGAAGCTGTGAAGATTTGAAAGAAAGCCAAGAACTTTATTTGGGCTCAGAAAATTTGTTGACTTAGGGGAAAAGAAAAGATTTGTTTTCTTACATTTTCAGTTTGTATTATGTACTTTGGGTTTTACTGATTGGTGTATAATGTTGTTAGGAAAGACAAAGCATTTTTAACTTGGTTATCTAGGCAAATTTGCTGTGAATTATACATTTCATAAAAATCACTGTCTGTCATTTTAGCAACAATTGGCAAAAAATAGAAAACTGTCAACATTTCATTGGTATGTTATCCTTCTATTTTCTCCTCCCTCCTGTCCTCTATCTTCAGATAAGTTACAGTCTTCAGTCTTCCACATTTTCTGAAATAGAAAAATTAATAAGAAAACCAGTATCTCTACTTCTTCATCTGGAACCATACAGCTGTGAATTTGATAAAGCGAGTCAGGAGGTTCAGGTAGATGCTTTATTTATATTTGTTTATTTTTATGTAGGTCTGATCCTGTGATGACTTGAGCGTGCTCTAGCAGACGCAGATGAATTCATTGGCAGTTTATGTCAATTCCCAAGATGACAGATAAGGTCTTTGTACTTTCCAGGAGATGTTCTCATTCTTAGAGATTCAAGTTGATAATCCCACAGTAAAAAGTGAAAAGCATGACCCCTGTATTGTTCAATGTATTAAAAATGCAGAGGATCTCCTGCATTTAAGCACTGGCAATCCACCTCTTTTTTTGTGTACCAAGATGTGTCACACTAATACATCCATTGTCCCAGAAATGCCAGCTCTTTTGACATTATAATGAATCCCGTGGTAAGAGATATTGTTAGTTGTTAACTTCTTTCTGTGTTAGACATAATCAAGATCAATGTGGATATGTTTTCTGTTCAGGGCATCAACTATTTCCCCTTAATATTTTGGTGGGCTGTGCTGAATCAAGCTGGGCATGGTTTCCTTTGAACATTTGCATTTAGGATGGGGGTCACACATTTTTTTGACCCTTGTCTGGATCTTCGCTGCTCTCTTGGTAAAGAGCTTTCACATAGTGTCAGGAGATGGAGACCTACTCTGACATCAATAAAATACCCAGAGAAAGAGGTGAATGCAGACATTTGGTTTATGTACTTGGGAATGAGGCAGTTTTAGAGGGAGAGAGCAGCTGGGGAACCGTAGGCCAGGACATAAAGCTGAGTTAAAAGGGACAGTGAGGGCTAGGATAGTTTGATGGGAAAGACATTGTGGGAAAATTTGTGTATGCAGGAGGCAGAAGAGTCTAGATGAGTGGAGGGGTAGGTACCCTCTGGAAGCACAGGAATAATGGATAAAGAGGAAAAACAGAGCAAGAGAAAGCAGTGAAGTAGAAGATTAGATTTGGAGAAAATGAGACATGCCTAAGATAAGGTTTCTTGACAAAATTACCAGAAATTCAGGTCTAAAGAAAGGATTTATTCAGCGATGAGTTGGGACAATGAATGCCAAATAGGACAGTCTGATGTCCAGTTCATTATCTTACCCAGTCTGGGCAGGAGCTGCTGAAATTACAGATGAAAGAAAGAGCAGGGGAGAGGAAAGAGTTTGTGTCTTCCCTGCTGCAGACATTTGAGAAAAGTTGCTGGAATCTCTGTCAGAGCAATTGCAGGGAGGAGATTTGTGTTTTATTTATCTATTTAAAGATATTTTCTAGTTCAAAGTTAGTATGTCACAGGATTCAAGTGCGGATATCTTCCGTAGAAGGTAATCAGGCAGACTTCTCTCAAAATAATTGGTAAATTGTTTCTAGAATTAGCCTTACAATGAATTTCAAAAACTAATTCATCAGGTTCATTATTTGAATTTCTTGACTAGGCAACATCATTTTCCTAGTCCATCTAGGTGTGTCCTGGCAAGACACTTGAATGACATTTCTTGTCCCTTTGTAGTGCCAACTCTCTTTGAAAGAATGGGAGAATCCCAAGAAGGAGTTATGCTCTGGAAGTCACTAAAAATCTTGTTCCACACTGTAATCATATCAGGAAAAGGCTCTTTTAAGGTCGTGAGTGTTACCTAGTGATAATACAAGGTTGCTAATGAATACAGATATTCTTCAGTGTGATTAAAGTTTCCATTATCCCCTTGCTCTGTAGGTAAGAACCAGCCCCATGTAGCAGTCAGGGGTGCTTGGGAGTGCTGCTGTGAGTTTGGTAACGAATGAGCTGTGAATTCTGTTGCTTGGGTTTGCCTTCACCATTGCTGCCAGGTGGGTATGGTTCTTTTCACGGGAGTGATGACAGTGCATTGTACCCCTGGGCTTGTTCTGCATTCCCAGAGATGCCTTTTCCTTCGGCATGTGAACCAAAGGCCCCTTCTGTGGGCAGGTTTCCTGTCCTGCCTCTCTGAGGACAGAAGAACACTTTTTTTGCATTGAGGGGACTCTTAAACCTCCTGAGTCTCAGTTTTTAAATAGATGTCCCCTCCACCTCCCAGTGAAGTTAAGGTCACTTTTAACCTACAATTTTTTCTAGTCTGAGAAACCTACCTCCATTGTAGTCCAGTTAGAAGTCCATTGGTCCATTAGCCAGTTGGCTATGCTGTCTTACACCACCTTTACTCCAGTTTCACCTATATTGACCTTTCCATTATCTGAACTTCCCTACATCCATGTATTGCTATCTGTATTCCAAACTTTCCTACTTTTAATAATAGATATATATATGTATTCAACTTTCCCACTTTTCATTCTTCCCCAAATGTTGCACTTGATTTCCTCACTTGAAGTACCATGTCCAAGGCTTATTAAAGCATCTGCTTGCTATTTTCCTTCAGGACTACTGCCTTAATCAGTCCTTGGACCAGAAAATAGCACCCCTCCCTGCACAGCCCAGCTCCTCGCAGAGCAGTTGTATGTCCTCCTTGCTGTGTAACTGAGAAGCCTCAACTTCATCAGAAGGGGCAGCCCATGTCTGACTAGAGTGAGAGTAAAACCAGAAGTCTGCACCTTGGAATTCAGTCTGGCTCACCACTGTGTATGAGGAGGAGACAGTCCCTCCACTGCCAGCCTCTTGACCTTTCTGTTCTCAGCTCTTACAGTAAATGTTGAATGCTTCACATGAATCTAGAAATCAAAGGAACTTTTGAGGGAGAAGGGAAGATAGACAGTGAGTGGGCATCTGGATAAAGTTTTACTGGGGCTCACTAATCTACTCAAGCTATTTTGACAGTGCCCTAATGCTGTTTTCAGTCCTTTCTTATGGAGAAAATGGAAACCTTTTCAGACTGAGATGCTTAAAATAGGCTCCTAAATCGATGCTTAGGCATATAAATAGAAGCAGTTTGATATTCAGCAATGTTGAGTGCTCTGGTGATGCCAGTAAGGAAGAAAATGCTTTGTGTACAGAAGTGCATGATTAGAAAATGTGGAGGTTCAAGAATTGCTATTTACAGACAACGAGTTACAATCAGAGTAATCTTTTTTTGGGTCAATTGGGCTTGACTCATCTCTGGCCTCCATCTTTCATGTTTTTTATTGATGATATGATTTTAAAGTAGTGTCTGTTGCTATAGAATATTTACGTCTACTAATTGAATCTAATTTTATCATGGGATTGGGATGAGAAAGTGAAGGTCTTTGCAAATTTCTTAGCATCACACTCTCTGTTGTGTACTTTGCAGAGATGAAATATCTGCTGCCATACCCCATGGATCCTGTGGTTGGCTCCAGCTCTCACAGAAGCTGGGATGCACAGGATTCTTAGTTTTTACAATAAAAGAACCTGCAGTCCTTTCTAAGGGAATGCAAGAGTGCGAGAAAAATGTAGGTGAAGTTATTGCAACCTTAGCCTGTGCATACCAATATCTACATCCAGAAGGACCTTTTGTTTGGTTATTTTTACTTTTCTCACATGGATTCTGAGCAAACTTCACAGTAGAGCACTTGTCTTCCCTGATTTTTTTCTATCTCCTCCCTGTCACCACTATGAAGACTTTCTGTAGAAACTGCTCTGCTATGAAGTATGCAAGCTGCAGTGAGGAACCCCATATTTTTACAGCTACACAATGGTGAATGGACCAGGATGCCAGATCTAAGCACTGATTAACACAATACACCCTCAGGTGTACCTGGTGTTATATGAGTTATTGACATATATGCCTAAGTACAGGTTTTGGCCCCAAAGCTTAGTCACTGAAGTGGGTTTTGAGGTATCTGGGAATGCTATAAAATGACTACCTTTTTTTTTT